>OY811981.1:1166706-1522941 GCA_963681505.1 Eunapius fragilis | reverse complement strand
GGAATCATCAATACTCCACCATAGTGCATCACTCCCCCATGCCATGCACACACACACACACACACACACACACACACACACACACACTTACTAGTGTTTCAGGATTTCCGCTAACAATAAGCGCTCTGTCCTGCATAACAGGTGAGCCGATGAACACAATAGGATCCCCTGGAAGCACCTGGTCTCAAGCACACACACACACACACACACACACACACACACACACACACACACACACACACACACACACACACACACACACACACACACACACACACACACACACATACACACACACAACTTAAAATATTTAAGACTTCAGAGCTGATATGGAAAGGAGTACCTCTACGTAGTTAGCAGCAAGGTCATCTTTCCTCAAGCCCTTCACATCAACTTCGTGAGGAATTTGCACGTGTCCCAACAGATTAATTACAGCCCTCCTCCCAGTGAAAGGAGAGCCATATGCCTTGTAGCTCCTTAGAGACGGGTCTGGGGCTACTCTGCACGGGTGCTTCTCACTAAAGAGACGTGTGGGTGTTTGTCCAAAGTTGTTAATCATATGTTCAATCCGCAGGCGGTCTGCCTGGTCTTGGATGTTATCAAGGTTTACGTTCTCTGCATAAGATTAAGTCAATGTTCAGAAATAAAAAGGTTGGTCACATTTTCGGAGTATTCACACACCTTCATACGAGTACATGTTAAACACATTCATAGCCTTCTCAGCCTCAGGTCCAGTCTGTTTGTACCCAAACACAAGATCAATCCACTCACTGAGGTGAGCTGAGACATGCTCTGACTCCTGAGAGAACATAAGGGGGCAGCCATAGCTAGCTAGAAAATTACTTTCCACTGAGATCGTCGTTACACACAGCACAAACCCCACACATATACCCTCTCCCATAGACCCCATGCATATATCCTCTCCCATAGACCCCACACACACGCCTCTCCCATATACCCTGGGCATTCTCCTATAAACCCCACACATATACCCTCTCCCATAAACCCCCTCTCCCATAGACCCCACATATATACCCTCTCCCATAGACCCCACACATATACCCTCTCCCATAGACCCCACATATATACCCTCTCCCATAGACCCCACACATATACCCTCTCCCATAGACCCCACATATATACCCTCTCCCATAGACCCCACACATATACCCTCTTACACAGGTTATAATACAAACTCACCACAAACACACACACACAAACACACACACACACACACACACACACACACACACACACACACACACAAGCATCACGATGTTGTCTTATGAAGTCCTCAGGTGATGATGCCCACTTTGGTAGGATCACATCTCCCACAGTTATCCTGTCTTGGGTGACCCCAAAGTCATAGCCTGCAATATTGCCAATGAAGGGCAATAATTAGAATGATGCAATTCTTACCATTTACGTTCCTCAAAAAGTCAGGAAAGCAGAAAAATTCTGGTATGAGTTCCTTCACATCACTACCTAAATAGGTAGCACTCCAGGCATTTGGGATTGAGAAGAACTGACGATCAGCATGGTCAAATCTAATAGAGGGTGTAAGGTGGGTGTGGCATATGAGGGTGTAAGGTGGGTGTGGCATGAGAGGGTATGCATTTTGCGTAACAAGTGAAGGTGTTGTGATGATGGTGGAAGATGTTAGCGTGGAGGTAAAGGGATCGCTAGGGAATCACAAACACACACCTTCCACTTTGTAGACTGATGTGGAGTGATGTGAATGGTTCCAGACGCACCAGGTAGTGTATCACATTGGACGCACTGCTGTAATGTGTGCCGTAGTGGAACTTGTGCATCATCGGGTCATCAAACTCCTCATACCTAATGTGCGTATAAGTGTAGATACAAACATGTCACTGCCAAAAAGTGTGGTTTCCATACTTTGTCCTAATCTTATCCACCAGGTTAGGGTTCTGTATCCCCATGGGTTTGGATAGGTCTCTGAACACCTCAGGGTTATTCAGGTCTAGCTTGTCAGAGGTGTAGTCTCGCAGGATCCATGGAAACTAAGCAAGGTACAGAACACTACAGTCAGTACTTGCACTGCTTTCTAAATAAAGCCTCTCACAATTGGGTACTGGTTGAGGTCATTGTAGGTCCTTCCTGATATGGTGTTTATTTGCATGATGTAATCAAAATTGGTAATTTCACGTTTAACCCATCTCTGCACCAACGAAGATGGTTTCCAAAGCAACATAACAAGGTCAGACACATGTAATCTATGTGTGTATGTCTAACTTGGGTTAGTCCAGAAAACTGCATCCGCTTAGCAGGTTCTTGAGTACTGAGGTTGGAAGTGTTGAGTGAAATAATACATTTGCACACCTTGTTCAGGATCTGCATAAGGAAACGTGCACACACACACACACACACACACACACACACACCAAAACACACACACACACAACACACACCAAAACACACACACACACACACACACACACACACACACACGTAACCTCTGGCTTGTAAGTCCACAAGAAGCAGAAGCTATACCTTTTTACTGGAGAAATTAAGGAAGTAGTTGGACTGATCAATAAGGAACAGCTCCAAAGCTGTACGCCTCATGTTGTACCTACGAAGATGGATGTCTCTTAGTTGGGTGAACTTGATTGTAAAGTCTGTGGGATACCCTGTGAAAAAAAGAGAAGTATTGAATCTGTTGGAGCACAAAGGCCATGAATGGTCCCATTGAATGCCAATCAAAGTTATGGCTGGTCACACAAATTGGATAGAATGCAAATTCCCTCCTCCCCTCCCCTCCTCCTCCCCTCCCCCTCCCCTCCCCTCCCCTCCCCTCCCCTCCCCTCCCCTCCCCTCCCCTCCTCTCCTCTCCTCTTTCTCAGTATCATTAAAACTCCTTACATACTCACAAGGTATGGTATCTTTGTCTTGGGGGTCAGACACAAAGTAGATGCATTTGTTGGTGATATCCAAGGTTCCAGAGATGACCTCTACCAACGTCACCAACTGACATGTCTCCCTTCGTACCAACTTCTCTTTCTTGTCCTTTTCCAGAGCAACAGATGGCTCATCTCGAGCCAGCATTTGGATCTGATCCACCAGATGTTCCTCCTCCTCTTCTGCTGAAGACTTTGTTGCGGTGGCCATGGCTAACAGACGTGTGTCTGCTGTATTGTACTTTGATGGCATCACATCGGAGCTCTGCTGACTGGCATCAGTATGTTTGTTGTAGTTATAGTTACGGGCAAGCTTTAGCCTCATGCGTGAAGCATTCTCTGTTCTGTCCATCTTCCACAGGTAGAGGTCAGTATCCCTGTGATGGAGGGTCATGGAACCACACTGCTGGTACATGTGTACCATCATGTAATACACACAGGTACATGTGTACCTTCATGTAATCCACACTGGTACACGTGTACCATCATGTAATACACACAGGTACATGTGTACCATCATGTAATCCACACTGGTACATGTGTACCATCATGTAATCCACACAGGTACATGTGTACCATCATGTAATCCACACTGGTACATGTGTACCATCATGTAATCCACACTGGTACATGTGTACCTTCTTGTAATCCACACTGGTACATGTGTACCATCATGTGTACCATCATGTAATACACACTGGTACATGTGTACCATCATGTAATACACACAGGTACATGTGCACCATCATGTAATCCACACAGGTACATGTGTACCATCATGTAATCCATACAGGTACATGTGTACCATCATGTAATACATACAGGTACACGTGTACCATCATGTAATACATACAGGTACATGTGTACCATCATGTAATACACACTGGTACACGTGTACCATCATGTAATACACACTGATACACGTGTACCATCATGTAATACATACCGTCATGTAATACAAGCTCACCTGCTTTTCCAGGCTCCACACTCTCCTCTAAGGAACCTTTGTGTACAACTCCATTTCTGCAGAACTGCTGAAAGCTCATGCCTGTACTGATTATACAATGTCTTCTGCCGAGATAGCTCTACTTCTCGCTGTGAGTAAAACTGCTGTGACACAGTAATCTGATAATCATTAAGATTCTGGAACACCAACTCTTTCCTGCTTGCTTCTGCATCAATGCTATGTTGCAGGCACTGCTTGGCATGCTCTGATAGGTATTTTAACCATTCATATATAACCTTGGAGTACTGCATTTGCTTAACCCGGAGCTGTGCAGGGGTAAGGGGAGAGGAGTGGTGGTGAGGGAAGCCACCCAATGGGAAGGTTTAGCTCACCTCATCCACCCAGATGGTCCACTCCTTTGTCTTGGAGTACTCCAGCAGATCAGCAGCAAAGGTCTGGCTAGCTAGGTCTGGCAAACACAGAGGCAATGGAACCTGCTCACTCTTTCCATAACACTGTAGAAGATGCTGAAGTAAAAAGGACATTGTGGCAGGAAGTGGATCTAAAAAAAAAAGCAGGGGGGGGGAGAAAGGTACTGACTGATGAGAGGTTAATGAATATAGTTATCATTTGCTGACCGCTGTTGAAATGAGCTGCGATATAACTGAGCGCACACACAACATCGGGTGGTTCCAGGAACCGAAGAGCTTGCAGCTTACAACTATACTTACAATACTGTGGAAGGAAAGATAGAAGAGGAGGGGGGAAGGAAGGGAGGGGAGGAGAGGGTAGGGGAGGGGAGGGGAGGCATAGAATACTGTCTTGAAATTGCATATTGCAAAATACAGATGAAACATATGTAAAAAAAATGCGATTGAAATACCAAAAGAATTCCCCACCCATTCATTCAACCTATTTACGCATAAAAGTCACCTCTGCATCACTGGAACAGGCACAGGCCAACAGAACACGAAGCAAGGACTGTGCCATGGCTGGTTTCATGGGGCCATCCAACATATGTGCTGCCACCAGCATATCCCAGTACTTTTCCAGCAGCTAAAACAGAAAGGGTTTTTTAAAAAGCCTTTGTGGTATGCTAGGTCACAACAGACCAGCTGGGAGCAGTGAACTATATTCAGCTCCAAGACCACATTGTGAGAGAACTTCTGAAGAATGGCTTCAGAATCTGTTGTATTAGAAAAAAATTTTGTGCCCAAGTAAGAAGTATATCCACCTTCCACATCAAAGGAGGGGTAGTGTGTGTGTGTGTGTGTGTGTGTGTGTGTGTACAGATGTGATGGGGTATATGTGTGTAGGTGTGATGGTATGTATGTGTGTAGATGTGACGGTATGATGTGTGTAGGTGTGATGTATGTGTGTAGATGTGATGGTATGATGTGTGTAGATGTGATGTATGTGTGTGTGTAGATGTGATGGTATGATGTGTGTAGATGTGATGGTATGATGTGTGTAGGTGTGCTGCTTGATGGACAGTGGTGGAACATCTCACCCTCTTCCACATCAAAGGAGGGGTAGCTTTTGATGACAAAGGCTTCAAGCAGTTGTGACAGCTGAAGGACAACTGAGGGCAACGGATTGTCTGGGGACCAGACGGGAACTGAGAAACAATGCATTGCATCAAGAATGAAGTACAACCTCCCTCTCCCTCCTCCCTCTCCTCCTCCCCTCCCTTCTCCCCCTCCCCTTTATCTTCTCCTCCCCTCCTACCTTACATTCTGGCTCCTCCTCCCCATTCCACCATTTTTTCAAGCCAACATTCCAATTATGCTACCAGACTCCACCCACCTGCCATGACCCCACCCACCTGCCATGACTCCAGCCACCTGCCATGACCCCACCCACCTGCCATGACCCCACCCACCTGCCATGACCCCACCCATCTGCCATGACTCCAGCCACCTGCCATGACCCCACCCACCTGCCATGACCCCACCCACCTGCCATGACCCCACCCACCTGCCATGACCCCACCCACCTGCCATGACCCCACCCACCTGAGGAACATTCCAAAGTAACTGCATTCATCAGAAGTAAAAATAACCTAAAACATGAACAGAAAGTGAAACATTTCTAATTGTAGATCCAACGTGCAAAGGTACCTCTGTTTGATAATGTAACCTGGTACTATGAGCTGCTGTTCCATTTCAAAAAGGTCCAATGCTGCCATGAACCTGCCACACACCTGGGCAGGGGTGGGGGGGGGGGGGGAGAGGAGAGGAGAGGGAGGATAAAGGTAGAAGGAACCAACACAAACCACACCTACTTTTCTTGTTTGCCCTTCAGATTGATCATGGATTGCATAATGCCACAGGATGTAACCAATGGTTTTCACAACGACATCATAGGTATCAGAAGTGGTTGCCTCTGTTTCTGTCTCCTGACCTGACTTGCAGGGTGTCAGTAGCCATAGCAACAACCTCTCCCATCCAGTGGTCTTGGCCAGCTTGGCCACATGGGCAGGGTTGAGATGTAGACTGGAGATATAATCCTGACAGATAGTGTGTCGTATTGACATGGACGCAGTGCGAAGCAGTCTTAGGGTGGCCATGTAGATGTCAAAGTTGGAAATGTGACCTGCAAAAAAGCGTAAAACCAAATTATGATGTATGCAATTTGTGTGTGTGTGTGTGTGTATGTGTGTGTGTTCAGTATGTGTGTGCACATGTGTGCATGCAGTATGTGCGTATGTGTGTGTATGTGTGTGTACATGTGTGTACATGTGTGTACATGTGTGTGCACATGTGTGTATATGTGTGTACATGTGTGTGCACATGTGTGTACATGTGTGTACATGTGTGTGCACATGTGTGTATATGTGTGTACATGTGTGTGCACATGTGTGTGTACATGTGTGTATATGTGTGTACATGTGTGTGCACATGTGTGTATATGTGTGTACATGTGTGTGCACATGTGTGTGTACATGTGTGTGTACATGTGTGCGTGTGCACGCACATGTGTGGTTGTCATTCCCCCTGACAATGCACAAGTCAAGGAGTGCCAAAATGATGGATGACGGAAGAGACTGTTCATTTTGGCACATGGCAGCCGCAAATGCCCCTGAATGGAGGGTTTTGTACACAACACTGCCTTCGATGCTTCCCTGCGCTGCATTGAGCCGAGTCAGTATCTGAAAAGGAGTGGTAAGGAAGCACCTTCACACACCTCTGACAGTCCCCAGGCCTACCTTGAGGGTTGTCAGTCTCACATCAAAGTCTTGTGTCTGAATTAGAACAAGGAAGACCACACCCTTGTCCCAGAGGGTTGCCGAAAGTGAATCTTGATGGGTAGGCATGGTTAGGAGGCCAAGAAAGAATCTGAGGATCTCATCCAACTGAACGGAAAAAGTAAGAACAGGGACCACATGTGCAGGGCTTCAAGGAAGGGAGGGGGGGACCTTGCCATATCATTAACCCTTTCCTCTCCCTGGCAATAAAATTATGCAGTAATACTTTTTATCTAGATAGTCCCTGCTAAAAAGTATCAAAATGAACTTTTACCCCATCCAAACTCGATGAAACCCTGCATACATGTATGTACACACACATGTGTGGAAAATGCATGTACATGTGTGGAACATGCACGTACATGTGTGGAACATGCACGTACATGTGTGGAACATGCATGTACATGTGTGGAACATGCACGTACATGTGTGGAACATGCACGTACATGTGTGGAACATGCATGTACATGTGTGGAACATGCACGTACATGTGTGGAACATGCATGTACATGTGTGGACATGCACGTACATGTGTGGAACATGCACGTACATGTGTGGACATGCATGTACATGTGTGGACATGCACGTACATGTGTGGACATGCACGTACATGTGTGGAACATGCACGTACATGTGTGGAACATGCACGTACATGTGTGGAACATGCATGTACATGTGTGGAACATGCACGTACGTATGTGGAACATGCACGTACATGTGTGGACATGCACGTACATGTGTGGACATGCATGTACATGTGTGGAACATGCACATACATGTGTGGAACATGCATGTACACACAGAAACAAGCTTTACCAATGTTGAATCATTCATTGCACTCAGAAATCCTAAGATGGCATCCGTCTCCTCTGTCATTACCTCCTGCTGTACATACAGGCTAATAACTGTGGTGAGGGATAGATCATAAATACACTATAATGAGAGAACACCAGTTGTGTCATGGTGTAATGAGAGTCATGGTGCAATGAGAGCACCAGTTGTATCATGGTGTAATGAGAGCACCAGTTGTATCATGGTGTAATGAGAGCACCAGTTGTATCATGGTGTAATGAGAGAGCACCAGTTGTATCATGGTGTAATGAGAGCACCAGTTGTATCCTGGTCTAACTTAATACAATAGTTGTGTACATGTGTGTGTAATAGTTCCCTTTGAAAGCTAGCCTATGGACCCTGTACTTGCAATGAGAGTGCCATACTTAGAAAGGATGGATGCATATATTAACACCAACACATGACATAACACGCCAACACATGACATAACACGCCAACACATGACATAACACGCCAACACATGACATAACACGCCAACACATGACATAACACGCCAACACATGACATAACACGCCAACACACGACATAACACGCCAACACATGACATAACACGCCAACACATGACATAACACGCCAACACATGACATAACACACCAACACACGACATAACACGCCAACACACGACATAACACGCCAACACATGACATAACACGCCAACACATGACATAACACGCCAACACATGACATAACACGCCAACACATGACATAACACGCCAACACATGACATAACACGCCAACACATGACATAACACGCCAACACATGACATAACACGCCAACACACGACATAACACGCCAACACATGACATAACACGCCAACACATGACATAACACACCAACACATGACATAACACGCCAACACACGACATAACACGCCAACACATGACATAACACGCCAACACATGACATAACACGCCAACACACGACATAACACGCCAACACATGACATAACACGCCAACACATGACATAACACACCAACACATGACATAACACACCAACACATGACATAACACGCCAACACATGACATAACACGCCAACACACGACATAACACACCAACACACGACATAACACGCCAACACATGACATAACACGCCAACACATGACATAACACGCCAACACATGACATAACACGCCAACACATGACATAACACGCCAACACATGACATAACACGCCAACACATGACATAACACGCCAACACACGACATAACACGCCAACACACGACATAACACGCCAACACATGACATAACACGCCAACACATGACATAACACACCAACACATGACATAACACGCCAACACACGACATAACACGCCAACACACGACATAACACGCCAACACACGACATAACACGTAATAACTACATGTGTACACACAATGGCTATACAAACATGGCTCACTTGACATTAAGGACTCCCTTATATGGCACTTTTCTTCTGCACTCAGCTTTGGATTTACCATAGATGATGGACTGAAGGAGAAGTGGCACAGGTCAGCATTAATTAGAATACCGGTTTGTGTAATTGTCTTACTTGTAGTACTCTCTGATCACATCCAAAACAAACTGAACTCCAAAATCTCTCCGACAGTCATCAAATTTCTCACCAACAATGTCTGACAGGTATTTACTGTGACCTGGAATGGAAACATGAAATTGTTGGAATGTGAAAAAGTGATACATAATAAATTATATACAGATCCACTGACTCAGTTGAACAGAATAATCTGCCCTGCTCCATATCCTATAGTTGAAGACCAGTGAAGAATATATATCATACTGTTGGTCAGACTGCTCTGGGTTGAGGGTAAGCTGTTGGACAAATGATTGGATGGCACTATGGGCTGCCACAGTCAACAGAGAAGGAGGAACCTGGAAGAACACACACATACACACACACACACACACACACACACACACACACACACACACACACACACACACACACATTGAGACCGCAGACAAAGTTGAGTACTGAGTAATATACCTTCTGAAGAAGGGCTCCAATTGTGGCTGGTCCCCCAACTACAAAGAAGACCTGCTCGTTGGTAGGCGCATTGTTAAACATGGAAGTCAGCAGACGAAAAAAGTAATTGACAGCTTCACGCTCTGAAAATGAACAAGTTGGTGACCATCATGCATAAGGTGACCACCATGCATAAGGTGACCACCATGCATAAAGTGACCACCATGCATAAGGTGACCACCATGCATAAGGTGACCACCATGCATAAGGTGACCACCATGCATAAGGTGACCATCATGCATAAGGTGACCATCATGCATAAGGTGACCACCATGCATAAGGTGATCATCATGCATAAGGTGACCATCATGCATAAGGTGACCACCATGCATAAGGTGACCACCATGCATAAGGTGACCACCATGCATAAGGTGACCACCATGCATAAGGTGACCACCATGCATAAGGTGACCACCATGCATAAGGTGACCACCATGCATAAGGTGATCACCATGCATAAGGTGACCACCATGCATAAGGTGACCACCATGCATAAGGTGACCACCATGCATAAGGTGACCACCATGCATAAGGTGACCACCATGCATAAGGTGACCACCATGCATAAGGTGACCATCATGCATAAGGTGACCACCATGCATAAGGTGACCACCATGCATAAGGTGACCACCATGCATAAGGTGACCACCATGCATAAGGTGACCACCATGCATAAGGTGACCACCATGCATAAGGTGACCACCATGCATAAGGTGACCACCACGCATAAGGTGACCACCACGCATAAGGTGACCACCACGCATAAGGTGACCACCACGCATAAGGTGACCACCATGCATAAGGTGACCACCATGCATAAGGTGACCACCACGCATAAGGTGACCACCACGCATAAGGTGACCACCACGCATAAGGTGACCACCACGCATAAGGTGACCACCACGCATAAGGTGACCACCACGCATAAGGTGACCACCACGCATAAGGTGACCACCATGCATAAGGTGACCACCATCCATAAGGTGACCACCATGCATAAGGTGACCACCATGCATAAGGTGACCACCATCCATAAGGTGACCACCATCCATAAGGTGACCACCATGCATAAGGTGACCACCATCCATAAGGTGACCACCATGCATAAGGTGACCACCATCCATAAGGTGACCACCATCCATAAGGTGACCACCATGCATAAGGTGACCACCATCCATAAGGTGACCACCATGCATAAGGTGACCACCATGCATAAGGTGACCACCATCCATAAGGTGACCACCATGCATAAGGTGACCACCATGCATAAGGTGACCACCATGCATAAGGTGACCACCATGCATAAGGTGACCACCACGCATAAGGTGACCACCACGCATAAGGTGACCACCACGCATAAGGTGACCACCACGCATAAGGTGACCACCACGCATAAGGTGACCACCATGCATAAGGTGACCACCATGCATAAGGTGACCACCATCCATAAGGTGACCACCATCCATAAGGTGACCACCATGCATAAGGTGACCACCATCCATAAGGTGACCACCATGCATAAGGTGACCACCATCCATAAGGTGACCACCATCCATAAGGTGACCACCATGCATAAGGTGACCACCATCCATAAGGTGACCACCATGCATAAGGTGACCACCATGCATAAGGTGACCACCATCCATAAGGTGACCACCATGCATAAGGTGACCACCATCCATAAGGTGACCACCATGCATAAGGTGACCACCATGCATAAGGTGACCACCATCCATAAGGTGACCACCATGCATAAGGTGACCACCATGCATAAGGTGACCACCATCCATAAGGTGACCACCATGCATAAGGTGACCACCATCCATAAGGTGACCACCATCCATAAGGTGACCACCATGCATAAGGTGACCACCATCCATAAGGTGACCACCATCCATAAGGTGACCACCACGCATAAGGTGACCACCATCCATAAGGTGACCACCATGCATAAGGTGACCACCATGCATAAGGTGACCACCATCCATAAGGTGACCACCATCCATAAGGTGACCACCATGCATAAGGTGACCACCATGCATAAGGTGACCACCACGCATAAGGTGACCACCACGCATAAGGTGACCACCACGCATAAGGTGACCACCACGCATAAGGTGACCACCACGCATAAGGTGACCACCACGCATAAGGTGACCACCACGCATAAGGTGACCACCATGCATAAGGTGACCACCATGCATAAGGTGACCACCACCCATAAGGTGACCACCATGCATAAGGTGACCACCATCCATAAGGTGACCACCATCCATAAGGTGACCACCATGCATAAGGTGACCACCATCCATAAAACCACCATGCATAAGGTGACCACCATCCATAAGGTGACCACCATGCATAAGGTGACCACCATGCATAAGGTGACCACCATCCATAAGGTGACCACCATGCATAAGGTGACCACCATGCATAAGGTGACCACCATGCATAAGGTGACCACCATGCATAAGGTGACCACCATGCATAAGGTGACCACCATGCATAAGGTGACCACCATGCATAAGGTGACCACCATGCATAAGGTGACCATCATGCATAAGGTGACCACCATGCATAAGGTGACCACCATGCATGCAGATGGTATGACCACTGCCTGGTCTATGATGGATGCTTTAGGTGCAGATGGTATGACCATTCAACTTGAAAAGTGATAAACCTCTGTGTGAAAAGCCTCTTAAACTGACACACCCACATACTCACCATTATTCCAAGCTGTGTTGAAGTTGGGCACATTGGTTATGAAGCATGACTCCCTCTGTTTCACAGGTAGTCCAGCCTGCTCCAGGATGGGGAAGAACACCTCCACACCACCAAGAGAGCTCAAGACCAACTATAAAGGAAAGGCGGTATCAGTGAATCCTCTTCCACCACCCTCCCTCCCCTCCCTCCCCTCCCTCCCCTCCCTCCCCTCCACAGTTTGGTTTGGCTTACCTTAATGTCTCTGGTCACGTACACCTCACCAACCAGTACACCATCCATAGCTCCATGCACAGTGTGTGATGGAGATAGGTCCACACAGACATTATCCTTGCAGGCCTAAGATGGAGAAAAGGAGCATGACTGTGTAATGAAGAAGGCCTCTCACCTTTGGATGGAAGTAGAGTACCAGCTTACCAAAGAGTGCCTCTGTTTCAGAATACTTTGGTTGGAAGAGAGAAAGGTTGTTAGGCCCTAGGGAAGCAAAACTAAAGTTAAAATGTTTACCCTCTTATCAAACGTCACTCCCTCTATCCAACATCACCCTCACCTTCACACATACACACTCACATATACATACCATTATTATACAGAAATTGCACAGCTTGTAGTTGGACTGCTTCAGAAAAAATATATACAGAGCTAATCCTCCCTAATAGGCTTTTCGCAGGACCAAACTTTGATCCTTCTGCCAAGGCATCAGGTGATGCTAAAACGTCTGCCTCACATTGGCAAAATCCAATGTTGCAGTGTTTGTAGTCCTGAAGAGGAGGGAGTGTAAGACAGAGGGAGAAAAGGTAAGTATTATTAAAGTATTATTAAAATTACATCATAATGAAACTTAAGTATTACATCATTATATTATTAAAGATAAGTATTTTACAATTACATCATTATATTATTAAAGATAAGTATTATTACGATTACATCATTATATTATTAAATCAAGGCAGTAGCTGACATTTATGGCCATCTAAACCTGACCATAATGAGATCTGCGGCCAGGGCTAGGTATAATTAGGTCATGCATATATAATTTTGCATTTATCCTGTTTTTTTGTAAATAAAATGATACTGTTATGTGTTTTATGAATTTGAACTTGTAAAAGATAAGTATTATTACAATTACATCATTATGAGGGAAAGGTAATTGAGTATATACGCTTACAGCAGAAAGGTCAGGAGCTTTCAGTTCCGTTGAGAAGGCGTTCTGTACACCATCAATGTACACAGTGGTCTCATTCTTCCCACCCCAGGGCATTCTAGAAGTACTGTGAGTTATGCATACTGCATGCTGTGAGGAAGTGTATATGACGTGTGCTTATGTGGTGCCGGTCCCTAGCAATAGCTTACCCATTCTTGAGGGGTGAGTGGCTCTGTAACTGAGATAGTCTTGTACCCTCTCTTCTTGGAGCAAACAGCCACCACCAAGACCAGGTCTTTGGTAAAGAACGCTTCAAACCCAGTACTACCAGCATAGAAACTGAAAGAAGGGTAACTTGGGGTCAGATGACCACTCCCCCAGCTCCACCCACCTGTAAAGCATCCTTCTATCGTTTCCATGGTCCACACCACGATCCAAGCTCACCCAACAGTGAAAGGAGAAGGCATACTGGTTTGGCCAGTGATGTAGGTCTGAGATGGCTATATGCTATTACAGGACAACGATATTGAGAGTAGGTGAGGAAGGTGTGATGATGTGAAGGTGTGATGATGTGAAGGGTGAGGATGTGATATGAGGGGTGAGAAAGTGGTGGACAGAGGTGTTGTGTGTGAATCAGAGAAAGGTAACCAAACATCACAGACATGTGATCATACGGAAGAGTGGACAGGATCATTAAGAAGACACTACATCTCTGACATACTGAATCTGGTTGCCTCAACTCAAAATAGTACAATGACTGGGTTTCCTTGTTGGCCAAAGCCTGTAACACATGTTGCAGCTGGAAGTAATAAGTTGGCTGCACGGGATGACAGGGGGAGGGTAGGGAGGGAGAGGTAGGGGAGAGAGGGGAAGGGAGAGAGGGAGATAGGGGAGAGGAGAAGGTGGGTGGGAGGGGAGAGAGGGAGATAGGGGAGAAGGTGGGTGGGAGGAGAGAAAGGGGGATAGGGGAGGAGGTGGGTGGGAGGAGAGAGGGAGATAGGGGAGAAGGTGGGTGGGGAGGGAGAGAGAGAGATAGAGGAACAGAAGGTGGGTGGAAAGAGGAGAGACAAAAGGAGAAAATATGGTATTAGTGACAGAGGGAAAATTGAATACATTCATTGTACATTGACATTGAAGTTCATTAAAGTTAATATAATGCAAGGTTCAATAGGGTTAAGACCATACTGAGGTTCGTCAGGGTTAAGTACCATACTGAGGTTCATCAGGGTTAAGTATCATACTGAGGTTCATGAGGGTTAAGTACCATACTGAGGTTCATCAGGGTTAAGTACCATACTGAGGCTCATTAAAGATTTACAACCAATAAGGACAATGGTTTTCATACCAATTCAGAACTTTCACCGGTCTTCAGTGGTTGGAGGGAAACCAGAATGTCCTTGAGTTCAGTACCCATGATGGAGTGGGTGCCCAGTCCTTCAATTAATCTCAACACATTGTCTGCATTTAGTTGTAAGAAGTTTACACAGCACACTCCAAAGAGGCATTGGGCCTGATGGCTGACCTTCTATGTCCTCACAGAACCCCCCATCCTCTTGGGACCTCACCAGTACCTTCACGGCTATGCTGGTCAGCCTGGCCCCACAACACTGCTGCTTGTTGTACACAGAGAAGGAGCACAGGTCTAGGACCCTTCTGGACAACCACTGCTGCAGGTTGTGGGGCAGGTCTAGGAGCCACTCCAGGCACAGTCCAAGGGCATCAGCATTGCACACCAAGGGGGACGTGCTCTCAGTAGTACCATCAGTCACCTCCAGCGCCTGTAAGTACACATTCTGATAAGATTGGCACAGTGCTGCAACACAGTGTTGACTACTGATAGGTGCAGGGAATCAATGGATGAATAGACAGTCTTTCCATGACTGATACCAAACAGACGTTTGCTTTGTGTAAATATGCGACATTGTGCAAAATAGTTCCCAACTACAATTATCCTGTAAAACAACTGAACTCAAGTGATGTGGGCAACACACATGTACACACACACACACACACATGTACACACACTAGATTTTGTCATTAAGTGCATTCAAGTACAAATTTGCTACCCATTGGCCACAGGTTTACCATAATTCATTTGAAAGTCCATAGCATCAAGGTTTTCATTTATCCCATCAATTATAACTGAAAATTAAAATTCCAAGTCTTAATAAACCCAAGACAAACCTAGGCAGTGTGAGTAAGGTCATAGTACCAGGAAACTAGACCAGTTTGAAATGAGGCAGTGGCAAAAGGTCTGCTAAAATCTGTGTACTATGACCGTACCATGTTGAGTAGTTCCTGCAGTATTTCCCTTGTGGGCTTAGCCAAGAGAGAATCTGTTAGCTCCTTTAACACCTTGTATTTAAGATGGTGCTTAAACTGCTCCTTCACTTTCAGGGAGTCCTTCAGAACGATTGTGAATGTTTTGAACAGGGTGCACACTAGCTGTGCCCCGAAATCCTCTATCCTCCCAAGTTCTTTCAGTGGTTCCACCAGTTTCTCAAAGCAGCCTACCTCTGCAAACAGTACCTGTTAGAGAGGTGTGAGACTATAACTTGTACAGCTGGTGATGTGGCTTGCAACACACCCACTTTTAACTGGTCCGAATCATTTGGAGAATCCACCAACAACGAAACAGAGTCTACAAGTAAGATTATGTAGGTCACAAGAAACCAAGGACAGGTGTGATGCACACAGGGGAACCAGGGACAGGTGTGATGCACACAGGGGAACCAGGGACAGGTGTGATGCACATAGGGGAACCAGGGACAGGTGTGATGCACACAGGGGAATCAGGGACAGGTGTGATGCACACAGGGGAACCAGGGACAGGTGTGATGCACATAGGGGAACCAGGGACAGGTGTGATGCACACAGGGGAATCAGGGACAGGTGTGATGCACACAGGGGAACCAGGGACAGGTGTGATGCACACAGGGGAACCAGGGATAGGTGTGATGCACACAGGGGAACCAAGGACAGGTGTGATGCACATAGGGGAACCAGGGACAGGTGTGATGCACACAGGGGAACCAGGGACAGGTGTGATGCACATAGGGGAACCAGGGACAGGTGTGATGCACACAGGGGAATCAGGGACAGGTGTGATGCACACAGGGGAACCAGGGACAGGTGTGATGCACATAGGGGAACCAGGGACAGGTGTGATGCACACAGGGGAATCAGGGACAGGTGTGATGCACACAGGGGAACCAGGGACAGGTGTGATGCACACAGGGGAACCAGGGATAGGTGTGATGCACACAGGGGAACCAAGGACAGGTGTGATGCACATAGGGGAACCAGGGACAGGTGTGATGCACACAGGGGAACCAGGGACAGGTGTGATGCACACAGGGGAACCAGGGACAGGTGTGATGCACATAGGGGAACCAGGGACAGGTGTGATGCACACAGGGGAACCAGGGACAGGTGTGATGCACACAGGGGAACCAGGGACAGGTGTGATGCACATAGGGGAACCAGGGACAGGTGTGATGCACACAGGGGAACCAGGGACAGGTGTGATGCACACAGGGGAACCAGGGACAGGTGTGATGCATACAGGGGAATCAGGGACAGGTGTGATGCACACAGGGGAACCAGGGACAGGTGTGATGCACATAGGGGAACCAGGGACAGGTGTGATGCACACAGGGGAATCAGGGACAGGTGTGATGCACACAGGGGAACCAGGGACAGGTGTGATGCACACAGGGGAACCAGGGATAGGTGTGATGCACACAGGGGAACCAAGGACAGGTGTGATGCACATAGGGGAACCAGGGACAGGTGTGATGCACACAGGGGAACCAGGGATAGGTGTGATGCACACAGGGGAACCAAGGACAGGTGTGATGCACATAGGGGAACCAGGGACAGGTGTGATGCACACAGGGGAACCAGGGACAGGTGTGATGCACACAGGGGAACCAGGGACAGGTGTGATGCACATAGGGGAACCAGGGACAGGTGTGATGCACACAGGGGAACCAGGGACAGGTGTGATGCACACAGGGGAACCAGGGACAGGTGTGATGCACATAGGGGAACCAGGGACAGGTGTGATGCACACAGGGGAACCAGGGATAGGTGTGATGCACACAGGGGAACCAGGGACAGGTGTGATGCATACAAGAAGTTGGAGGACACAGAAATGGAGGACTCCAAAACAAATAAACAGGCAGGGACAACTCACCAAGCAGAGAAACAAAGAACGTTGGCAAAGAATGTCTATGGTCCTTATCAAGCCTTCACATCCACCAAAGAAGGAAAGCTCACAGTTAGAGAAACAATCTCTCTACATATATGGTATTACCAGAGGGATGGTATGTTGAGTAGTTGAGATAACACAGCTCCAGTATCCACATCAACCTGCTCCTGGAGGGGGAGGGGGAGGGAGGTCACAATCACATAAGTAACCTCGCTGTTTGGTGAGCCACACCCACTTGCCTCCTTGGGCATAAAGCAATGGAGTACATGTAACACCTTGACAAACACCCTTAGTGCCAGTGCCTGAATTGGACCACACCCACTATTCCTGCTTGGGTGCAGCAGGACTAGCAGCTGGTTAATTATCTCCGGGGTGACCAGGACTTTTGCAAAGTGCTGGTAATGGAGAGGAGAGGCATATGACAGGCATGTGACAGTCACATGACCGCTGTACCATGAGGCCTGTGGCAGCAGCTCCTATTACATGCAACATCTCCATCTGCATGGAGGTGAACTCCACGGGACATAGAGAATGGCTTGGAGGTTCCTTGAACACATTTATGAACAGTTTCAGCATTTCTGGTGGGACCTCTTGAATGTGTTCAGGGTTGCTGTGTGGTGTGCTGTCTTTGCTGTGACTGTGTGTGTGAGTGTGGGTGTGCACATGGGTGTGGTTTACATGCATCATGTGATGCAAGTGCATGTTGTCACATGACATGTACTGCGTCCTCTTACTTCACTATGAACAGCTGTTTCCACCTGCCGTCTGGATCCAACACATGGTGCATGAAACCCAACAAATGAGACATGGCAGTGAGAAGGTGTCTGGGGAGGAGGAAAGGTTATTAATGGGGTTATGAAAGGTGTGGCTTACCTAAATGCTACATCAGAAGTCACCACACGGAGCTGAATGCAAGGAGATAAAGACATGTGTGCTCAAGTACGCAGAGAAGCGGGGGGGGGGGGGGGGGGGGGTGAGGGAGCAACACACTGACCAACTTGTGACATGCCGTGCACAGAGTGAGGACACTTGAGAAGAGTCTGCTACCCTTGACACAACTATTCCTAGAGATGACAGGATGGACTGTAAGTAAATGTTAGCTACTTTCCTCCACCTACCGCTGACTCATCTTACGTACCTTCCACTTACAGAACATACTGCCTTCTCAGGTAAGCCTATTCTTACCATCCCCCCCCCACCAACCCTCCTCTTACCCTCCACCACCAACCCTCCTCTTACCCTCCCCCCACCAACCCTCCTCTTACCCTCCTCCACCAACCCTCCTCTTACCACCCTTCCTCCACCAACCCTCCTCTTACCCTCCCCCCACCAACCCTCCTCTTACCACCCTCCCCCCACCAACCCTCCTCTTACCCTCCCCCCACCAACCCTCCTCTTACCCTCCTCTTACCACCCTTCCTCCACTAACCCTCCTCTTACCCTCCCCCCACCAACCCTCCTCTTACCACCCTTCCTCCACCAACCCTCCTCTTACCCTCCCCCCACCAACCCTCCTCTTACCCTCCCCCACCAACCCTCCTCTTACCACCCTTCCTCCACCAACCCTCCTCTTACCCTCCCCCACCAACCCTCCTCTTACCCTCCCCCCACCAACCCTCCTCTTACCACCCTTCCTCCACCAACCCTCCTCTTACCCTCCCCCCACCAACCCTCCTCTACCCTCCCCCCACCAACCCTCCTCTTACCACCCTTCCTCCATCAACCCTCTTCTTACCCTCCCTCCACCTACCCTCCTCTTACCCTCCCCCACCAACCCTCCTCTTACCCTCCCCCCACCAACCCTCCTCTTACCACCCTTCCTCCACCAACCCTCCTCTTACCCTCCCCCCACCAACCCTCCTCTTACCACCCTTCCTCCACCAACCCTCCTCTTACCCTCCTCTTACCCTCCTCTTACCACCCTTCCTCCACCAACCCTCCTCTTACCCTCCCCCCACCAACCCTCCTCTTACCACCCTTCCTCCACCAACCCTCCTCTTACCTCCCCCACCAACCCTCCTCTTACCCTCCCCCACCAACCCTCCTCTTACCACCCTTCCTCCACCAACCCTCCTCTTACCCTCCCCCACCAACCCTCCTCTTACCCTCCCCCACCAACCCTCCTCTTACCCTCCCCCCACCAACCCTCCTCTTACCACCCTTCCTCCACCAACCCTCCTCTTACCCTCCCCCCACCAACCCTCCTCTTACCCTCCCCCACCAACCCTCCTCTTACCCTCCCCCCACCAACCCTCCTCTTACCATCCCCCCCACCAACCCTCCTCTACCCTCCCCCCACCAACCCTCCTCTTACCACCCTTCCTCCACCAACCCTCCTCTTACCCTCCCCCCACCAACCCTCCTCTTACCCTCCCCCCACCAACCCTCCTCTTACCACCCTTCCTCCATCAACCCTCTTCTTACCCTCCCTCCACCTACCCTCCTCTTACCCTCCCCCACCAACCCTCCTCTTACCCTCCCCCACCAACCCTCCTCTTACCCTCCCCCCACCAACCCTCCTCTTACCCTCCTCTTACCACCCTTCCTCCACCAACCCTCCTCTTACCCTCCCCCCACCAACCCTCCTCTTACCCTCCCCCACCAACCCTCCTCTTACCCTCCCCCCACCAACCCTCCTCTTACCATCCCCCCCACCAACCCTCCTCTACCCTCCCCCCACCAACCCTCCTCTTACCACCCTTCCTCCATCAACCCTCTTCTTACCCTCCCTCCACCTACCCTCCTCTTACCCTCCCCCACCAACCCTCCTCTTACCCTCCCCCACCAACCCTCCTCTTACCCTCCCCCCACCAACCCTCCTCTTACCCTCCTCTTACCACCCTTCCTCCACCAACCCTCCTCTTACCCTCCCCCCACCAACCCTCCTCTTACCACCCTTCCTCCACCAACCCTCCTCTTACCCTCCCTCCACCTACCCTCTTCTTACCCTCCCTCCACCTACCCTCCTCTTACCCTCCCCCACCAACCCTCCTCTTACCCTCCCCCACCAACCCTCCTCTTACCCTCCCCCCACCAACCCTCCTCTTACCACCCTTCCTCCACCAACCCTCCTCTTACCCTCCCCCCACCAACCCTCCTCTTACCCTCCCCCACCAACCCTCCTCTTACCCTCCCCCCACCAACCCTCCTCTTACCATCCCCCCCACCAACCCTCCTCTACCCTCCCCCCACCAACCCTCCTCTTACCACCCTTCCTCCATCAACCCTCTTCTTACCCTCCCTCCACCTACCCTCCTCTTACCCTCCCCCACCAACCCTCCTCTTACCCTCCCCCCACCAACCCTCCTCTTACCATCCCCCCCCACCAACCCTCCTCTACCCTCCCCCCACCAACCCTCCTCTTACCACCCTTCCTCCATCAACCCTCTTCTTACCCTCCCTCCACCTACCCTCCTCTTACCCTCCCCCACCAACCCTCCTCTTACCCTCCCCCCACCAACCCTCCTCTTACCCTCCCCCCACCAACCCTCCTCTTACCCTCCCCCACCAACCCTCCTCTTACCCTCCTCCACCAACCCTCCTCTTACCCTCCCCCACCAACCCTCCTCTTACCCTCCCCCCACCAACCCTCCTCTTACCCTCCAGCCTACTAAGCATGAGATCATGTGTCATAAATACACACATATCTCTGGATGGGAGGCACTAATGTCCCTTATGACCCAACTGTATGTCCTCTCTGTCCCTTATGACCAGTCCCCTCTGTCCCTTATGACCCAACTGTATGTCCTCTCTGCCCTTATGACCCAACTGTATGTCCTCTCTGTCCCTTATGACCCAACTGTATGTCCTCTCTGTCCTTCGTGTTCCCTTACCATAATCTGTAGAGGAGAAGGACTTGACAGGTATTTTTTGCATACACCAGCGTGTCTCCATTGGGCTCTGTTCCACTTGGAGACGACAGCTGTTGTACCAGGAGTTGGCAATGCTCTTCCAATGCTATGACAACATCTTTATCCAAACTCTCACACATAAAGTCTGCAAACCTGTAGATACATGGGAGGCCATGACAGTGGCACAGCTTACGCAATCCACACACTGCGTGGTTTCGAACATCTACCACCACACAAGACGAAATTACATAAGCATTGAGATCTGAGAATAGGTATCATGCAGCCGCAGGAATTCGATTGGGTGGATTAAAAAGATTACATGAAACTACGGTCGATTAAACACTTACGCAATGCTGTTCATTGGTGGCAACCGATTAAAAGTATCGTGGTTGTTGGAAGTAACTGTTTCTCGAACAACAGTTGTGGCGTTGTGCGATAGTGCGCTCATGTATATTTCGAAAGCCTTTCCTTCATTCCCTGTTGTCTTGGAGGCAACATACTTTTGCCAAAGCTCATCAGAATTAAGGCTTCAATGAAGTGTGTGTGTGCACACATGCGGACAGGTTACGGGCTTTCATATTAGCACAAAGCACTTGGAAGAAAAAAACAACCAATTACAGGCCTATACGCAAATCACGCACAACAAACATGCGCGTTCACATACACCACGCACACGCGCACACACTCATATATACGCACACACACAGGAAAACATACAAGTATACTTAAGTACTTCGCGACACGTTACACCTTGGCCCAACTCTTGGCAACATAGCTACTACTACTATGCACATGTAAACACACACAACACATACACACACGCACACACACAACATTGGCACACTATTGCACACACTCGCACACCACACGCCAGTTATTTTTTGCGTGCTTACCTAACGGCCATACTTTTGTTCTCGAGCCAATACGTTAAGTTGACACGCCTCCTGAGCACAGCAAATTCACCCTCGTTCGCGGACCTCGTGACACTTTTTATCCGCGAGATCCGATGTTCAGTGCGTTTGCAAAACTCTGCCAGCGTCAGGTCTACTCGTGGCTTTCTTCCCGCTGCGGCCTTACCATATGCGTCGTTGGAATATTTCTAGTTGTTGTTTCCGCTCTGCAATTTGGAGAGGTAAGCGGCTGGTTCCCGCTCGCCTGGTTGCAGCAGCAACACGTGTGTGCATTTGTAGGTATTTCTGGAATGGAGCAAGGAAAGCTATGCAGCTCAGTTTAGTATCTACCATGACAACATCGCCACCAAGTCTTATGAACACCAGTCAGTAACCACGTGTATTGTGGCGACGAATGTTACCTCTCCTTCTCTCCCTCCCTCTCTCTTTCTCCCCCTCTCCCCCCCTCACCCCCTCTCTCTCTCCCTCACCTCTCTCTCTTCCCCCTGTCTCCCTTTCTTCCTTTCCCTCTCCCCCCCCCCTTCCTCTCCCTCTCTCATTCTACAGATTATGTTCAGAACTACCCATAGACATAGTGTACACGTGGGTGAACGGATCAGACCCAGTACTCATAGCAGAGCTGAAGGAGTTGAAGAAAAACATCGAAAATGAAAGGTATACAAGTTGAAATGGCTTGCTTGATGGATGAAGGGTTCACTATCATGTGTCTTGCAGGGTGAAAAATGCACCACTGGCTGACACGAAAAACACGACAAAGGCACAGCCTAAGTGAGCCATTTTGTAGCAGCTTGCTTGGTGCCAACCAAAGCCAACAGCTGCAATCCAGTGTGTCGTATCACACTTTTATGATCAATGCACAACATTTAGAGCCTTGTTGATCTTCGGATTGTGTTCAACACACATTGCACATACACACATTCACACACACAACACATTCACGCACACACAATACATTCACACACACAACTGCACCACCCCCAGTGAAATACCTCCATGCCCATTCAAGGCCTGTGTCCTGTGGCAGACGCTGATAGTTGATGCCACAAAGCCGCCCAATCTGACAATGGAGGCTGTTAGTGCTTCCTCCCCTCTGCTCAACACCTCCTTGGACTTCCAATACATAAACTCAAGTACCAAGCTGAGGTCGGCTGTCTTTGCCTTCAGACTACCGTCAGAAGAAAATGGTAATGAGATGAAATTGAGCTCATCTCTAAAGTACTATATCCACAGTGATCACCTAGTCTCGGCCTCAGACCCTAGTGCGTCACAGTGCAGATGGATTACATCACCGCATGTTGTGATGTACTAGGGTCTGGGGCCGAGACTAGGTTCAACCCACATCATCTTACCACCTACACCCCATCCCACCTAATCTTACCACCCACACCTCAGCCCACATCATCTTACCACCTACACCCCATTCCACCTCAACCCACATCATCTTCCACCTACACCCCAACCCACCTCAACTCACATCATCTTACCACCTACACCTCAACCCACATCATCTTACCACCTACACCCCATCCCACCTCAACCCACATCATCTTACCACCTACACCCCATCCCACCTCAACCCACATCATCTTCCACCTACACCCCATCCCACCTCAACCCACATCATCTTCCACCTACACCCCATCCCACCTTATCTTACCACCCACACTCCATACTGTGTCTGTGATGGTCTAAATTACTTTCGTTCTCACAGTATCAGCACTTCTTGAGAGTGGCCTTAATGCTTCAAGTGGCAAGAGCTTAGCCTTAACTAGGGGCTACCTGGTATGGTACAATATATGTACTGTCACAGGGCATTTAGATTTCTTTTCTCCTCCCTCCTCCCTCCTCACTCCTCCTCCCTCCTTGTTCCCCCCTTGCTCCTTCCCAAAAGACCAGTGATGCAAGCAACGTGGGTGCTGCCAAAATGGAAGGGGTTGCCATGGTGAATTGCACTGCCATTAGGGCCAATAACAGCAGTAAGCTTCTTCGTAAATGGATGGATTTTAACTTTGCTCGAGAGGTTACAGAGGTATGGGCCTGTGGTGTACGTGTGTGAGAGTGGGCATGTATGGGTGTATCTGTGGGTGTGTACATGTGTGTGGGCGTATCATGCGTGTTTGTCCAACAACTCAAAGAGTCAAGGGTGGGAGTCAAGGGTTTGAGTCAAGGGTGGGAAGGTTTTTTAAAATGGTTATTTACTATAATTATTTAATTAATGATTTTCATTAGAATAAAGCTGCAGTAATTGAAAATTGGAGTTATGTTTATTGGAAATATTAATTTTACATAAGATGTGGGGTGTTTTAGGGTTTAGATAACTCCTCTTATTTGTTTCATGGAAATATATATATATATAAATTACACTAAAGGCCCAGTCTTTGGGAGTAAGGAATGTGACTATTCTTCTGAGAGACAGTGACTTACTATTGCAATCCTACTACGCATCAGTGTTGACAAGTCCATCATTTTGAGGCTTTTTTTTTTTCATACTATGTTCTAACATCCATGGTATATATATAAACTGCATAATATTTGGTTGAACATACTTACAGGAGCAATTTCCTTTGTCTTGAACCTTCATTCCCCAGGCTTACTAATTGAGCCTCAAAGCGCCAGAGATATGCACCAGATACTTCTGCAGTAATTTTTAAAAACCCACTCGTAGGAAATTTAATAATTTCTGCTTTCCCCTGAGATTTTCACCACGATTTATGTAACCGATGTAAACAAAAACAATGCTAAATTACTGCAATTATATATGTTTCATTATGAAATTCAAACCAACTAGTTGAAAACATTTGAACCTACTGAGGTAAATTAATAACCAGTAACTATTTCAGCAAGTCTTGTTGTAGTATTTGCAATAACAATTATTTAGGATTAAGAAATGATTGCAATTGGAATAAATCAAGTCAAGCATTATAAAATAAATGATTTGAGCTATCTGTACTTGTGCAAAGGGCACACAAATCTGTACACATTGAGTCCAGGATGTGTTGGAGTAAGAGGGTGGAGTAGGGGGTGGAGTATGAGGTGGATTAGGGGTGGAGTATATGAGGTGGAGTAGGGGGTGGAGTAAGAGGTGGAGTAGGGGGTGGAGTAGGGGGTGGAGTAGGGGTACGCTCATCCCTGAGCTTGGAAGTGCCTGATATCAGAATTAAGTGCATTAAGACATAGACAACATTTATACTGATGCAATAACAGTTTACTTTGTGCCTTCACATTCATTTAGTAGTTAAATATGTGTATTCATTTTCTGAATCTGTCCACACAAATTCCTCACCCGACCACCTCTCCCCATGTACCTCAGTCACAAGATCCTTTGTCCCTGGAATTGATGTTTGATTCCTGTATGCTCATGTCTTCACAGGTGGAAGTCAAACATCCATCCCTTGCTGTAGTGAGGTTCAAACCAGGTCTGTTGGAGACCATTCTCCATGGAAACGTGACCTATAACTTCTTGGGGGAACCCCTTACACTGCACCAAGCCTACCTTGTATGGGTTCAGCCGCAGAGTGTAAGTCCACATGCTTGTGCTCTGTGAGGTGTTTTTTTAATGGTTGTTCGGCCAGTAGCTAGACCATGCTGAACCAGAGAAAGAGGAGATCTCTACAAGCAGATTTGAAGACAACGAGGTGCTTTTTGGTTCATAATTATTAAGGGTTATTCATTCACAAGCATTGAGATGAACTTAAAACTTCATTGAAGTAATGTTCTCTCTTCTCCTCTTCCTCCCCACCCCATAAAAGGAGCTGAAGTATTCACTTCGCTCAGTTGAGATGCATGCACCGTGGGTGAGGCATATCTATATTGTCACAAATGGCCAGATCCCCTCATGGCTCAACATGGATAACCCCAGGATCACACTTGTAACGCACACGGTGGGTGTGGTGTAGCAATGTATTTTTAAGTTAAGGTAATGAGGAAAGATATCATTTACACACTGAGTCACTTGCATTGTTAATGATGAAGGTAATCTATTGCAACTAGTTATTTGGTTGGATTAGGACAGGAAAAATATAAATGTTAACTTCTGGTGTTTTTGTTATTCACTTGAAATGAGTGGTTATTTTAATATTGAAATTTTCGAACAGTTGAAGTGTTTTGGGTTAGGGTTAGGGTTAGGGTTAGGGTTAGGGTTAAAAACTTTTGATGGAGTGTTATTTTGAATGGTTAGGGTTTTTGATGGAACAAATAAAGTTATTATTATTCAGATACACTTATTAGTTATTATTAGTTACCTAACCTATAGTTGTAAAACAATTTTCTTTGCTTGTGGGACACTTGTACCTTTTTGTCAACCATTGGTGGGTTTGTTTGCAGGAAATCTTCCCAAACCAGTCGCATCTTCCAACCTATAGTTCACCTGCAATTGAAGCACACCTTCATCGTATTCCAGGACTTTCCAAACGATTCATTTATCTCAACGATGATGTCATGTTTGGGCTGGATGTATACCCGGAAGATTTCTACACTCCCAGGAAAGGGCAAAAGGTATATGCCCAGATCACATGTGGATGTGGGTGTGGTCAGCATTTGCTCTGAACAGGTATACCTGTCATGGCCAGTGCCTCACTGCAAAGAAGGATGTCCCCCTAACTGGATAAGGGACAACTACTGTGACCAGGCCTGCAACTACTCTGTCTGTGACTGGGATGGTGGAGATTGTGCTAGTTAGTGATGGTCTGCGTGTGGTGTTGTACGTTTGGTGGGTTTGTTTGTACTGTTGTATTGGTGGAAGGCATGGCGTTAAGGGCATAAAGATGTCTGGACATGTGTACTGTACTGTTAGCTTTCTACTAACTGCAGACAACACTGTACATTGGAATGATTTTTGGATTATTAAAATGATATAAGTTGTGTTGGAGTATGTCATCATTAATGTGGTGTGCTTTTCTTATTAGATGCATCAAAGCCAGGGTGGACTGGGAACCTTCAAAGAGGTGGAACTCCACCATCTTCATCATCTCGTACGATAACAGTTTGTACTTTAGTTGAAACGTATCATGTTTAACTTCCCCCCCCCTCCCTGCAGTTGATCACTGCAATACTGGCTGCTTGAATACTTGGCTTGGAGATCGCTACTGTGATCAGGTAAGTATGGGAATGTGATCAGGTGACATATGGGAATGTGGTCAGGTGACATGGGAATGTGATCAGGTGAAGTATGGGAATGTGATCAGGTGATGTATTGGAATATGACTAGGTGAAGTATGGGAAAGTTGCTTACCTGTGTCAAAGATATAATCTCCTGGCCAGTTACTAAAAATTTCACTGCTAATGGTCGCTTAGAACTTTTTTCTGCCATGGGAAGGTTATTGCCAGACAGCATAGATACCCACACTTATTCCATTGTGTATGTATTTGTATGTGTGTGTGTGTGTGTGTGTGTGTGTGTGTGTGTGTGTGTGTGTGTGTGTGTGTGTGTGTGTGTGTGTGTGTGTGTGTGAGTATTTGCTGTATCACGTATTTGATGTGTGTATTTGCAGGCATGTCGTGTGCCCCAGTGTGGGTTTGATGCAGGAGACTGTGGTGTGGATCAGTTTGATGCACTCTTCAGCATCTATGTGGATGCATCCAATGGAAACTACACAATTCCACCAGGTGACAGAACACCAACCACCAGAAGCACAGAGTTACACCATTGCTTTTTTACCACATTGTCCTCCTCGTACGGTCTATCTCAGGCACCCAGGCCATGTTTTTCAATGTCAGTAGTGTATTCTTGAACGGGACGATAGCAGTTGCAGAATACACAGCCAACAATCTGATACGCACGGCTGTGGTATCCCAGAAGTTTAAGCTGTTGAGTTTGACTTTTTCTCAAAATGTCTCCATGACAACCACCTTCATAACTATGGCGGGTTCTGTGGGTGATTCCCAAGTTACTGTGAGTACCAGCACTGTCTCCTTCCACTATTCTCCCCTTCCTCCTCCCCTCTTCTGTCCTCCCCTTCCTCTCTTCCCCTCTTCCTTTCCATTCCCTTTCCCCTCCTCCCCTTTCTCTTTCCTTCCCCTCCCCTTCCCATTCCCCTTCCCTCCTCCCCTTCCTCTCCTCCCCTCCCTCTCTTCCCCTTCCCTCCCCTTCCCATTCCCCTTCCCTCCTCCCCTTCCTCTCTTCCCTTCCCTCCTCCCCTTCCCTCCTCCCCTTCCTCTCTTCCCTTCCCTCCTCCCCTTCCCTCCTCCCGTTCCTCTCGTCCCTCCTCCCCTTCCCCTCCTTTCCCCTTGCATTTCCTGTCATTGTGTTGTGTTATTTCTCAGGTGAACTTTACTGTAAGCGGTGAGACTGCCTCCAGCAGGAATGAACAGAAGGACCGGGTGGTGTACGATGCTTGGAGCTTCCCAAACTTCACAAACCCTCGCTCTCATGAGGTACTCGTGGCACCTGTTTTGTCCTCCCCTTGAAGGCGGCATATCCTGTTTGCAGTTCCTGAAAACTGTCTCTGCTAGAATACAGTCAGCAAACAGGAGCATTAACTACTGGGTCACAGAACGGTGTGTTTGTGTGTGTGTGTGTGTGTGTGTGTTTGTGTGTGTGTGTGTGTGTGTGTGTGTGGGTGTGCTGCACTTAGTGGCTTCTTTATCTCGCCCTCAGACCTCCAGTCGCTCACGTGCTAGCTCCGCCCACTTCCTACCCCAATCTCACCATTGTCAACACGTCAGCCCTTCCTGCTGATGTACTTGCAGGTCTTCAGGTGGTGGAGAAGGAATATCGTGATGGCTACCTGACAGAGAGAGGGTACCTTAAGAGGAGAGCCCACCTACTGGAGCCATTTGAGGGTGTGGTCGTACATGGTGCCACCCCCTTACCATACACTGAGGCCTCCTCCCCAGTCCCTGTCACGTATGGTGAGGAGGTCACATTTCAATCGAGGAGGCTTCATCAGGTGAGCAGCGAGGATGTGGGACAGGTGGAGTATGTGGCTCAGGCCAAGAGGAAGGAACTTACAAAGGAGGAAGACATGAATAGGTAGGGGGAGGGAGAAGGGATTGAGGGAGGGGGATTGAGGGAGGGGGGAAGGGATTCAAAAGAGCATGATAACTTTGCTCCTTGTTTTATCACATGTCAAGGGCCATTGCACAGTGGGAAGAGAAACATGGACCCTGGGTGAGCATTGCAACTGGTCCTGAGCAGGTAGCATTAGTGCGTGGTGTGTGTGTGTGTGTGTGTGTGTGTGTGTAGGACCCTTCACTACGTCCATGGGAGTCCAGACATCGGTTTCCATGGGAGCGGTACCATGTGTTTCCAGATGGTCTTGATCTTGAGAACCCTTACAGCACTGGGCTCCACCACCACCGTCGTCGGCATCTGATGGAGGCGTTTGCTGACTCCCTGCGGTACGTGAACCGGCTGTATAACCAGGCTTATGGCTACCATTCGAGGAAGGTACCAGCCCATATGCCCCATATGATCAACATTGATATCATGAAGGAGCTACAGAATAGGTGAGTCTTGTTAATTGGGAGAATGGAGGATTTTAGGCCCCGGGGGGGGGGGGGGGGGGGGGGGGGCAATGAGGAGGTTACGTGAGTCTTGTTGGTTTGGGCGGTGGAGGTTACAACTGAGAGGGGAAAGGGTTTTGTGTGCCTGCTGTACCATGTCATTAACATCTCACATCCAGTGCACATGTGCAGGGGGACATCCCGTCCCCAGTACACATGTGCAGGGGGACATCCCGTCCCCAGTGCACATGTGCAGGGGGACATCCCGTCCCCAGTGCACATGTGCAGGGGGACATCCCATCCCCAGTGCACATGTGCAGGGGGACATCCCGTCCCCAGTACACATGTGCAGGGGGACATCCCGTCCCCAGTACACATGTGCAGGGGGACATCCCGTCCCCAGTACACATGTGCAGGGGGACATCCCGTCCCCAGTACACATGTGCAGGGGGACATCCCGTCCCCAGTGCACATGTGCAGGGGGACATCCCGTCCCCAGTACACATGTGCAGGGAACATTATAGATTATACACTCAGGATGTGTTTGGTACATTTTCTCCCTGCCCAGATACGCTGAAGAATTTGACCACACCTCCTCACACAAGCTGCGGTCTTCAAATGACATGCAGTTTGCGTTCTCATATTTCTACTACATGATAGGGGAAAGGCAGGAGATGAACATTAAGGAAACCTTCAAGGAGTTTGACACAGACCATTCAGGGTAAGGGGGAGGGGCAGGGCTCCTTGGATGCTACTAATATATCAGCTCCTCCCTCCCCTTTCCTCCTACCTCCCCTCTCCTCCCTCCCTCCTCCCTCCCTCTCCTCCCTCCCTCCTCCCTCCCCTCTCCTCCTCCCTCCTCCCTCCTCTCTCCTCCCTCCCCTCTCCTCCCTCCCCTCCTCCCTCCCCTCCTCCCTCCTCTCTCCTCCTTCCCCTCTCCTCCCTCCCCTCCTCCCTCTCCTCCCTCCCCTCTCCTCCCTCCCCTCTCCTCCCTCCCCTCCTCCCTCCCCTCTCCTCCCTCCCTTCTCCCTCTCCTCTCCTCCCTCCCCTCTCCTCCCCCTCCCCTCTCCTCCCTCCCCTCTCCTCCCTCCCCTCTCCTCCCTCCCCTCTCCTCCCTCCCCTCTCCTCCCTCCCCTCTCCTCCCTCCCCTCTCCTCCCTCCCCTCTCCTCCCTCCCCTCTCCTCCCTCCCCTCTCCTCCCTCCCCTCTCCTCCCTCCCCTCTCCTCCCTCCCCTCTCCTCCCTCCCCTCTCCTCCCTCCCCTCTCCTCCCTCCCCTCTCCTCCCTCCCCTCTCCTCCCTCCCCTCTCCTCCCTCCCCTCTCCTCCTGACCCTCTCCTCCTGACCCTCTCCTCCTGACCCTTCTCTCCCTCCACACACTCACACACTCTCTCTCTTGCACCGTTCCCTTGCAGTATACTCTCTGTGAGGGAGTTGCGCACTCTCATGGCCAAGGTGATTGATCTTCCGTTGGATGCTAAGAAGACTGATACATTTGAAAATATGCTGAAGAATTGTCAGGACAACTACAACGGTTCAGTTCCAACTGTCGATCCAGTTGAATTTGAAACACACTATGATCCTGAGCTAGTAAGACACCCTGGTGTAGTCAGTGTAGTTTGTTTAATAATAAAATTAGTTAGTACATACCAGAAGTAAACCATAAGTCCTGTTTAATAAACCATAAGTCCTGGTTAATAAGCCGTAAGTCCTCATTGCACACTTTTACCACAAGTTTTCAATGAGTTGTCCCACCACCACCCCCCCCCCCCATAGCCACTTGTCACTGTGGAATTTATAAAGCACTGTAAACCACTTCTGGACAAGATCAACAGCACAATTAAAGCTCGACCTAAATATCCGTACGTTGCTTTCATGGTACTAAATCGTCGTCCTGTCACGTGACCACTTCCAGGCATGAGGAGACTGGGGAGGAGGATGTGATATTCCAGATGATCAGTGAGAATGCCACCAAGGTGAGTGAGATCTCCTCCCCCCCCTCTGTCTTCACATCAGCCTGACACTTCCCAACAATTGGTGTGTGGTCTACCAGGTTTTGACACAGCTTGATGGTATCAGGAAAAACAGGAAGTAAGGCTCCCTCCCCTCCCTCCCTCCCTCCCTCCTCCCTCCCTCCTTCGTCCCTCTCTCCTTCCTCCCTCTCTCCCTCCTTCCTCCCTCTCTCCCTCCTTCCTCCCTCTCCCCTCCTTCCTCCTTCCTCCCTCTCTTCCTCCCTCTCCCTCCTTCCTCCCTCTCCCTCCTTCCTCCCTCTCTCCCTCCTTCCTTCCTCCCCCTTCCTTCCTCCTTCCTTCCTTTCTCCCTCCTTCCTCCCTCTTTCCTCCCTCTCTTCCTCCCTCTCTCCCTCCTTCCTCTCTCCCTCCCTCCTCCCTCCCTCCCTCCTTCCTCCCTCCCCCTTCCTTCCTCCTTCCTTCCTTTCTCCCTCCTTCCTCCCTCTTTCCTCCCTCTCTTCCTCCTTCCTCCCTCTCCCTCCTTCCTCCCTCTCCCTCCTCCCTCTCTCCCTCCTTCCTCCCTCTCTCCCTCCTTCCTCCCTCTCTCCCTCCTTCCTCCCTCTCTCTCCCTCCTCCCTCTCTCCCTCCTTCCTCCCTCTCTCCCTCCTTCCTCCCTCCTTCCTCCCTCTTTCCCTCCTTCCTCTCTCCCTCCCTCCTCCCTCTCTCCCTCCTTCCTCCCTCTCTCCCTCCTTCCTCCCTCTCCCTCCTTCCTCTCTCCAACCCTCCTCCCTCTCTCCCTCCTTCCTCCCTCTCTCCCTCCTTCCTCCCTCTCTCCCTCCCTCCTCCCTCTCTCCCTCCTTCCTCCCTCTCTCCCTCCTTCCTCCCTCTCTCCCTCTCTCCTCCCTCTCTCCCTCCTCCCTCTCTCCCTCCTTCCTCTCTCCCTCCCTCCTCCCTCTCTCCCTCCTTCCTCTCTCCCTCCCTCCTCCCTCTCTCCCTCCTTCCTCTCTCCCTCCTTCCACCCTCTCTCCTTCCTCCCTCTCTCCCTCCTTCCTCCCTCTCTCCCTCCTTCCTCCCTCTCTCCCTCCTTCCTCCCTCTCCCCTCCTTCCTCCTTCCTCCCTCTCTTCCTCCCTCTCCCTCCTTCCTCCCTCTCTCCCTCCTTCCTTCCTCCCCCTTCCTTCCTCCTTCCTTCCTTTCTCCCTCCTTCCTCCCTCTTTCCTCCCTCTCTTCCTCCCTCTCTCCTTCCTCCCTCTCTCCCTCCTTCCTCCCTCCCTTCTCTGCATTGTTTGGGCCTAAGACATTTATATGGTCTCCACTTTTTGGTTTGCAGGAAGTTCATTTGCTTGAATGATAACATGGACCATCGCAAGCACGATGCTAAAATGGTATTACTTTAATCGATTTTTTTGGGGGGGTCTCAAGACTTGTCTCTTCCCCAGGCCAAGATGGTCTTGTTAGACTTCTATGAGTCCTTTTATCCTTTGCCCTCGCAATTTGAACTATTGCCCCAATACAGAAACAGGTTTATGTATGTCTCTGAGCTTGAGGAATGGTGAGTTGTGTGTGTGTATGTGTGTATGTGTGTGTATGTGTGTGTGGGTGTGTGTGATTAAATGAGTTGGTGATTGTAGTGACAAGTCACAAAGTATAACTAATGCAAATATTGCCGCAAATTAAAGTATATTTATCCAGTTATCCCATTTCAGGTAAAATCCCTGTTGACACATGTACACACACGTGTATTTCAGCTCCAAGTAAACTAGTTAAAGTTTTTATAACTTCTCCACCTTACACATTGTCCCCATTTTCCCTTTCACCAAATGCTGTATAGAACAGGTTGTTATGACTAGACAAGACAGACCAAACAGAAACAGCTGATAAATCATTTGTGACTCCAAACCATAATAGGGCATCTCTTATTCATAATAAGCTAAACATTTTTTTGCAAATCGCATTTCATTAAAAAACATTTTATTTCTTGATGCATTTAATAAGTTTGCACTAGTTGGGGACCAGATGTTTCCAATTAATGCACAGTGTTTTTGAACCGTTCAGTTTAATGCATTGATGTTTTATTAACTGTGACGATGCATTTTACCCAGGCTGAAAACCAAACAACAGGTTCAGGCGTCTCTTCACTTCCTTTGTGCTGGGTTGTTGGGTATCTGTGTCGTCTCGCTGTTCTTTGGGAAGGTATGCTTTTTGCACCCCCACATGTGGTGGTCATGATGACTGTTGTCTTAGTTTGTTCAGTGCAAAAGAAGAGTCGTGAGAACACTGAGCTCCTGTCTGAGACCGGAGCGTGCACGGTCCAGTTCCGTGTAGTTGGCATGTTCTATTTAGCTGTTTGTATTGATCTATTTTTCTTCCCTTTGATTTTTTATGTCTATGTGCCACTTATACATTTTGCAAGGTTAGTGGTTACTAGGAAAAATGTAGTTACTTTTCAGAATGGCTTCTGAGAAGGTATTGTTCCTCAGTAGAATTGATTCTGGGTGAAACATTGGTGGGTACTATTGCTATCAAACACATGGTCTGTGTGCCAGCCAATCCAATTAGTGAACAATTCCCATTACTAGAGCTTCAGTTTCCAAACTTCAAATGCCTAGTCTACAGAGTCATGACATTAGATTTGTCTTAACTGCTGAAAGCAGCTAAAACAGTTCATACAAGTGCAAATGCTAGAAGCTATTTACGTTTATGATACCATCACTTAGGAGCTGCTTACACATCCTGCACCTAGGAGATGATTGTCTTTGTATCAATAAAGCTTTCACACATTAGACCATTAATTTTGCAGAGCCCTGCCTATATGAAGGCCCAATTTTTGCCTTTCAAATGGCTCTTGCTGATAGCACATGATGAACCAGTAATAGCAAATTATTACCCACCGACACCTTGACTCTGAAATACTTGCAATCAACCCCCCCCCCCCCCCCCCCCCGAAAACACTTCCTGTACCTGCATTACTGCTATAAAATGAGACAAACCTTGGTGATGATGATGATGGTGATGATGATGATGATAAATTGAGACACACAATTACAGACAAGAGAAATGCAGAATATGAGAATGTGTGGTGTGGTGTGGTCAGGAGAAGAAGTTGGTGCACTGACTTATCAGCAGTTCAATCACTTTCTTCTGCTCTGGCAGCTTCTGTACAGCCTGTATTCCACTCCCATAAGGGGATCGCATGATTGAAGGGGCAAAGACCACAGCAAGATTTGTGGCATCCATACGATTCTTCTTGCTCTGCTCTTGAACTCTATAAAAAATGATTATACGTATGAGATACACACCCATGATAGCCTCCCCCTGCATGCACACACACCCATGATAGCCTCCCCCTGCATGTACACACACCCATGATAGCCTCCCCCTGCATGCACACACACCCATGATAGCCTCCCCCTACATGCACACACCAGCCTCTCCCTGCATGCACACACCAGCCTCTCCCTGCATGCATGCACTACCAAAACAATATGGTTGACTGGCTTTGGAAGGTTATTAGGCAGGTTATCATGTAACGACTCTGAATTATACATCCCAATGGCAACATGTGACACCCTTCTTCCTACCTTTGGAGGTGTCGAATGAGGTATTTCAAGGTGTTGTAGTGGGCAGGTGGAAGTTTCTGAATGCCCACTTGCACCATATTAATACGCTCCCCTGGTGTTGAAAGTTCTGCGGGATGAAGTAACCACAGGGGGTGTGTGCACATGCAACAAGGATCATATGACCGCAACTCACTAGCAGCAATTAGACATATCTCATACGCCTCGAATGTCATGAGGGGGAGGGGTAGCTCTCTAAGGTAGAGCTTCAGTGCTCCGGTTACAGCATGTACATCTTCGAATTCAGTGAGGTCTGCTGAGCCATCTATTTGGGTGCGTGGGGAGGAGGTCCAAGTGATCACAACTTTTCCAACCCTGCCCCCCCCCCCCCCCTCCCATAGCCCCATATGTTCATATAGGTGGTGGATCACATACATCATGCATGCGTCACTTACCACTATCAAACATCTTCTTTATCTTGAGAAGGTCATTTGACTTGCCAGACACTCTGTAAAGGCCTTCAAATTCTAAACCTACAATGTAGGCACAAGGCTAACCTACAGTGTAGGCACAGGGCTGACCTACACTACACAGGGCTGACCTACAGTGTAGGCACACACACAGGGCTGACCTACACACAGGGCTGACGTACAGTGTATGCACAGGCTGTAGGCACAGGCTAACCTTACAGTGTAAAGGTTAGTGAACTAGTTTACATGCAGTTTTCCATAGACAGCAAAATATGAACGAATCATGCAATGATGATACGAACATCAGCTCAAAGCCAGCATCAAAAGATTGCATCCACAGTGACAACATCCACATTCTCACACACACACACACACATACACACATACATACACACACACACACACACACACACACACACACACACACACACACAGACTCACATACCTCTTCTCTCTATCTCTTCAATGCAGCTCTTGATAACCACAGGTACCTTTGTGGCATGCATTCTGACAATTGTTGTGAGGTCAACGCCATAGACTGCAAATAGATGCACATCAATTTAGAGAGCAGCCATACTGGTACTGTTTTAATAAGAAAGGGGTGTGGCTCCCCTCACAGCTGAAGACATACAAATAATGCATTCTTGCAGCAAATCAAATGGTCAATCTTCCAGTATCTGTGCTATGTGCGTGTGCATGTGTGCATATGTAAGTCTACAGAAATATCCTACCAATAAGATTTCCCTTAAGCGTGGCAATACTGCACATAATTGGACCAGCTATTGGAATGACAACATGACAAAAATAATGATTTTTAAAAATAGGTGATCGTGGGAGTAGTCTAGACTAACACACACACACACACACACAGACTTGAACCTTTCATATGGAGAACAGTCTGCATGCACTAATTTTAGTGCATCCAGTCTTAATGTGCAACACCAGTACATCCCACTAGATGTAGCCTCCAACACCAGTACATCCCACTAGATGTGTAGCCTCCAACACCAGTACATCCCACTAGATGTGTAGCCTCCAACACCAGTACATCCCACTAGATGTGTAGCCTCCAACACCAGTACATCCCACTAGATGTATGGCCAGTAAATCAGACAGCAGCATCATTGTGATAATGAACAGAATCAGGACCTCATATGGTCAATAATAATTTAATTGTAATTGTCCTTTCAATAATCATCATTCTATGTAATGCTCACCTATAGTATATGCTTTTGTGAACATAGTAGAGGCAAATATTATAAAGTCCTCAGACCCTACATGACAGTCCCCAGACCGTACATGACAGTCACCAGACCCTACATAACAGTCACCAGACCCTACATGACAGTCACCAGACCCTACATGACAGTCACCAGACCCTACATGACAGTCACCAGACCCTACATGACAGTCACCAGACCCTACATGACAGTCACCAGACCCTACATGACAGTCACCAGACCCTACATGACAGTTACCGAGCACCAGACCCTACATGAGTTACCAGACTCCCCAACCCTATTTGACAGTCACCAGACCCTACTTGAGTCCCCAGACCAAAATAACAGTCCCCAGATCCTACATGATAGTCAGCAGACCCTATATGAGTCCCCAGACCCTACATGACAGTCCCTAGACCCTATGTACAATTTACTGCTCCAATTAACACTAAAAAAACTTCCAGTTGGCAGCAAAGGAACTTAGGAACATGAGAATATGGGAACATGAGAAAGTTAAGAGAAACAATAAAATTCCTTCCCATGGTGTAGGGTGTCATAGTGTAAGGTGCTATGTAGGTGTCATGGTTAGGGTGCTGTATAGGGTGTCATGGTGTAAAGTGCTATGGTGTGCGGTAGGTTCTGTGGTGCAGGGTGTCACAAGGAATGTACACATCCCTGTAGTAGGGGCATTCCCCAGACCACTCCCAGCCACTCCCAGACCAATCCATCATGAATAATCTATATAGGCCCAAGTGCTGATAAAATTCCTTCCCATGGTGTAGGGTGTCATAGTGTAAGGTGTTTCATGGTATAGGGTGCTATGTAGGTGTCATGGTTAGGGTGCTGTACAGGGTGTCATGGTGTAGAGTGCGATAGTGTGGGGTAAGTTCTGTGGTGCAGGTGTCACAAGGAATGTACACATCCCTGTAGTAGGGGCATTCCCCAGACCACTCCCAGCCACTCCCAGACCACTCCATCATGAACAATCTATGTAGGCCCAAAGTGCTGATAGAATTAGGATGTGAACCCACTGTATGCTCTTAGCTCATTCATCACCACCACCACTGCACCCAGGTGCATGGAGGGAACACACTCCAGTGCACCCTCCCCATCCCTCCGTAAGTAGGACGATGTTTTCTTTCAAAATCTACCTTGTTGTGTGTGTGTTCAATCAGCGTTGTCATTTTCAGTAGTACCAAGTACACATACACAGTGCTTATAGCAAGGAGCACACATTACACACCCTCTATCTGACACATGCACACCACATGCACCACACACATGCACATACATGCATCCATACATGCACACACGCACCAACCTTTCTTCACCAATAGCCGAGATGGCTGACAGTTCTGGTGCTTTTCATCTCTGCACTGTTTATGTGTATTATACCCACAGTCTGTATATAGAGGCAAAAGTTCAAAGGCAAAGGAATTGAAAATGATGTGTGGTGAACACCCAATTGGAAACAGAACAACGCAGTGGTGACAAACAAGACTGTACGCAAAACCCTACCTTTACAGCGATATCCTTGTGCTCTCAGACCCCACATGAAGTTGCGACAGTAGTCACACCATGCCATGCTGAGGTAATGATGCAGCTGAGGGATAAAGATGTCTGGTCATCAAAACACCCAGCTGAGATAAGCACACAACCTTTACCCTTAAGATAACCAGTGCACAAGCATAAGTACAACCAGCATATCCCTCTAGGCAACTGGCCCCTCCCATATTAATGTCACGATGTTCGCAATACCACAATTGCACACACACACACACACACACACACACGCACACATACACACACACTGCAACAAACCTTGAAGCTGTGTGGCTTCTCATAGTGGAAATAAGACTCTGTTCTCTCGTCCTGAGGAAGTAGGTAAGGGGCAGAGGTGAGAAATGGAGAAATGGAGGGAGGGAGAAGGTGGTGAGGAGGGAAGGGAGAAGGCGGTGAGGAGGGGAGGGAGAAGGCGGTGAGGAGGGGAGGGAGAAGGTGGTGAGGAGGGGAGGGAGGTGGTGAGGAGGGGAGGGAGAAGGTGGTGGGGAGGGGAGGGAGAAGGTGGTGAGGAGGGGAGGGAGGTGGTGAGGAGGGGAGGGAGGTGGTGAGGAGGGGAGGGAGAAGGTGGTGGGGAGGGGAGGGAGAAGGTGGTGAGGAGGGGAGAAGGTGGTGAGGAGGGGAGGGAGGTGGTGAGGAGGGGAGGGAGAAGGTGGTGAGGAGGGGAGGGAGGTGGTGAGGAGGGGAGGGAGGTGGTGAGGAGGGGAGGGAGGTGGTGAGGAGGGGAGGGAGGTGGTGAGGAGGGGAGGGAGAAGGTGGTGAGGAGGGGAGGGAGAAGGCAGTGAGAGGAAGGGAAAGAATTTGAGTAGGCAAGCGGAAAAGGCAAGAGAACGACCACAAGTTAGTGAAGGAAGATGTGGATAGCTATATCAGTGTGTACTTTTGGAACTCACCCTTCTTTATCCACATACATCCACCCCCCCTCCACCCCCCCTCCCCCCCCCCCCCAAAAATAAAAACATCCAGCAGTACCCTCTCACTCATAACACCTCATCAACCCTACTCGTGACACACACACACACACACACACACACACACACACCACACACTGTCCTTGCTCAATTTTCTCTTCACACACACTCCCCACTTATCAACCCTCCACATAGAACACCCCCTCACAAAATGCACACAGCTTACAGGTTTTGTGAAGGTGCCAGCAGCAGGTGACAGTATGGACGCCTCTCCCTGTGCACTGTTGTCCTTCAGTTCATCACTAGGGGCAACACTAGGCACTTCACCCAAGATAACGCTGTCCCTCTTCACAGGTATGGTACACGGTGAGTAGCCATTCTTCTTTCCCACCTTCACCCCTGGTACGGGGGGTGACTGACTGTCAGCAGGTTCTCCGCTGTGCTCACATTCAGTTTGGCTTGTGGGGGCTGGGGAGGAGGATGTGGGAGGTGGCTGGTCCCCACGGTGCCCAGAGCGGCTCTCCCGTGCAGACTTAAGGTACAGGTCAACGTTGTTGGCTTCCATGTAGAGGGTGATAAGTCCATCCTGTACCAAGTCCTCTATCGTGTCGAATGGCTTCTCTCCTGCAGTGATGGGTTTACAGTATACACCCAACAACACCATAAGGTTGACGAAACGAAAGAAGCAGATCAACATACAGCATTTCGCACTGGCAAAACTCACCAACGTAGTATGAGTTCTGTGCATAAAAAAGACGATAATGGCGTACCTGTTTGTCAAACCTGGGGGGGGAACACAGCATAGCCATCTTGCTCTTCTATACAACCTCCTCCCCAGACTTACACAAATGACAAGCTGTAACTGTCTGGCTGACTCAGCCCCTGTCTGACAAGGTAGTTGCCATCGACTTTCCCAAGGAGCTGGCTGGTCTCTTCGCGCGTTATGCTACCGTGGTATCTAAGGACAGTGAATGAGTGACAGTGTGGTGGTGTGAACTAGTCAACTTACTCTTGTCCAAAGAAAGTAGGCATATCCGATATCTGGAGGAAATGGTGTTCATTTAATGTATGCTACTGGTGGGCCATGTTCGGGTTAACGCGTTGGGCCGCACGTAGTACACATAGACACGTACGTACCCACCAATCCATACACCGCACACACACGCACACGCACGCACACACGCACACACACACACGCACGCACACACACACACACACACACACACACACACACACACACACACACACGCATGCACGCCCGCCCGCTCACAACCTATAAGTCGCGAACTCATGCGCGCACACAAAACAAAACGAAAACAAAAAGACAAATGCGAATTCGCCACACGCGAATGCCGCATATTAAAACCACATTCACATGTACCGCACGCTAACCGCCGCTTGCTTTTTAGTTCACCTTCTGACTGCAGGCAATGCAATGTGGCTTGGGAGATTGCAGCTGTAGTTGATACACTGCGAAATAAAAAATATATTATAATAATACACAAAACCCCAGTGCTTGCGTAGGCTGCGCTACGGTCATAGCTACACTTGTCCTTACAATAAGGGTCCCAATACTCGGCTATCTCCTCGCCTTCGCTGTGAATGGACTCGTCACTGTTGTCCGGCTCTATATCGTCGTAGTCTGAGTCGTCCTCCCCTTTAGACTCGTGGCTTCGGGACTCGTGCGGGTCGTCAACGTACACCATGCCATGGCGGTTTAATCCAAAAGTACTCATTCCGTTCTTCGCTAAGCGTTTCTACTTGGCACGCGCATTGTTTAGTGTTCTTTATATGATATTATATATACCGAAGTAATATTATTACTATGCTCGAATTATGAGCATGCGCAATAAAAGGCGGGTATACCATCGCGGATGAAGACGCACAACATATGGTAACCATAAAGTGCTGTATCAGTTTGCAGTGTAACTTTTCGTGATCATGCGCAGTATGATATCGGATTTCTTTTACCCCAACATGGGGGGAGTGGAGAACCATATTTACCAGCTGTCGCAGTGCCTGATTGCTAGAGGGCACAAGGTTTATCTGCTGTTCATAGAATGTTTGGGTGGTCCGCTGACCCCAGAACATCCACATCTCTTCTTGTTCAGGTCATCGTTGTAACACATTCCTACGGAGATAGGTCAGGGATACGTTACCTGTCCAACTTTCTCAAGGTTAATAACTAACTCAGTACGTGATGTAAGGCTTCATAATACGCGCGCACAAATACACACACACACACACACACACACACACACACACACACACACACACACACATACAAAACACACGGGCATACAAAATGCTCGCATATGTATATGTACACGCTCAATGCATGTGTACTGATATCAACATACAGGTGTACTACCTTCCTATTTTGGCGGTGTACAACCAAGTCACCCTTCCAACTCTTGTAACGGCTCTCCCACTGCTCAGGGACATTTTCATTAGAGAACAGATCACAATACTACACGGCCATGGGGTATGTCAAGTGGAGTGAGTGGAAGAGGATGAGTTTGTGTGAGTAAAGGAGTTTGTTACTAAAATATGTGAGTTGGACTCTTCAAATTGAACAAGGAGCCCAAAGGGTTAAGGGGATTGGAATTGATGGAGTCCAATAGGTTCTATGTGAAATCGAGGTTGTCTCCATGCCCCCCCCACACACACACACACACCTAATATTATGTCATTATTGCCTCACTGCAGGCATTCAGTGCACTGGGTCACGAGGGTATTCTCCACGCACGTACCATGGGCATACGAGCGGTCTTTACTGACCACTCCCTGTTTGGATTCGCTGATGCCAGTTCAGTTATCACTAACAAGTTTCTGGAAGTCATGCTTACTGATATAGACCATGTCATCTGTGTTTCATATACCAGGTGTGCAGTGTGTCTGTTGTTGTTTGTGGTGAAACAACACATTTTACTTGCAAACAGCAAAGAGAATACAGTATTGAGGGCATCACTCAGACCTGAAAATGTGTCGGTCATACCCAATGCTGTGGATACTGCCTGCTTCACTCCACAGCCAGTTTCAAGGAAGAATGGGCAGGGTACTTATTTGACGTGGCCACATTGTTTGGCCAACGTCTCATATCTTTCCCTGCCCTCTAGTGACTGTGGTTGTGATGAGCAGGCTAGTTTACCGAAAAGGGATAGACATTTTGGCAGACATCATTCCCATCTTGTGTGCAAATCACTCAGACGTCCGATTCCTTATTGGTCAGACACCCGTGTCTTCAACCCTTTGTATGTGCACCTCCATAACAATTTCCCCTTCTCCTCTCCCCTCACAGGTGGGGACGGTCCAAAGAGAGTGCTGTTGGAGGAGACAAGGGAGAAGCTTCAGCTTCAGGATCGTGTGCACCTTCTTGGAAGCCTGGACCACTCCCAAGTCAGGGATGTAAGTAAACACAGTGATAAGATACAAGAGAGAACCAAACTACCCTCACCCACCCCCACCCCCCTTCTTTCACAGGTGTTGGTTCAAGGGGACATCTTCCTTAATACTTCATTGACTGAAGCCTTTTGCATCGCTATCGTGGAAGCTGCAAGCTGTGGGTAAGGGGGGCTGATTTTGACCCAAGGAGGGACAGGTCTGTGGTAACCAGCATGAAGTGTGCCCTTCCTCTCCCCCCCCCCCCCCCCCCCCCCCCCCCCAGGCTACAGGTGGTCAGTACAAGTGTTGGAGGCATCCCAGAGGTGCTTCCACCAGACCTCATCTGGGTAGCAGAACCTAATGTCCAAGGTTAGACCATTCACACACCTCATTGTTGGCTTTTTACATCAGCATGTTGGCTGGCTAGCACTGACCGAGGCCCTTGAGAAGGCTATCCAGTGCCATCGCCTGGGGACCAGAATGTCTCACCACGAAATGCACGAGCGAATTAAAACCCTGTACACGTGGGCTGACGTAGCAAAGAGGACAGAGAAGGTTGGGGCATAAAAGATGCATCCTATTGACTTGCAATAGTGTAATAGTGTATTGTACCCCCTCCCAGGTATATGATAGCCTAGAGCAGAACCCTAACAGGTCCTTTGTGCAACAAGTTTACAAGTTTGTGTTTTAAAATGTGATATTAAATAATTTATACGCCTCTTTTACTGAGCCAGGTACTACAAAATCGATATGTTTGGCTGGTTTTATGTTGCTGTACTGACACTGTTACACCTTCTCACCTTGTTGATGGAACATATCCACCCTATCAAGGTTTGCACACTGACAATTACGTCTGCCGCTTTCTGAACTATTCCTCTCCTTAGACCATTGATCTAGTTCCTAGTATTCAACGGAAGCAACGTAAGAACATGGCTTCCCATGGCAGCAATATTGACTTCAACAAAGACATTTCAACTTCGTAATGCACTCCAAAAAATTTATATATGCGATTAGTTTTTCCTTCCATTGGTACGAGGTCCATATGGCCTGCAGACGAAAACAAGTGTAATAATCGCCATCCAAACAATGACTCCCCATTCATGTTTGTCTTACTTGGTATGGCTGTGTCGGCTACCAGGTGCAGGGCCAAAATGCTTTACTGCTTCGCGTGCTTTGCGCGGCCCTTCGGTTGTTATAAATATGAATGTACCGTAAATGCAGATTATAATGAGGCTTCACCTTGGAGAAGAATGGTATTCTCGCCCTTGGGTGCCCTCAGCGCCAGCTGGTCGAACGTCAAGATTTCGCCACCAGCCTTCAGAATGCGCGCCCTGGCTCCTTCGGTCACGTGCAACGCACAAATCTATTTAGAAAAAAATGTGTTACGAAGGCCGGACAGAAAACGCTGAAACAGTATACTTACGCTTAGTTTCTGAAGCTTGAACAGTCTGATATCGTCTGTCACTGTTCCGACCACAACAGCTATCTTGCTCTTTCGGTCCTCGGGACGCATTTGGCGACTCTATAACCGAGCACGTGACACGGTCTAACCTACCAAGTTTTTTGTCTTAGCGACAACTTACCACTCTGGAAACTGAAATAGGTGGTCTGTTTATTCTACTCATATACAACCGCTTCAAAACAACTCTGTTAAATGGTGCATCCGTGCGCCTCGCCAAGAAACGATACAGCTGATGTGCAATAAATAGAAGTTGCGTTGGAACGTTTATAATATCACGATGCCAGACATCGTTACCTTCACCAAAAGCCTCAGATACAAATCATTCGATTTAGGCTCCTTGCGCGCGGTGTTCTTCTTCTTGTGACTGATATCAATACCCTAGTATTGATTGGTAAGCACACATGGATTCGGCTCTTCGCAACAATCCAAAACCCATCATACGTTGATAATATGCCCCCTAGCAGTCGAAACGTACCATTTCTCAGGTTAGCACATGGGAACCAAAAGAAAGAGACTTTATCGCGCATGCGCTGAAAAGCGGTCGCCCCACCCACAATAACAATCGGAACTTTTATTTTTAAAGTTCGACATTGGGGATACATTTATATGGTATGATCAACCACATAGATTTGTAGTAAAGGGAAATTATTCACGCAGAAAGCTATGAAATTGTGTAATGCTATATCTCCATGGAAAAAAAAATCCAGCCTATTGGAATATCCATTCAGAATTCATTAAGTACAGGAATCACTCCAGCACCCTGGCAAGCTGTTGCTGTGTAAAATGTTGCCTTCCCAGAATAGTTCTCCTGCACACAGCAGAAGTTCAAATAACAATGTGAAGGCCCAAGGAGCTAGTACATTAACCCTTTTACCTCTATAACCGCCTTAACCCTCTCCACTGCTTCAGCCTTAAGGAGTGTGACTGTGCACCCCCCAAATCCTCCCCCAGTCATGCGTGAACCATACACATCCTTGTCCTGTCGAGCCAAAGCGACTAGGTCATCCAACTCTGCACACGACACCTGGTAGTCATCCCTGCAGGTACGATCACACACACACACACACACACACACGTGCACACACACACACACATGACATAGGGGGTGTTGCCTTGCCAAACTATCACCTAAGAGAATCATGACTCTCATTCATCAGTTGGCCAAATCTGATGTAATCTCCGCTCTTCAATGCCTCAACTGCACAGAATGTCCTCCTTATCTCTCCTACAACGTGTCTTGCACGACAGAACTCAATATCAGTGAGGATGCCTCTGTTAGCTGGAAGGAGTGAAGGGAGCGGTGGTATGGAGGGTTGAAGAGTTGTGTCTCCCTCCACCCCCACCACCACCCATACATACAAGGAGGCCCTCCCACCTTCCAGTTCCTCCATGGCTACATCTCTCAGGAATGCTTTTTTGAGCTTCTGGCAAACAGACTCGCACGTAGCTCGTCTCTGTCCATATTCGTTGTTCACTAACTCGTGGTGAACGTTGGAGTTTGTGACCAAGATGACGAGGTCTTGATTGCTGAGGGGGACACATTGTGTGGCCTGGTTCCTACGGTGGTGGAGGTTGTGTGCAAACACGTAAATTAAGAATCCAAAAACAATTTTTAAAAAGTTTTTATGATTTCATACTGACGTAGGCTTACGTACCGGCAGTCTATAAACAACGCGTGACCTTCCGTGGCCATCACGGATACGAACTGGTCCATTATACCACACGGCACGTGGGCATATCTGTGTTCGGCCTCCTGACATAGGAGAGCCTTCTGCTGCAAGGTTAGCCCGAGGGACGCTGGTCGTATCAGCTCCTCAACGAACAAGCAAGTAGCTACTTCCAGCGCAGCGGAGCTGGATAGACCACCGCCCAAAGGGACTGTGGTCGCGACAGCCGCATCAAAGGCTGGGAACTTGCAGCCCCTGTCGTTCAAGAGCGCCATGACGCCCTTCATGTAGCTCGCCCATCGCGGCCCCTCCACGGTCACCAGTCTCTCGCCTCCGGTGGGAAGGGTCGGGACAGGGAATTCGGTGTAGCTTGGTTGAGAGGGGCCGAATGAGGAGCAGGTGACAACTCTGCACACACTGTCGCATTCGGATGGGCACCCGACTATCACAGTCACCAGGTGTATGGCCTGTCAACATGAGGAAGTCTAGTTACGCAACAGGAACACGACAAGCGTTTATCCTCACCATTGGCAGTACGCATCCCTCGTTGTAGTCTGTGTGTTCTCCAATGAGGTTTACTCGCCCAGGTGCAAACACCCTTATGGTGGGATTTTTCCCGTTAAAATTATCTTTGAATGCCTGCACGGCTTGCCGATAGCAATCCTTCCACGCCATAATTAAAATGCGTACAATTAGGGACTGAAATTTTATTTTGCGTGCTCAATTAAAAAAAAAAAACAAACCATTGTAATCCTTTTTACAAAACTTATCACTTCTCTTTGGCAGATCTCTGCAGATACTCTTTGTATTTGAGGTCTGTCCCACATAACCAATCCCAAAATCTAAATAAGGAACCATAGTTTCCACAGCTGTGTGTGTGGTGGTAGTAATGGACACCGGCGCCTGGTCGAAAAGGAAAGTATCGGAAGGGCATGAACCAGAAGTCATAACCACAATGGCCATCGACTCCTTCCAGCATCCTCACACCTATCCACAGCCATAATGTATAAATGTGGCTCTTTAGGAGCATGGGACCAGTAAATGTGGGTATGGAGACACCCACAAGTAAATCAACAGGGTGAAAGTAGTAGCTGACAAGGCTGGTGGGATTGTAGTACCGGTGATGCACTTTGTGGAAGTGCTTATAGAGAAAAGGGGTGTGAAACAACCTATGGAGCCAGTAGAACAAGGTGTCTTCGATCAGCATGAAAGCTCCCATCTCCAAAAGGACCTCTGACCTGGAGGTACAGAGAGGGCAACACGGTTACCTGCTAGCTTGGATTTGTAATCTCCTGCTGACCAGGCAGGCCCTGGTTCCTCAAACCGTAATCCTCTCCACTTCATGAGGGTGTACAAAATGGGAAGTGCGGATATTTCAAATAGCTTAAGCAGAGCCACGTACTGCAGGCAACTTTTTGTGTCAGGTTGCTTAGTTTTCAGCGCCTGTGCAGTTCGAGGGATAATCACGTACAAACACAACAAAAAGTAAAAATAATAAATCACTTGTTCGGTTGCATTGCCTTTTGTGGAATTTTCGCATCTTCAAACAGCTTATACTTCTCTACAAGTGCCAACAAAACAACCGAAATGGCGGTCACACCAGTCTGAATGCCCGTAATGGATAACGTGAACACAACTGCTTCCATCCAGCCATACTTCATTTCATTATAATTGTACTCTGGGAACGAGGAGAAGACACGTTCGGCTTTCGGTAAGCAGCTGTCGCTTCAAATTACGTTTTACCAGTTAATACAAGTATTCAGACGTAGACACCTCTGGGACAAATATATTATGTATTTCTATTGTATTTTATATCAATATGATGAAGGTTGCTTCTTAATAAAGCGCACCATTGAAACTCACAGGCATGGCAAAAGCAGGCAGCTTGGAGCTCAGGGAGCATTTCGTCAACTGCATCAAACGTTGCTGCGGAAATGCCGAGCAGCTTCAAGTGCTTTTTGTCGAGGCTGACGGCAGCGAAGGGGACAAGAAATCAATACTGGAGCAAGCCTTTCGAGACGTTCTCAGAGACTTAATTGTAGTTTCCCTAGACACCGTGGACATTACTCCATACACGAACCTTGTGCAGCTGTCCATCGATTCGGCACAGACAGGTATATGTCTTCACACCGTCCCCTTCATTCTGCTCGGTGACGCTCTGGATTTCGTCACTATCAACGTCTGCGAGAAAATATTCGAATTCGTGGAGAGCCACGTTTCGACGTGGACCCAGCCTGCGTTCTACACTTCTGGAAAGATTCTGCTCCTGAGGATGTGTAACGATCTACTGCGTAGACTGTCTTCTGCTCTGAACACCGTGTTCTGTGGGCGGATCCAGCTGTTCCTTGCACGCCTTTTCCCGCTCTCCGAGAAGTCGGCTCTAAATCTGATGAGCCATTTCAACGTGGACAACGTGACCACTTACAACAAGTCCGCTGGCGCGGGAGAAGAAGCCCCAAAGGCACCTCAGAAGATGGAAGTGGACGGAGAGGGGGGGTATGAGCTGGGCACACTGACAGACTACAACCTATATTACAAGCTCTGGATGCTTCAGGACTTCTTCAGGCAACCAACGCAGTGCTACATACCGGAGCAGTGGAATTCCTTCACCATTGCTGTGCAGGAGGTGCTCCAAGCATTCTCAAGTTACAAGCTTGAGGACGTTGCATCTCACACCTCCAGGAAGAGGAAGAGGATGACAGAGGCTCACGTGGGAACAACACAGTACAGTGACTCCCATTACTTTGCCAAGTTCTTGACCAGCGAAAAGCTAATGAACCTTCAGCTGAGGGACAGCCACTTCCGCAGGCATATACTGATCCAATTCCTTGTGCTTTTTCAATATCTGCAGGGTGACGTGAAGTTCAAGACCCCCACTCAGATGGTGACAGAACCCCAGAATGCCTCTATCAAGGAGTTGACTGAACAGGTCTACAAGCTGCTGATGGAAACACCTCCAAGTGGGGCAGAGTTTACTGAATACACAAAACAACTCCTTAGGCGGGAGGAGAATTGGATCATCTGGAAGAATGATGGATGTCCTTCCTTTGAAAAATCAGTCCTAAATCGCTCAGAGACGGTGTGTTATCCCAAAAAGCAACATTTGGGGGACACCCTACAATCATCGCACAAGTCTGACCTTGGCAACAAGGAGTTAAGTCGTCTGTGGAACCTTTGTCCCAACAACATGACAGCCTGCTCCTCTGCCTCACGCATGTTTGTCCCCGAGCCAGAGAAGTTCCTTCAAGAGGCCATTGAGCAGGCTGACCCTGAGGCAAGGATAGAGCTGGAATACAAGGTCCTCAATAACCCCAACTTTGCCTGGCAGTGCCTGAGGCTGCTCTCGCTCCGTAGTCCTCATTTCTTCCAGAACACAACAGCACCGATACGTCCTCTACCGGAGTACCTGGACCACGTTGTGCTTCAGACGGGGGGAAAGGAGTTACAGCAGCCAACAGCGACACCAGCTGTGACGGCAACGCCCGTGTCTACTGCTGCAACCACTCCAGTGTCAACTCCCCCAACTACCAGTGTCGGCAATGGGACAATAAACTGAACCTATATTTGCTGTACATGTAACACATTTTCTGTGAAATTGTTTATAAATTTTTTCCTCCCCTTAAAGCTGGTATCTGTGGTCATAGAGGAAACCTGATACATGTAAAGACGAGAAAGCTTATGGTGAACTGGGTAACAGTATACAATAGGAAAGAAATGGCTGGAAGCTGGGAAGCTCCGAGGGTTGCAGTTCACACACAAGACAGTAGGGCCATTCCACCACTCCCCCCACAAATGAATAACTGATTCCAATACAACAGCACAAAAATATTGAGAGAACACGCGGTAACAGCGTGGGCACAGTGTTAATGTGGCACATACCCTACTCTATATGCTGTCAAGACAGAATGCCACAGGATCAAGTAGAACAAGATCTCGCAGATGAAGTGTGGTGTGAAAGGCCAGACCACAGTGATGGCCAGGGTGGTAAGGGAAAATGAAATAAAGTCACGTAGGAGTGTCCTAAGGGCAAACAGGACAAAGGCACTGATTATTTCACTCCTTAACCCTTCCACTTCTTCATCCACCATCCATCCTGTTGTCTCTACTCACTTCTATTGCATACATGTAATATCTTAGACCCTGCCAATTTCTCTGTTATCCCGTCTTACTTCCCAGCAGTACTACCTTAACTACCCTGCCTACCCATCTCCTACCCCCCTCTCTCTATCACCTACCCCTCCCTCTCCATCACCTATCCCCCTCTCCATCACCTACCCCTCCCCTATCCCCCTCTCCATTACCTACCCCTCCCTCTCCATCACCTATCCCCCTTTCCATCACCTACCCCTCCACTATCCCCCTCTCCATTACCTATCCCCTCTCCATCACCTACCCCTCCCTCTCCATCACCTATCCCCCACTCCATCACCTATCCCCCTCTCCATCACTTACCCCTCACCTACCCCTCCCTCTCCATCACCTACCCTACACCTATAAACACCCTCCCCTCACACTTCCCACATGCCCACTTGGCCACATCCAATGGATTCTTCCATGGCCCGTTCCAGGACTTAGTGACAGCAGTAAGCTCTCTCCAGGAGCTCAATATGCAGTGGGCGATGACAGCAAAGCACACCAAAGGGTGGACATCAATCCAGCTCCATGCAAAGCGTCCCACCAGCAAGTGAGGAACCAGCAATATGGCCGCAAAGGTGACCAGTTGTTGAGCCCTGGTCATCTCACCTTCCAATACCTTGCATAGGGACACACACACACACACACACACACACACACACACACACACATACACACACACACACACACACACACACACACATCAATGCAAACTTGAACACACAAAAAAACATGACCTGTGTATGTGGGCTGTCCTACAAAGATGGCCACGCCCTACGGCCCCACAAATCAAGATGGCCCTACAAATCAACGCCTATGCCCTACAAATCAAGATATAATTGTTACCATGACACCCTAAAAATAGTTCCTGTCTCCTTAAGCATATCTGTCCTGTTACAGCAAATAAATAGTTTTGTTTGCTCTTTGCAAGTTGTTCATCTAGAGAATGACTACTCCATTTTCACATGGATGGTGACATTATGTACAATGGTTAGTCTTTCACATTCATTTTTATCAAAATTGCCACTGAATAACCCTTATAACGGTGTCTAATGTATTACCCCCCCAAATCAAACATCTGCCAGTGTGAGAACACATACCTCGGTCCCTTCCTCAGCTATGACAACAGTGCCCTCTTCCCCTAACTGTTTCGCTTCAGCTTCACTTTCAGTGCTACCTGGTTGCGTTTGGCTTTCTAAATGCTGCCCACCCTCTTGCACCCTGCCCTGCCCAAGTGCTGGGAAGTAAGTCTTCAAGACGGGCACAAACACGTCGTCGTAGCTGAACATGTAGGTATAGAGCAGCGTGGTACGAGGCCACAGCTTGTAGCAGATGGCCAGTAACAGTGTCTGCTTCTGGTGCCCAGCCCTATACTCCTGGAAGTTACGCGGTCTGTAGTACTCCTGGTGACGCAACTCATCAATAGCCTCTAGTAAGCCAGCAGCAGGGAAGCCATGCACTATGCCCAGGGTATGGAGATCTTCCTCCTCACGAAGAAGCAGGAGACGTGGTCCATTGATCTTCTGCAAGTTATACAAAAGGTGTGTAGTGTAGTGCGTGTAACCATGGCTACCAATCCCCCCCCCCCCCCCCCCCCTGGCAATGAGATCACAACCATTCTCCAAGCAGAGCACGCTCCCTTCCTTCCATGTCCCTCTCAACCAATGGTGCGGCTCACCTGCCTGGTGAAGACCTCCTGGTACTGATGCGCCCACTCCCCCAGTCCACCCACCCAATGGGCCACGTCTGATGGGCTCCAACTGCTGACAGGCTTCGCCACAAAAGAGGTCTCACCTCTAGTAGTGGCCAATATTGTTATTGTTGCCATGACGGCGCAAATCTGCAAAGACAGAGAAATACAGATATATACCCCGTTTAACCCCTCAGCATTAAAATTAACAGCCAAGCGAGGGCGGGGCAAAAAACAAAGTGGAAGACACTATCCCCCAACTTTGAAGAGATCATTGAGAGCATCAATCTTGAATATGCTTTTTTTTTTTCCAGGGGGCTCAAGGTAAAAGTTATGAGGTATCAAAAGTTGGGGGGGGGCCAAAAAAGGTTTTTTTTATTTTTAAATTCATCACAATTGTATCGCAAAATTGCCGAATCATACTGTTTGTGTTACCGCTTATCAGTGCAATTCTATATTATTATCGTTATCATTATCGTTATCAGTGGGAGGGACTTATTAATATCACGTGATTGCGGCTAATTTACAGAATTTCATCATACGCAAGCGTTGCGACGCACACCACTGATAGACGAGATCAATTTACGACAGCACAACAATCAAAGAGTTGTAAAGCTAAGATAAAAGCTAGCGCTAATCAGCCTAGAATAACTTCGCTGTTAAGACAGGTCCAGCTGCAAGCGATGCTACAGGTTTCCTCAGGTTTCTTTGTTTTTGGAGCAAGTTAATGCAAGAGGAGTGGGAATAAATACTAAGGACATTGCCCCCCCCCCCCCCCCCCCCCCCCGCAGCCAAAAGAAGTCCCTTGTCTTTACCACGTCATAATTTTTTTTCCATCAGAGTTATTCATATTTGGAATTCTCTACCAGACACTGTTGTTACTGCAACCTCCGAACAAATATTTTGATCAAGACTTGAAAATGTGAACCTTTCTATCTGTAAATGCTACCCATTAGTATTAGGCAGTATGTTAGTGCATTTATATGCCATTACTTGCCTTGTGTAACGTGCACAAAATCATTATTATTATTATTATTATCTTGGTGGTTATCAATACTTATTGAGCGTACATTAGTCAAATCATATATGGGACAGTGTCCAGCAAAATCACCCTTCTGGGTAGTTTTAGAAGTTTTCAAATTTTTTGATTTTTCGTGAACTCCAAAGAGTTTCTATCAAATGGTCCTTACGCATCCGAAATTGGGCTATCCGTCATAAAGTTATAAGGTACTGAATTTATAATTAGTCATACATTTCTATGCAAGCATTACTTTTCTTTTGCTTGTCCTGGAAAATTTGAAAAAGAATCACAAGGGTGATTTTGATGGACACTGTCCCATATGCTGTTTTGCCTTTTAAAGTACTTTCAGGACAAACGTGTGAGTCTAAGCTCAACAAGAGTTGTATGGGATAACCAGAGGAGGGAGAAGAGGAGGAGGGAGAAAGGAAGGGGAGAAGGAAGAGGAGAAAAAGTTACACAAAAGCGACTTACCACAAGAAACAAAGCAATAATCCCTGCATAAACCAAAAACTTAATCAACTGCCTGTCCATGTTAATACGGACTGGCTGATGTCTGGTGGTGTTTATACTTATTCTTGAAAGTGAATCCACAAGTAACTTATCTTCTGCCGTCATGGCCGTCCTACGCTGTAAGGTCAGCCTTTGGTGTTTACTTTCAATGATGTTCCTAAAAAAACAGAACACCAGGAAGTTACATGATAGTGCAAGAGAGGGCGTGGCTATAACACCAGGAAGTCACATGACAGTGCAAGAGAGGGCGTGGCTATAGCACCAGGAAGTCACATGACAGTGCAAGAGAGGCGTGGCTATAGCACCAGGAAGTCACATGACAGTGCAAGAGAGGGCATGGCCATAACTTAATGCTCATGACAGCATACCTGTGATTGCACACAATGAACAAAGGGTGTGGTGAATTTTGAATGCAAGCATATTTGCCTGTGTGTGTGTGTGTGTGTGCATGTGTGTGTGTGCATGTGTGTATGGGTTGCATGTAACAAAACACTGCACTCTCAAAACAGTCCCCCCCCCCCCCCACCTCCATTCAAAGGTTCCATTGACCATTGTGTGTGCATGTAGGTACATGTGTGAGTGTACATGCATAATGCAACAAGTATATATTGGTTCTAACTGCTTCTCCAAGGATTGTACAATATACCATAAGAAGTACATACACATGAAACATAAATACACACATGTACAAACATCCCACACACACACACACACACACACACACACACACACACAGTTACACAGGCATACGCACATATGTATATACGCACACACATACACATACATTCACACATGTACGCACTCATATACACCAATACTGGTACTTCACCTTAGCTGGATGTTAACGGATGGCACGGTCAGGCATGGTTGCTTACAGAAAGGACACAAGAAGTTCCTGTTTTTGCATAGCTTTGCGACGCACAGTTGGCAAAACGTGTGTCCACAGTTCAATGTTACAGGGTCCACCAGCAACTCGTAACATATGGCACAAACACAATCATTCGAAGGTTCCTCTTCATCTTCAGAGACAACGTTTAGGGGCGGTCTTTCAGGTGTGCCTTCTGCTTCTGTAGTACTCCCGAACGGTTTCTGATCTAATGACATTTTTTTTAACGACTGTACGTGTAATATGAAATATACCGTAACTTATTTTAATTTTATATACTTGACTGTTCGGCTGGCCCCTCATTCAGAACTGGTCTCGATTGTAACGCAGGGCTGGCGCAAATGGTCGAGCTGGTAGGGCTCTTTTTTCCAAAAAAAAAAGACGCGTAACAGTTGGCGCAAGCTATTATTATTACACTGGCAATCAATTTTCACCATGTATGGTGAAAATCGATCGCGAAATAATCTCACCCCCGCCGCCCGCCAGTGTCTATTATAAATTTTTTTCCGAATTTTTAAAAGTTCAGCTACATCGAATTCTGCATATACACATGCTACATCTCTCCCCATACCCCTAGTTCGGACATGGCACCTCTTCCGCCCCTCCCCCTCATTAATTTTCATGTCGGACCCCACCATCGCCGAATTCCTGGATCCGCCAGTACCGCCACTGCAGTACATGTACGAGAACATTTAACTGATAAGCATCTAAAGTAATGTCAATCATCGCACAAAGCCGCAGTTCGGTCGATCGACGACGGTGCAATCAGCGCTGTCATAACCGTAAACTCAGGCCGTAGATAGATGATTTCACTATCAGTTTACCATATGTGGTAAAGCAAGATCATGTACATGTATGGTGAACATTGAAAGTGAAATCATCTATCCCCCCCCCCCCCTTATCTACGGCCCTGTAAACAGGGCCGCGCAATTTTTTTCAAAGTGGTAGGGGTTTTGAATAATTAATAAGATGTCATTATCTTACTAGAAGTCAAATTCATTGATCCACGTGCGCGTGCATGCAAATTCATAACTAATTAGTTGTTTGACTCCACCCATTAAAGCCATGACTGACAACGAAGACGAACGCAGGGAGTTCTCCTCCGTAGAAGAGGAGTTAGAATATTGGAAAGACAGAGCTATGGAATACAAACAAAAGTGAGATTTGACTGCCTTTTTGTTCCCCCATTTTGCCGTATAGCAGTGGACCCTACATAGGCCTATAGTATTGATACGTGCGAGTGAGTGAGTTAGATAGCCCTCAGGCGGTAGCAACGGGATGTGAAATATTGCCTGTTGATTGTCTGACCAGTACCTACGACTATTGGGTGCTGTGTGAGACACACGAAACCGTTTTCTTCTTATTGCTGAAGAAAAGTACAACAGTATCCGAGTTGTGAGAGAAAGTTGAACAAAGTTGAGTGTTTACACGTTCATATGAATAGCGAACCTGTTGAAACAATAGATAGCTGGCAGCTTTGTGTGTGCATGTGTGTGTTTATGTGTGCGTGCGTGCGTGTGCATGTTTTTACACTGTCTCTGGGTAGTCCTAACTTTTTGACTATTGATTCCTTTCTCGGTAAAACAATGTTACCAAATACCATGGGATGTTTTTTCTGGTAGTAGATAGGGATTTCATTTTATCTTTGTACTCATAGCTGAGATATTTTCACACACACACACACACACACACACACACACACACACACACACCACACACAACACACACGTGCACGCACACACACACACACACACACACACACACACACACACACACACACACACCAAATGCACACTGCTAGTCTGGAGGAGGTGAGGAATGAGTTTGATGACTACCAGGAGAGCAGTCGTGAGCTGGAGGCTGAACTGGAGGCCCAACTAGAGCAGGCTGAGCATAAAAATAAAGATCTCATGTCCTCACTACAGAAGGTGGAGGAAGAAAATGAAGCCTTGAAGGTAGTCCTTGGTGCATGTGACATGTGGGTGTGTCATTGTGTGCTTGTGTGTGTGTGTGCTTGGGTGTGTGACATGGTATTTTTGCATGTGTTAATTGTGTGTGTGTGTGTGTGTGTGTGTTTTAAGTATGTGTCCATAGTGGATGCATCAGTTGTGTGTACATAGTGCAGGTGTATATGCATTTGAGTGTTCTGCACTTAGGTTAAGCTGGAGGCCCAGCAACACGAGACCTATGTCACCATAACAACGCTGCAAGAGGAGAGGGCAGAGCAGCTTGCACTGAAGGAGAACATGCAGAAATACATAAGGGAGCTGGAGCAGACCAATGATGACCTTGAGAGGGGGAAGAGGTATGAGCACTCAGCACACACCGTTGGCACCCACACACATGCACACTCATGCACTGCAACCCATGTCGCTTGTCATGTGATGATGTGTTTTAAGTGGATTTGCCATGATGTTTATCTGATGTTTATTCCGTGTTCCTTCTAAGGGCAACTGTCTCATCCTTGGAAGACTTTGAGGGCAAACTGAACCAGGCTTTTGAAAGGAATGCTATTTTGGAGAATGAATTGGATGAGAAGGAGCGACTGGCAGTGATGTGTCAGAGGCTGAAGGACGAAGTGAGAGGTAGGTGGTCCGACCTTCTTAATGATAGTGAAGTGGTGGGTCTAATTTGTCTAATTTGGTGTTAGGTGGGTGTCATGTTAGTAGTTGTGCTATGAGTGTGGGTACCTCTGCCAATCATTCAGACCTACACCAGGAGCTAAGCACTCGTCACAAGAAACACACCGACATTCCCAACAGTCCCCATGCAGCTCCTGCAGACGGCAGCAAGTCTGATCCCCCCACGGCTGCCTCCGCCCCCTCTGCTGCACAACCCGCCGGGCTAGCGCCGGGAACCCCCCAGGTGATCAAAGTGAACACGACCCCTGAGGGAACCCCTCTGCACACCAGCTTTGCTGGTACCCAGAACTTCACGCCATCGACACGGGTGTCTGCCCTGAACATGGTGGGAGACCTGTTGAGAAAAGTCGGCGTGAGTATGGCATGCCTCCTTAACCTGCATACCTCCTTAACCTGCATACCTCCTTAACCTACATGCCTCCTTAGCCTGCATACCTCCTTAAACTGCATGCCTGCATGCCTTCTTAACCTGCATACCTCCTTAACCTGCATGCCTCCTTAACCTGCATGCCTTCTTAACCTGCATACCTCCTTAACCTGCATGCCTCCTTGACCTGCATGCCTCCTTAACCTGCACACCTGCTTGACCTTTTGTCCAGCTAATTGAATTATATAGACAACAGATGTTTACTGTTGTTGCTGCTGGTCTGAACTGTATGCGGATGTCCACACACACACACACACATACACACATACACACACACACACACACACACACACACACACACACACACACACACACACACAGGCCCTGGAGTCCAGACTGGCTTCTTGCAGGACACACATCAGCAAGGACAAGGATAAGGAGACGAACCGCATCCCAAGAACAACTACTCCTAGGTAGGGTAATTACCCCCCCCCCCCCCCCCCCAAACAGGCATGCAGACACAACTCTGGTCTAACGTTTGGAGGGTTGAGGAGGTTGGGGGTGGATGGGGTGGGTGGAGGTAGACAGATCACTTATTTGCCTTTCCCTTCCCCTCCAGTGTACGCAACAAGATGCCTCTTAGGTACAATGGTGGGGACCAGCAGCAAACAGTACCAGCAAACCTCACCAAGATCACGGTTTAATGGAACGTTGGTTTGTGTGCAATTGTGTGTGTGTGTGTGCCTATGTGTGTGTGTTTGATGGACTTGTGTTGTTTTTGGAAGCACAGCACGTGCGACCTCCATCTTGACACGCCCACCATCCACTGCACCACTTCATGTCGCACACTGTCATTACTTTTAGTCTCTGTGTACACAAGTGTTAATTTAACAGTACATCTTATATGTATGTTATGGCAGTAGGTGGGCGGGGGTAGGGTGTGATTGCTGCTCCCAAAGGCAAGGGAGGTGTGTTTCTTCGACCATTTAGTGTGTATTGTGATGGGAAGGCAGGTGTGCCTTGTAAGGTAAGAGGCTTATTGAAAACAGGACTCACATCTGCTTGAACCTACAGTCAGGTCATACAATTCTTCTGCGTGGCTGGCCTTTTGTGCATCCGTGCTTTGTCTAGCCAGCATAGCGGCTTTGGCACCACCGGTATGCATGCCTGGCAACATCTCTGGAAGGCCATTGAGACAGCATGGACTACTTTGTACATGTAAACTCAAGTTTGGAACTCACCACATGTCTCACACAGGCATATCAGAGCTGCGTGTGTATGATCTATTCTGGTCTGTGCGATGGTTTGAAGAATAGTACGCAATTGTGGTAACTGTCCTGGACAACGTAACGATCAGCTAAACTCGTTGGCTTCAGGGGCATAGCTCTAGACCCCCAGTGAGGGAGCTTACAGCGCTCCCCCACATCCCCAGGACGGGGGGGAGAGGTAGGGGCCTTGACCCAGAGGAAAAATTAATTTCATGACCACACATATTTCTATCTGTTCAATTATGTCTAAAAATGCACTTTTCAATGATATTAAAGAAGGAAATGTGTGTGGTTATACAACCCATAGCAACATGGGCGTCCCCAGCTTTTCTGGAAGGGGGGAGGGGGGGGGGGGGGGGGCCAGGATAGGGCAAGGGGGCGCCATTTGACAGCCGCGTATACGTTGTCCGCTTTCGGCCGATTCAACCAGTGGGGGGGGGGGGGGGGGCTGATGTCAGATTCAGTCAATGAGGTGTCCGCGCTCTCGGCAGATTCAACCAGTGGACGGTGGATGCTGTCCGCTTACAGCCAATTCAGCCAGTGGGGGTGCGCATGTATGTAAACAAGGGGGGGCCCATGAGCAAGGATGGATAACTAAATTATATATTAATTTCAAACTCATACGTATCATGGTTTTAGTTTTATTTTATTTTAATCTAAGTGCCACCATGGCAAAATCTTGGGCCTCTGGGAGCTCCCTAGGGAGGCTGCCTCCGGCCGCACGGAAACTGACACCCCTCCTGAATGGCACCCTTTAAGTGGTGGTACATTGCTGCTGCTATTACTAGTATTGCTGCATTCGAAATCAAATAACTACACATGTGCATGAACAAATATAAGCGGTGGGAACGAGGTGTAGTCTTGTCCCCAGGCTCACGACATAATACTACATAAAAGACTAGAAAGCGGTTAATTTCATAATAATATATACGGTATTACTGATGTACTACATGCTGGTGCTGCGCACAATTAGGTATACCTCGTTGCTGGTAACAAGGCGAGTGAACCTGTATTCAATGGCAACAGCATCGTCCCCATCACATTCCGGAGCTTTACACGGCCAGAATAGGCTTGCCAAAGAGAAGTCGCCTTACTTGCTACAGCATGCTTCGAACCCCGTTGACTGGTTAGGATACGTTAGCATAAACTACGTATACTGTAGTATTGCAATTAGCTAAGCAGGACAAGCATTGTCTCCGAGAACCTCACACTCCGTAACCATATCCCCTGGCGCCTACTCGTTAGGTATCCGTGGAGCGAGGAAGCATTTGCAAAGGCGCGAAGCGAAAACAAACCTATCTTCCTTTCCGTCGGATACTCTACATGTCACTGGTGTCACGTGATGGAGAGGGAATCCTTCGAGTCCGAGGAGATAGGAAAGCTGCTGAACGAGAACTTCGTGAGCATCAAGGTCGACAGGGAAGAGAGACCGGACGTTGACCGTGTGTACATGACCTTCGTCCAGGTATGCTGACAGGTGCAGATAGGTGGCAATAGGTGCCAATTCACTGTGCTTTAATTACACCGTATGTACTTAGGCCACGCAGGGCGGTGGGGGGTGGCCGATGAGCGTATTCATGACGCCAGAGCTCAAGCCCTTCCTTGGCGGGACGTACTTCCCGCCAGCTGATAAGTATGGGCGTCCAGGGTTTTCAACCCTTCTCCGCACAATTGCACAGCAGGTAAAAACCAAGGGGGGTGATTGGAACAGAATAGAGGGCTGGGGAGGAGGTATTTGGTTGGTGGTGGGGGGGAGGGAGTGTGAAGGAAAGGTGTACAGGAGTTCCATTGCTTACCAGTGGAGAAACAACCGTCATCGTTTGACTGAGCAGAGTGCTAAGATAATGGATGCCATTTCCAAGGCGATTGAAGGAGATGACACTTCGTCAGACAGGGTACCTGGTGTTGGCTGTGTGCAGAGAGCATATGAGACGTTCAACAGCAGATTTGATGACAATTTTGGTGGATTTGGGGATGCCCCAAAATTCCCCCAACCAGGTCAGCCTTTTTGTCACGTGTCCTTTTAGTATGGCCCAACAAAACCAATTGTGTAGCCATTCTAAACTTTCTGCTGCAAGTTTTTATCCGTTACCCCTCCTCCCCTATGGGAGAGAGAGCCCTGGAAATGGCCTCTCTTACTCTGCGAGCTATGGCTAATGGAGGCATCCACGACCATATTGGTCTGGTGAGTGAGAGAACATAAGACCTGATCGTTACACTGTATGCCCGCTGAGAAGGGGCCGATTAGTGGTTACTGTATTCGGGATTGATTGGAGTAATTATTGTGTGTGTATGTGTCGTGTGCGTGTGCACACCTGTGGGTGTGATTTTACCCTATAGGGCTTTCACCGGTACTCAACTGACCAGTTCTGGCATGTTCCTCACTTCGAGAAAATGCTGTATGACCAAGCACAGCTGGCAGCTGCTTATTCCACAGCCTATCAGGTGAGCAACATCAGGTCCCCAGACCATCATGTGAACAGCATCTCTTTCTCTACCACAGATCACTAAGGATAGTATGTTCAGTGAGGTGGTACGCGACATTCTCCTGTACGTATCTAGGGATCTTACAGATGAGGTAATGTGATGAGGTAATGTGATGAGGTAATGTGAGGTAATGTATGAGGTAATGTAAGATAATATGATGAGGTAATGCAATGAGGTAATGTGATGAGGTAATGTGGTTGGGCCAGATGGTAAGGGTTGTCCTTATGCAGGAAGGAGGGTTCTACTCTGCTGAAGATGCTGACTCCTTCCCAGTGGAGGGAGCTAAACACAAGGAAGAGGGGGCATTCTGTGTGTGGACATCAGAAGAGATCAAGACCCTTCTTTCTGAAGTGGTTCCCTCAGGTCCAGCAAACGTCACTTTGGCTGACCTGTTTTCGTATCACTATGGAGTTGAAGAGCATGGTAATGTGGACCCAAGCAAGGTAAGGGGAGAGGCTAAATGATATGGGAGGGGCTTAGCATGTAGTTTGCCTATGTGCAGGACCCACACGGGGAGTTAAAGGGTAAGAACGTGCTGATATTAAGGGGATCATTGGAGGACACAGCCCGGCAGTTCTCCATGGACGTGGGTGCTGTCAGAGGACTGTTGGCAAAATGCAGAGGGACGTTGTATGCACAACGACTGAAGCGTCCTAAGCCTCATCGTGATGACAAGATACTCACAGCATGGAATGGTGAGCATTTATGGTGATGGTCATTAGTGATGGTCATTAGTGAGGGTCATTAGTGATGGTCAGTAGTGATGGTCAGTAGTGATGGTCAGTAGTGATGGTCAGTAGTGATAGTCAGTAGTGATGGTCAGTAGTGATGGTCAGTAGTGATGGTCATTAGTGATGGTCAGTAGTGATAGTCAGTAGTGATGGTCACTAGTGATGGTCAATGGTGGTGATGGTCCAATCACAAAGCCTCATTGCTAATGTGCCTACAGGTCTGATGATAACAGCATTCTCTAAGGCGGCCCAGGCCTTAGGCGATGCCTCTTACCTGGTACATGCTGTGAGAGCTGCCTCATTCATCAAGGGTCACCTGTACAGTGCAGAGAAAGGTGTGCTTGTGCGCAATGGATACAGAGACAAAAATGGGTAGGTGTGTCAGGGATATAAGTGTGGGGTTGTACAGGTGGAGGAGGTATGAGGTGAGGAGGTAGATATATAGGCATGAGGTGAGGAGGTGGATATATAGGCATGAGGTGAGGAGGTGGATATATAGGCATGAGGTGAGGAGGTGGATATATAGGCATGAGGTGAGGAGGTGGATATATAGGCATGAGGTGAGGAGGTGGATACATAGGCATGAGGTGAGGAGGTGGATATATAGGCATAAGGTGAGGAGGTGGATACATAGGAGGTGGATGTATAGGAGACCCTCCTCTATGATAGACACCTCCCCTCCTCACCAGGACACTAGGTGTTGGAAAAGTGGAAGGGTTTGCTGATGACTATGCGTTCCTTGTACGAGGACTGTTAGACCTGTATGAGGCAGGCCATGACCTACAGTGGTTGGAGTGGGCAGGGAAACTTCAGGACAAGCAGAATGAACTGTTCTGGGATGAGAGGAAGGGTGGCTATTTTAATTCAACATCTTCAGATGTAAACATACTGCTGAGAATGAAGGAAGGTGAGCAGGAGAGGGAGAGAGGAGAGGGGAGGAGAGTCTAGGGAAAGAGGAGAGGGAGGAGGAGAGGGGAGGAGGAGACGTGGTGGCTGGGGTTATGTAAGAGGTGGGTCTGGAGGGTGTAGCTGTGTTCTGCAGGGGCAGGCCTGTGGGTGTGGCTGGGTTCTGTAGGGGCAGGCCTGATGGTGTGGCTGGGTTCTATATGAATTCTTCCTGTCCCTCTCATTGATTGTAGACCAAGACGGCGCTGAGCCTAACCCCAACTCAGTGTCAGGACATAACCTATGGAGGCTTGCCGTGTTTCTAGATAAGCAGGAATACAGGAACCAGAGTACCAAGGTGCTGGCTTCATTCAGCAGTCAGCTCACAGAGCATCCTGTTGCCCTTCCAGAGATGCTGTGTGCCCTGATCAACCACTTCCAGTCACCTAAACAGGTGTGTGTGTGTGTGTGTGTGTGTGTGTGTGTGTGGTGTTTGTGTGTGTGTGTGTGGTGTTTGTGTGTGTGTGTGTGTGTGTGTGTGTGTGTGTGTGTTTGTGTGTGTTGTGTGTGTGTGTGTGTGTGGTGTTTGTGTGTTGAAGGAAAGGAAAAGCCTTTTATTTAATGACAATGTTAGGTCATTCTGGTAGGTCAGAGAGGCTCGGATGACCTGAATGCCATGATCCAGTGTGTCCAGACCCAGTACATCCCTAACAAGGTCATGATTGTCCACCACCCTGGGGAGGAGAACTACCTGAGCAAGCACCTAGCTGTGCTCTCCTCGATGAAGATGCTGGACGGGAAGGCCACTGCGTACGTGTGTGAGAACCACACCTGCAGCTCCCCCATCTGCGACATCAGCCATCTGGCCAGAGCCCTGGATGTGAGGAAGAAGTTGTGATGCTGGTGTGACGGTCACGTCATCTGTTCCTCGTGTGGACCGTTTTGATGCCAAAACACTTAGTGGCAGGGTGTGTTAGGCTGTCTTGCTTGTGTGCATGCGCACGTTTGGTTGTTCTGCCCCAGGGCTTAGCAGCTTGGATGTCATGAAGCTTGAATAGAACTTGTGTTGTAACAGTGCACAATCCCCCCAGGGGTCCGGCAGGGAAGGCATTGGAATAATGTTCAATCCCCCAGGGGTCCAGGAGGGAAGGCATTGGAACAGTGTTAAATCCCCCAGGGGTCCAGCAGGGAAGGCATTGTGCACAATCCCCCAGGGGTCCAGGAGGGAAGGCAACATTCTGTACATGAAGCTGCTGGTCCACAAAACCGTTGGCTTACTACATAATATGGGACAGTCCCAGCTTGTTAGATAGCTTTCTCACCTTGAGAGCAGTAAATGTCCTCACAATGTTTAATGGAGTACATAAGGCACACCAATTATGCATATTGTACTAAGAAAAAGAACAAGGACAATTTTTGTGGACACCATCTCAGATGGGTGTATTATATATTGGTTACCATGGCACTGGGGTGTCACCACAGTATTAGGGGCGTTTACATGTAACAGTGAACAACATGTAATAACAATGCAAGTAAAACACATGATAGACAGTTCTATAACACAAAGAGAGTAATGAACATCTCTGTAATCTGATTGGGCACCATAGAGGGGAGGTTGGAACCTTTATCTGAACAAGCCATACGGGTTTGGTACGTGCAGAGATTGAAGTAAGCTTGCTTCGTCATTCTTCTTAACACCACCACTTATTGGTTTGCTGTCAACATTGTCACTGCTATAGGGGGTCTGTTCAATGATCTGGTGTGTGGTGTGTGGTGTGTGGTGTGTGTGTGTGTGTGTGTGTGTGTGTGTGTGTGTGTGTGTGTGATATAATCATGCTGTTACATAAACCTTGGCAAACCTTTTTGGCAGCATTTTTGTTCAAGTCCCCTCTCATTGCAAGGACTGCAATGATGTGGTTAGACTTCAGGTTTGGGTGGTGGTGAGCCAATGCCTGGGGAGGAGGATGTAAGGTGTTGGTACTGGGGAGAAGGGATGTAAGGTGTTGATATTGGGGAGGAGGAATATAAAGTTTTAGTACTGAGGAGGAGGGATGTAAGGTGTTGATACTGGGGTCACTATATGGTACTGCACATACCACTGGTAACATGGTCATGCTTTAAGCTGTATTAAATTTAAATGTTACTTAACTGTTATTTCAAGAACAAGTGATTCTGGTTTCAGCCTCAGTAGCTCAGACAGCTTCTCAATCACGCCTATATGCTGTGGCAGAGGCACAATGTGAGGGGGCAGACCTCACACCTTCGTGAGATGTACCTTGGTGTTTGTGGCATGCGACAGCTTTGAGAACATTGAGCTTAGCTTCCTGACTTCCTCCTGAATCAGTCGAGCAGCTGTTTCCCGCTCCTTGTCTTTCTTCAACACCAACCTCCTGTATGGAGACATCATCTCACGAGGTGTGTGTGTGTGTGTGTGTGTGTGTGTGTGTGTGTGTGTGTGTGTGTGTGTGTGTGTGTGTGTGTGTGTGTGTGGAGGGTTAACCTTTCCAGTAACCCTTGCAGGTAAGCTTTGACCAGTCTGTCCAGGGCACAGACAATGATGTAGGAATGGTACCTAGTGTGAGCAAAGGGTGAGGTGCACTGTAAATGGAATCAACTTCAAGTTTTCACTGCTCTCACTGTGGCTTGAGGTGAATAAACCCCTGTGAATTGTGGTCCTGAAGAGTGTGCTCGATATTCAAGAATAGCTTGTGGGGGTGGTCTTGTGGTAACCTAAAATACAAGGCAATAACTCACTAGACTTTCATCAGTAACAGAGAGCCAACCAACCAACCATTCATCCTTGCTGAATAGATTATCAAGAAGATGCCTCATATCAGAAAACACAGCATCCAAAAGAAGGTCACAGCTGCCAACATTGGACAAGCCAGTCGCCAGGGGCAACGTTGCACGTTAACATGGAGGGGGAAAATATGGAACAGTACATAAGACACTGCACAGATTGATATCCCTGATATCCCAGTTCATTACCAGTGATATCCCAGTTCATTACCAATGATATCCCAGTTCATTACCAGTGATATCCCAGTTCATTACTAATGATATACCAGTTCATTACCAATGATATCCCAGTTCATTACCAGTGATATCCCAGTTCATTACCAGTGATATCCCAGTTCATTACCAGTGATATCCCAGTTCATTACCAGTGATATCCCAGTTCATTACCAATGATAGACCAGTTCATTACCAATGATAGACCAGTTCATTACCAATGATAGACCAGTTCATTACCAATGATAGACCAGTTCATTACCAATAATATCCCAGTTCATTACCAATGATATCCCAGTTCATTACCAGTGATATCCCAGTTCATTACCAGTGATATCCAATACTGTCGAATCTCTCAGTGAGAGTCTTGAAGCCTTCCTCTATCTCTCTCTTCAGAGTGGTAACATTATGTTCTGTACAAGCACGTTGCTGTATTGGTTCAAACATAAGTCACACACATACACACAACACACACATACACACCTCACACACAACACACACATACACACCTCACACACAACACACACATGCACACACATACACACACAATACATACACACAACACACACCTCACACACACCTCACACAACACACACCTCACACACACACACACCTTCAGCTGAGCCGTGAAGTCTATAGCTTGCTTGCAGTTGTTGGCAATAGCAATCTGGTATCAGTGGTCACATAGAGGTAAGCCACGCCCACGCATAGATAACCACGCCCACCACCACAATAGGCTTACAATGAACGGAAAGAAGAGTGGAGCATTGGAGTGTTGTGTGATGTATTCCTCGGCCCTAGCTGTGGGTACAAGGGGTTAAATATATACACATTATCCCTCAGCACCCCCTCCCCCTCACTCCTCCCCCTGCATTAAATAGGATGGATAATGACTGACGACCGCCACCAATTGATTGGTTATCCATTAGTACACATCTCCTCCACACATGCACACATCAGTGATCTCCTCCATACATGCACACATCAGTGATCTCCTCCACACATGCACACATCAGTGATCTCCTCCAAACATGCACACATCAGTGATCTCCTCCACACATGCACACATCAGTGATCTCCTCCACACATGCACACATCAGTGATCTCCTCCATACATGTACACATCAGTGATCCCCTCCACACATGCACACATCAGTGATCCCCTCCATACATGTACACATCAGTGATCTCCTCCATACATGTACACATCAGTGATCTCCTCCACACATGCACACATCAGTGATCTCCTCCACACATGCACACATCAGTGATCTCCTCCATACATGTACACATCAGTGATCTCCTCCATACATGCATACATCAGTGATCTCCTCCATACATGCACACATCAGTGATCTCCTCCATACATGCACACATCAGTGATCCCCTCCACACATGCACACATCAGTGATCCCCTCCACACATGCACACATCAGTGATCCCCTCCATACATGCACACATCAGTGATCCCCTCCATACATGCACACATCAGTGATCTCCTCCACACATGCACACATCAGTGATCCCCTCCACACATGCACACATCAGTGATCTCCTCCATACATGCACACATCAGTGATCTCCTCCATACATGCACACATCAGTGATCTCCTCCATACATGCACACATCAGTGATCCCCTCCACACATGCACACATCAGTGATCCCCTCCACACATGCACACATCAGTGATCCCCTCCATACATGCACACATCAGTGATCCCCTCCATACATGCACACATCAGTGATCTCCTCCATACATGCACACATCAGTGATCCCCTCCACACATGCACACATCAGTGATCCCCTCCACACATGCACACATCAGTGATCCCCTCCATACATGCACACATCAGTGATCTCCTCCATACATGCACACATCAGTGATCTCCTCCATACATGCACACATCAGTGATCCCCTCCACACATGCACACATCAGTGATCTCCTCCACACATGCACACATCAGTGATCCCCTCCACACATGCACACATCAGTGATCTCCTCCATACATGCACACATCAGTGATCCCCTCCACACATGCACACATCAGTGATCCCCTCCACACATGCACACATCAGTGATCTCCTCCACACATGCACACATCAGTGATCTCCTCCACACATGCACACATCAGTGATCTCCTCCACACATGCACACATCAGTGATCTCCTCCATACATGCACACATCAGTGATCTCCTCCATACATGCACACATCAGTGATCCCCTCCATACATGCACACATCAGTGATCTCCTCCATACATGCACACATCAGTGATCTCCTCCATACATGCACACATCAGTGATCTCCTCCATACATGCACACATCAGTGATCTCCTCCATACATGCACACATCAGTGATCTCCTCCATACATGCACACATCAGTGATCCCCTCCACACATGCACACATCAGTGATCTCCTCCATACATGCACACATCAGTGATCTCCTCCATACATGCACACATCAGTGATCTCCTCCATACATGCACACATCAGTGATCCCCTCCATACATGCACACATCAGTGATCTCCTCCACACATGCACACATCAGTGATCTCCTCCACACATGTACACATCAGTGATCCCCTCCACACATGTACACATCAGTGATCCCCTCCACACATGTACACATCAGTGATCTCCTCCATACATGCACACATCAGTGATCTCCTCCATACATGCACACATCAGTGATCTCCTCCATACATGCACACATCAGTGATCTCCTCCACACATGCCCACATCAGTGATCTCCTCCACACATGCACACATCAGTGATCCCCTCCATACATGCACACATCAGTGATCCCCTCCATACATGCACACATCAGTGATCTCCTCCATACATGCACACATCAGTGATCTCCTCCATACATGCACACATCAGTGATCCCCTCCATACATGCACACATCAGTGATCTCCTCCACACATGCACACATCAGTGATCTCCTCCATACATGCACACATCAGTGATCTCCTCCACACATGCACACATCAGTGATCTCCTCCACACATGCACACATCAGTGATCTCCTCCATACATGCACACATCAGTGATCCCCTCCATACATGCACACATCAGTGATCTCCTCCATACATGCACACATCAGTGATCTCCTCCACACATGCACACATCAGTGATCCCCTCCACACATGCACACATCAGTGATCTCCTCCACACATGCACACATCAGTGATCTCCTCCACACATGCACACATCAGTGATCCCCTCCACACATGCACACATCAGTGATCCCCTCCACACATGCACACATCAGTGATCTCCTCCACACATGCACACATCAGTGATCCCCTCATCAGTGATAACATACACTTACCAGAATATTTATTCTGGAACTCAGTTAACACTCCTATCAGTTTTTCCAAGAGCTGTGGGTGTATGAGAGAGGTGGTGTATGGGAGGGGTGGTGTATGAGAGGGGTGGTGTATGAGAGGGGTGGTGTATGAGAGGGGTGGTGTATGGGAGGGGTGGTGTATGAGAGGGGTGGTGTATGAGAGGGGTGGTGTATGAGAGGGGTGGTGTATGGGAGGGGGTGGTGTATGAGAGGGGTGGTGTATGAGAGGGGTGGTGTATGAGAGGGGTGGTGTATGAGAGGGGTGGTGTATGAGAGGGGTGGTGTATGAGAGGGGTGGTGTATGAGAGAGGTGGTGTATGAGAGGGGTGGTGTATGAGAGGGGTGGTGTATGAGAGGGGTGGTGTATGAGAGGGGTGGTGTAAGGGGTGGTGTATGAGAGGGGTGGTGTATGAGAGGGGTGGTGTATGAGAGGGGTGGTGTATGAGAGGGGTGGTGTAAGGGGTGGTGTATGAGAGGGGTGGTGTATGAGAGGGGTGGTGTATGAGAGGGGTGGTGTATGAGAGGGGTGGTGTAAGGGGTGGTGTATGAGAGGGGTGGTGTATGAGAGGGGTGGTGTAAGGGGTGGTGTATGAGAGGGGTGGTGTATGAGAGGGGTGGTGTAAGGGGTGGTGTATGAGAGGGGTGGTGTATGAGAGGGGTGGTGTATGAGAGGGGTGGTGTATGAGAGGGGTGGTGTAAGGGGTGGTGTATGAGAGGGGTGGTGTATGAGAGGGGTGGTGTATGAGAGGGGTGGTGTATGAGAGGGGTGGTGTATGAGAGGGGTGGTGTATGAGAGGGGTGGTGTATGAGAGGGGTGGTGAGAGTGAAGTGAATGTGGAAGGGATGGTACAGTAGTGCAGTGAAAATAGGTGTGGTTTGGGCGTGGTTTGGGGATTAACAAGTGTTGCAATGAACATCACCTGTAGTTTGATTGCCAGACCCATTTGTGTAAATGCTTCAAGCTACGAGACGAGAGGAGGAGGAAAGAGGAGGGGAGGAGGAAAGGGGAGGGGAGGAAGGAAGGGGGGAATAAGAGGGTGAGGTTCACTATACAACCAGTGTGTGCATGTGCTTGCGCAGATACACTCACATGTACACCCTCACATGTACACCCTCACATGTATACCATCACATGTACACCATCACATGTACACCATCACATGCACACCCTCACAAGTACACCCTCACCTGTACACGCTCATGTACACCATCACATGCACACCCTCACATGTACACACGTGTACACACATATATATACACACAAAAACACTAACATGCTGATCCACCATCTGAAACAGTGAGATGGTTACAGAAGTGTAACAAATTCCTGTGATGTCAGTATCTGGTCCCTGTGGGCCACACCAGAACTGCATGGAGAGGTGATGGAGGGAAGGTGGGTGGGAGAGAGGGAGAGAGAGGGGGAGGAGGAGAGAGAGGGAAGGGAGAGAGAGAGGGGAGGAGGAGAGGGAGGGAAGGGAGAGGAATAGCAGGGTGAAGGTGGAAGGGCTCAACAGAATACCTGGGCAGCTAACTCACTTTAAATTCTTCGTCGATCATTTCCTTTACCAAGGCAAGTGTCTGTCTGCCTTCCTCCTCTAAGCAACTGCACACATACGTGCACACACCCACACACATGCACACCCACACAATGTGACTGAACTGCAGAGGGTGTATAGCCAGCACACTCACATCACCACCATCTCATCGTATTGCTGTTGGCTTATCAGAGGACCCACAATGTCAAAGTCTATCCCAAGAGCCTGCTTGAAGGACTCCTTCAGGTCAATAATCCACACAATCAGCGTGCTGGTGTCACGACTGTTAAGGTCTGAGCCAATCAGGTCATCAATCTGTCCAAGGTGGGCATTAAATAGAAAAGATTAAAGCCACCGCTCTCATTTTTGCTCGTACCCTCCCCCTTCCTGTTAATACCCCTCCCCCTTCCTGCTCGTACCCCTCCCCCTTCCTGCTCGTACCCCTCCCCCTTCCTGCTCGTACCCCTCCCCCTTCCTCCTGCAAAGACATGCATGAGTCACATGACCAGGTGGGTGTGGGTCACATGTCCTGGTGGGTGTGAGACACATGATCAGGTGGGTGTGGTCACATGACCTCTTCCCCCCCCCCCCCTCCCTGCAGTTAAGGGACCACTTACCAGCTTAACCAGGTTCTCATGAAACCAGCGAAGGCATGTTGCAAATATGTTATAGCTTGGAGGGAAGCATTTGTGGGCGTGTTTCTTGAGGGTATCAAGGCACTGGAAACAGATACTAGCCAAAGATGATAAGTATTCTCTCAGCCAATCATCAGGCGATGTCATTCTGTCAGCAGGTACGACCTCTCTGCACCTGAACCAGCGTGTGCAAAAGGTGATCCACGGAGGGCACTAATTGGAGATCAGACCATGCAATGTTACCTGTTGAGGATGACATTTTCGAGGATCCCCATACACTTCTCACGCCACTTCTTAGGTCGGCCCTGTATGTGGGATGCAGGAATGTTCTCTTCCTTCAACAGCTCTGCCACTGATTGGTCAATCCTGTGGCATCATCCAATAGCATTGGAGGGGTGTGGTTACATGAGGGTCGTTACTCACTTTTCCTCTCGCTCGATGATTCTCAGTGTGGTCACCATCTTCCTTGGCTCCTCAGCTATGAGCTTAAAGGTGTCGTTGATCCGCAACCACAACTGCTGGCCTAAGCAATCCTTCACAGAGTAAAGGGAAGAGGGGGAGGAGGGGGAGGAGGGGGAGGAGGGGGAGGAGGGGGAGGAGGGGAGAGGGGGAAGAGAGGAGAGGGCGAGGAGGGGAGGAGAGGAGAGGGGAGGAGGGAGGGGGAGGAGGGAGAGGGGAGGAGGGGAGAGGGGGAGGAGAGGGAGGGAGAGAGAAGAGGGAAGAGGGGGAGGAGAGGGAGAGAAAGAGAGGGAAGGAAGAGGGGAGATGTGAGAGGAGAGAATTGAAGGTGAGGGAACAAGGTGGTAAAAGCATACAAAAGATAGGTTAAAAAAAACAATCACACGATGTTTGTTAAACAATCTTACCGACAGTCCAGTGAGTGGCTCAAAGTAATGGTGTAAGGACTGGGGAGTGGGTGGGCGACGCATTAGGGTGAGAAGGGTGACCCATCAGACTTACAGTGTTCTTCTCTACAAATGACTCCTCACTTAAGTACAGCTGAACTAACAGCTCATCCCGCGTATGCTCAAGTTCACTCAGTCTTGTGGGGTCAAGGAGACAAAAGAATAAAGCTCTGTATATACATCTCTGTATATATCTCTGTATATCTCTGCATTCCTCCTCATACTCACATGCCATGTGCTGGGAGCAGGTCCCCATGTTCTATAAGCTCCCTGGTCTGCTTCACTCCATTGGGTACGCTGAATATATTGTTGATGTGAGTAGTGGTGGCTTGTAGCTGCCAGCACACGATGTGAAGGAAGGGATGGGGCAGGTTATGAAAAGGGCGTGTCAGGTGGGCGGAGGAAGGGGGGGGGGGGGGGGTAGAGCCATACCAACCTGTCTGTATTTGCGATTCACGTCTCGTATTGGGTTCACCACATCAGTCAGCTCCGCACATTGCTTGTACATCTGACCCACTTCTGCCATCCTAGACAGGACAACGTTCACGTGATCCCCACACACCCTCTCTCCCTAAAGCATAGCATACTTGTCTCTGATTTCATGGATTATGGCCTCTGACCTGTGCGGATGCATAGCTGCTAGTCACTGCACACACGTGCACATACACACCACCACCATACACACCACCATACACACACACACACACACCACACACACACACACACACACACACAATTCCAACACTTACTCTTTCAGCTTGGCTAGGCCGCTATGAACGCCATCTAGCTGAGTCTGGATTGTGTTCCTCAATTGTGATTCCACTGTTCCCTGTGAGGGAGTGGCTTACTTCACGTTATGAAGGAATTTAAAACGAGTCACCTTTTTTCTAGCAATCTTTCTTTTAAATTGCTCTAGTTTTTCGAGGGACTCAGGTTTCTAGTAGTTTGGTTCCAATTAGTACTCATCTCACAAATCTTCGTGGGTTTAAACTTACGCTCAACTGGTTGGCAACGTCTCTCGCGGCATTCTCAATCGTCTCTGTCACCGCTTGCTGGAACTCCATTGAGTGTGACTTTATATGAGGAGGCGTGCCTAACGTCTATATATAAACACAACAGCGCCCCCGGCCGTATAATACTGGCAGATTTAATGGATTAACCCTTTACGCTCGAGAAGGCAGCGGAGCATCCGTAGAAGAGGCATAGTGCTACAAACTGGAAAGTACAAATCAACAAGGACTATCTATGGCAATTCAGCACAGTTGTAGTCCTGGCCATAGGTCCGACCGATTGATCCTGCAGCTGCCATACAACTATGGCTATAATATACATTCACGGCACAGTAGTATGTTTAAATGATGTATATAGGCTTGCAGCTGGACTGTGTGATACTTGTTACAACTATTAAAATAATAACGTCCCGTAGCACCTGGCCCGTACCACCAGGCGAAGCAAGAAAGAAATACATATATTAGCGCAATTGAACGGAAAAGAACGTTAATTATTTTTCAATACTAGAAATACGTAATCAATAATAAATACGGGATTCCAGCGAGACACGCCTTCAGTGTACTTGACACGCCCATTCCACTAGCAAGCAAATGGGTATTGACTTGGAGCAGATTGCTGATGAGCAGGTGGACAGTTCTTTGCTTTGCGTCTTCTGCTCCAAAGTTTTGGACAACCCTGTAACAGCAAAATGTGGACACCACTTCTGCTCATCGTGCCTGCAGAGGGCACTGCTTATGCACTCAAACTGTTCTCGTTGCAAGGGAGCGCTTACGTCCGAAAACAACCCCGCCCCCAATGACCTCGTGGAACAGCTGGAAAAGCTAAGCATTCGCTGCACACACAGCTCGCTCGGGTGCGAGGCCGTTGTGACGATTAAGTGCCTCCCGGAACACGTCTCGTCCGAGTGTCAGTACCGCTACGTCGCGTGCGCCAACAGGGGCTGTGAATTCAAATGCCCTCAGCGCGAAATGGACGAGCATACGGGTCGGTGCGCGTACCGCCTCGTTGAGTGTGACGTCTGCAAAGCCGTCGTCGTCTTCAAGGACATGGGAGCTCACCAAGCAGTGAAGCGCTGCTTCGAACTGACGAACAAAAGACGAATGGTGTCAAGTGCAAGGCGACTTTCGGGCGAACTGAGAGACCACCGCGTCGAGCTAACCCACCAGAGGCATCTTACCGAGCAGGCCGAGAGGCACGTGACGCAAGAACACTACGAGCGGCAGGTGTCCCCCGTACGGAGGCGGGCTCAGAGCGCCGGCCCGGTCCTTGTGGATGCGGACAGGGCGTGGCTAAGGACGTCGATACAGGCCAGGGTGGGCAGCGCGTTCGTTGTACCCCATTATTCCAGAAACTTGAAGAGCGCAAAACCGATGGATTCGTGCATGCAGTGCTCTGGCAGATTCCTATCTGGCAGGAGGCCGAGTGCGAGGAAGCATACACACGCAAAGGTACGTGTTGTGTATTGTTGAATTATCATAATTGCGACCGTTACAGTCAAAATTTTCCATGAAGGAGCACACACGCGCAATTGAAATGTACGCATAATGAAAATGCATTACATGAGTTGTATGTGACGTCAAGCGCATCTTACATCATGTATTGTTCCTAGAACAATAAGCGGACGAGAACGGAGGGAATATTACACCCTTACATACACGGTCATTTATAGGACGTCGTAAATAAAAATAAAATAAAAACGATACGGCTTCAATGCAACTCCTCTATTTCCAGTGCACAGGAAAAAAGTTGTAGATTTATAATTTTAAAACGTGAAAAAACCTACGTTAGGTCCGTTTTCGTGACATGCAACGATCCCCAATTGTATAATTATGCATGTAGCTAAAAGCATGCTATTGTCTGTGGTAACTCGTCAGTTTTACTTTATCCTTTCCATTATGAATCTACTAACATCTCCAATGGTATTCGACATGCTACAGCCAGTGAGTTGTAATTTGTATAGTTTCAATTATGACTCTATTCACATTCTGTTTCATTTATGACAGTGCGACCATTGTGAAAACTGGAAGAGGTGGAACGGACCAAGAGGTTGGATTGGTACTATCAGCTGAGTCCATGTGTTATCACAACTCAATTAATGCTTTGGTGTTGATGTAAGTATAAATAATGAAATCAGTTTTAGCATCATGCATACTGTCACTGGTTCTGTTCAATCACGAAGATGATAATGACTGCAGTTCCGGGAGAATGGGAGACTATAGCTAGCTCTGAATAGGTCCTCCCAATTCTGTGATCGTATGATGTAGCATCCGATCGAGGCCCTCAAATTTGAAGTAGCCATTAAAATATCTTTTGCTGAGGAGGTACGGATACCACAGCGAGTCGTCCGGCCACATCGAGTGAAAGGGAATCTCGGTTACATCAAACCACTGAGGACGCATTTCTGCACGAAGGATCAATGTTCAATAGTGTACCGTGCAATACTAGAACGCGTAAGTACCTTCCGTTTCTTCAGGGATCCCTTCGAACTGTTCTGTTCTAAAAACGTGTACTTCCATCAGTTGGGGATCGTTGATGAATTCGAAAATCATGACTCCCACTTTTTCGAGTGACGAAACCTTAAGGCCGCATTCCTCAAACGTCTCTCTGGGTACTACCGTTAACAACTAACCCATATAAAAGGGCTGTTATATCATTACCTCATCGCAGCGTCCTCGATGGTTTCCCCCTCGTGAACTTTGCCTCCGAAGCCGTTCCACCGGCCTACCCCAAACCCTCGTTTCTTCATTCCTAGCAAGACTTGGTTTGGTTGCAAGACAAACAAAAGTGTTAGCAGCTTATTTGGGGGAACCCGCTTGTCCATCGAAAGGCCCGTCACGTGGCGAATTAATTAATCATTATTTGAATTCGAAGCGTGACCAATGATTGCAAACAAACGAGTTCATTCAGTTATAACAGCAAATGGCTAGGTTGGGGCTGTATTAAGAAGCACCCCCATCGGTCTCATCGGCCCCATCGGCCCCAGAAACTTTTTAAAAAAGTCTGTGAATTATTGCATTAAGACTGCGTAACACATAAGAAGGAAGGTGGGAAATTCCGGGGGACAGTTAACCATTTGCATGTAACGTTACCACATTTTGGTGTGCTAGTTTTCTGGTAATTTGAAATGGATAGGCCAGAGACGGGGGGGGGGGGTCCGGGGGGTCCGGACCCCCCCCCCCCCCCCCCCCTTTCCTATATGAACAGTGACGACGGCGACCAAGGTAGTGTACCGTTCAATGGTATACTACACGGTTCCAATGAAGCTGGTATATGTACCGCTTTGTATTAGCGCGAGCGAGGTGTGTAAGCAAAAAATTTGCGCAAAGCGCGCGCCCCTTTCTTGTCTGGACCCCCCTTCCTTTTATTCCTGCATCCGCCCCTGCCCTGATAGGGTGCAATTAATAACAATTGATCTTATATTACAGTCCCCCATTGATCCTTTGGTTAACTGATTTATTTTTGCGCGTAATTGGACGTGTATTATGATCGCATTTAGTAATAGAGGAGTTGCATGTGACGTCGCGCGCATCTTACATCACTAAGTATGTTACTATAAATATGCGCTGCGTGGGTACGAGATAAACAATAACCGGACGGGAACGATAGAAGGCGGCGGCATACGCTACGTGGTACATATTTATAGCGTGCCGTATACATAAATAGCAGCATACATAACTAAACAATGCAAGGCGCGCGTGACGTCAATGCAACTCCTCTATTGGACGCGAAGCGTTAAAATGAACAAAGCAACCCTACACTGGTCGCACTGGATTAGGCCTACACTGGATTAGGCCACAGTGTAACCAGGATTAGGCCACAGTGTAACCACTCCCTACACTGGATTAGGCCACAGTGTAACCACTCCCTACACTGGATTAGGCCACAGTGTAACCACCTACACTGGATTAGGCCACAGTGCCGTAACGACTGGCGTAGGGCGTGAACAGCACATTCACTTCTCTGTTGAATGAATCTGTTGAGTGACACTCCAAATCAACGGAAGCCTGCGTCAGTACTACCCACGAGGGCTAATTCGGCTTCGGTTATAATATTTCAATATAGGGTGCGGAACCTGTACTTATGAACGTGTATATATTGGTCGGAGGAGATGGTGAGGTACCCCAGGCCACTGAAACACCATACCTTCGACCAAACCCTATAATACCTAGCGAGAGATAGTGCGGTCAACAATGCGCTTGCGGGTTTCTCTATTGATATGAATTAATTATCATTCTAATTTCACTACCGTGCTTGAAGCCAGAAACATTTTATAGGAGTTGGTAAAAACTGCTAGCCTACGCCCTCTAACTGGAATTCATCTGAACAGTTAGCATTTGGCAGTTACCAATCGATTGTAGATTGCAACATTACCATGTTTTAACGGGTCGACGTCACGCTAGCCAGGCCTTCTCCATGCACGTGACAGATGACTAGTGCACTTATTAAGGACTTAATTAGTTTGGGCCTTGGGGCGCCACGCCCCAAGCAGAAAAAATTCAAATTACTATCATAATTATCCAGAAAACTAGTGTTACCTTCGTTGATTTTCAGACCCCCAAACATCAAGATGATAACATCAAGATGATAAATAAAAATATATTGCACTCATCATTTACATATGAAGGAGGTCAAGGACCATTCCCATCCATATGGCCGCATTGTAATTGGCCCTATCAATCCATGTCATCGTCGGATTCATCCTGCTGGTCGAACAGGCTGAACCCATCGTCTTGGGGCAGGTCCTGAACCACTTCATTGGATTGCTGACTGGTGACGTTGAGTTGCTCTGGGTTAGGCCCAGTGAGGAGAGTTGTGGTAAATGCCATCTCTGTGCACTCCAGTGTGCACAGGTTCACCAGAACACAGCTGTGTGTCACATCAAAGTTTGGCACAGCAATTAGAAGTACACTGCCATTTTCTGATGGGAAAAAAAGCAAAAGGTATCATTGCCAAGGGGTCATCTTCACATTGAATGCTTACTACCATACCAGCCCCCCCCCCCAGCTGTCCACTTCACCATTCCACAATCTCATTACTATCCCACCACACTATCCCTACCACACTATCCCTACCACACTATCTCACCACACTATCCCCACCACACTATCCCCACCCACACATCTCACCTCCCCACACAACAAACCCTTTGTAACTTGTTTGTACTGGAATAATGGTTGATTTGCTGCAAAGTAAACACGAGGACACTCCTCCAGGATGAAGGGGTCATCATCTGAATATGGATAACACCCTGCAAGGTAAAAGGTGATGCAATTAAATAACATGTTGCCATGGTGATACAATTTTTGTCACGACACACAATTTTCAATGCATTACTTGTGCAGTGGGCAGGTGGGCGTGGCTCACCTAGTGTGTCGGGTGCTGTAGGAGCCATATGACTCCACTCAAGTGTGCGATGAAGGATTTCCAACCTGTCACTGAGTGTGCAGAACTTATAGATGTCATCCACATTCTGTCCTGAGGTCCCCAGGAACCTGTTCACACAACCACCTCTATAGCAGGGGATATGAGAGGCCACACATCCCCTACCTTAAGCCATCCAGACTTGCCATGTAAGGATTGGTTACACCAGTCAGGTTGTTGAAGCGGCTGGCCTGAGGAAACATACATTTGTGGAGTGGCTGCTGGGGGATGTGGTAGTTTGTTGGATCATGTGAGCCTGGCATGATGTCAACGGGAACACAGCTCTGTGGATGTGTGTTTGCATAACCACATGTTTGAGACAAAGTATGCAAGTGAACAGAGAGAGGGAGACAGGGAGGGAGAGAGAGAGAGGGGGGGAGAGGGAGACAGAGGGAGAGAGAGGAGAGGAGAGAGAGAGAGAGAGAGAGAGAGATAGAGGGAGAGAGAGAGGATAGGGAGGGGATAGCAATGAGACTTACAGCCAGCTGCACCAACACATCATCTACTTCTGTCATAGCATCAACAGTGTCAGCAGAATAGTTTTTGGAGAGATACTTAGTCTGTAGAAGTGAATTAAATAAATAAAGCATGAGTGTGTACACATGTATATATATATGGTGCGAATCTGTATGATGTGTGTGAGTGAGTGTGTGTGTGTGTGACATACACACGACATGTTTCTTACTTTGGTGTCCTTAACAGTTGCAGCTTTTGTGGGCCTGTTAGTGACAACATTACCAGCAATGATGACTCTAACAATCTTTGAACAGAACTCCATATCCTGTATATGTAAATGGATAGTGGCCTTGTGGTAATGCCTGCATTGAAAAACTGCCCACAACGGTGACTGAATGTGTGCATGTACATTAACAAGACGCTCCGGCTGAAGTAGCCCCTCCCCCAATGCTCTGGAGCAGCCCCTCCCCCAATGCCCTGGAGCAACCCCTCCCCCAATGCCCTGGAGCAACCCCTCCCCCAATGCTCTGGAGCAGCCCCTCCCCCAATGCCCTGGAGCAGCCCCTCCCCCAATGCCCTGGAGCAGCCCCTCCCCCAATGCCCTGGAGCAGCCCCTCCCCCAATGCCCTGGAGCAGCCCCTCCCCTCACCCTGTGAGCTCCAAGCTGACCAGTGACATAATCAACAAACATCTCGATGCTGGCTCTGTCGCACCAAGGTGATCCTATGTTCAGTCCTGACACCAGGATCACGTACCTGCACGAAGATTTGGCGTCATCCAACAGTACATCCTTCTTCTTTTTGAACAAGCTGCATTAAATGATAACTTACTTGTCCTCCTGTGGTTCCCTGGGACGAGGGGACAGAGTAGGAAAGGGAAGACCAGCAAAACAATAGTCCTTCACTTCAAACAACCCATTTGATGTTTCTTCTCCAAGCAACCCAATAATGATGCCTTCAGGAAGAGATATCATATATCATTTCACACTTAACCTGCCTCTTCCTTCTTCCTTGGTCCCTCCCCTCCCCTCACTCACCCCCTCCCTTGTCCACCTCCTCCTCCTTATGACATAACCATTACCTGTTACAAGCTCATCTTTGGCAATGTTCCCTGTCAGTACCACCCTCGATACCATGTCTTCCACGATCAGTTCGTCACTGGAAGCTACATACTTGGCACGTGTGGGCTGTGGTAACACTCTGTGCTGAAGGAATGACCACACTGACATCACCGCTAGTGCCACTAATGACACCTACATCAGCACCGATGACATGTACATCAGCACCGATGACATGTACATCAGCACCGATGACACGTACATCAGCACCGATGACACGTACATCAGCACCGATGACACGTACATCAGCACCGATGACACGTACATCAGCACCGATGACACGTACATCAGCACCGATGACACGTACATCAGCACCGATGACACGTACATCAGCACCGATGACACGTACATCAGCACCGATGACACGTACATCAGCACCGATGACACGTACATCAGCACCGATGACACGTACATCAGCACCGATGACACGTACATCAGCACCGATGACACGTACATCAGCACCGATGACACGTACATCAGCACCGATGACATCTACATCAGCACCGATGACACCTACATCAGCACCGATGACATCTACATTAGCACTGATGACATCTACATCAGCACTGATGACATCTACATCAGCACTGATGACACCTACATCAGCACTGATGACGCCTACATCAGCACTGATGACGCCTACATCAGCACTGATGACGCCTACATCAGCACTGATGACGCCTACATCAGCACTGATGACGCCTACATCAGCACTGATGACGCCTACATCAGCACTGATGACGCCTACATCAGCACTGATGACGCCTACATCAGCACTGATGACACCTACATCAGCACTGATGACACCTACATCAGCACTGATGACACCTACATCAGCACTGATGACACCTACATCAGCACTCATGACACCTACATCAGCACTCATGACACCTACATCAGCACTCATGACACCTACATCAGCACTGATGACACCTACAAGCACTCATGACACCTACACCAGCACTGATGACACCTACACCAGCACTGATGACACCTACATCAGCACTGATGACACCTACATCAGCACTGATGACACCTACATCAGCACTGATGACACCTACATCAGCACTGATGACACCTACATCAGCACTGATGACACCTACATCAGCACTGATGACACCTACATCAGCACTGATGACACCTACATCAGCACTGATGACACCTACATCAGCACTGATTTCCTTCAGTATACTTGGCTTGAGGTCCATTTTCTTGTAAAGTGTTCCCAAAGTCCAACAAGCCTCTCCTCTTTTTAGCTCCATCAACTTTCGGAAAGGGTAATCACCTACACACACACAGACATAGACATGATAAGGTTGGGTACCAGTATAGCCCCTCTCCTATGGATGGGTACCAGTATAGCCCCTCTCCTATGGATGGGTACCAGTATAGCCCCTCTCCTATGGATGGGTACCCGTATACTAATAGTCCCTCTCCTATTGATGGGTACCAGTATACTAGTAGCCCCTCTTGTATGGATGGGTACCACACCCCTGCAGGTGGTGTGGAGGTATTAGGTCACAGCTAATTCCAAGCAATAATGCTGTGTAGGAGCTTTTTGCCATACCTAAGCTGACAGGGTCAGGCACAGCTTAGGATGACAGCTGGTAGCTTATGTTACTGCAGTTCCTGGCCCATGAATAGTACAAACCATCAGCATCGTGATGAAAATACACCTTTATAGCTATATTAAAAATTTAAAAGCTTACTCCATTTCTTTTCGGCCACTTGTTTCACCCTGCTCTGCATAATGGACAGCCTGGTATAGTATATGTGTGCGTATTGCCTTGCGTACTGCCTCCTCTCTACCCTCCAGCGCTCGCTGAGGTTCTCATACTCGCACGCGCGCCTTGAAAATTTCTTTTGAAAGGATTCGTCGCCGAGCGTAGGTGCGGAAAGCAACTCCTCTCCTCCACTTCCCGCCATCAGCAACGGATAATGTTTATAACTTTTTATTTACATTGTTAATAACTTGCACAACGATGGATCGTGATACGATTGTATTTGCCACAGGCGGTTACGACCACTGCATAAAATTCTGGCAAGCACATGATGGCCTGTGTTACAGAACAGCTCAACACCCAGACTCGGTACATCAGCTTTGTTCGAACCTAGTGCGTAATCGCCCAATTGAATGTTTGGTCTGTAACCACAGCAGGTGAATTGTCTCGAGGTGACGCCAGACAAGAGGCACGTCGCCTCGGCAGGTAACTGTCAAGTGTTGTATTGCCCATGGCTGAGTGACGCTTCTTCTGTAGGCTACCAAGCGATAAAGATGTACGATGTGAATTCGTCGGAACCTTCTCCAGTAAGTGTGTAGAGCGTCACCGCTACCGTAAATCTTACACACACACACACACACACACACACACACACACACATCACACATCACACATGCACGCACATCACACTACATCACACACACGCACACATCACACACGTCACACACATCACACACGTCACACACATCACACACGTCACACACATCACACACGTCACACACATCACACACGTCACACACATCACACACGTCACACACATCACACACACACACACACACATCATACACGTCACACACATCACACACACATCACACACGCACATCACACACACATTACACACACACACACCAGGTCTACACTTTCGAAGGGCTTACAAAGAATGTCAGCTGTATCTGTTTCAGTGACAATGGCCAATGCATGTATTCTGGAGGCGAAGACTGCATGGCGCGTGTGTGGGACTTAAGGTTGGGGGGAGGGAGGGATTTGTGTGTAAGTCAGTTCCTCTCCCTGAACTCACAGAGGTCGACAGCAATGCCAGAGGGTTTTTCAGGTCAACTCTCCCATCAACTGCATGTGCCTCCATCCCAACCAAGGCACCCTGATCGTTGGAGATGACAGTGGAACCATTCATGTCTGGGATCTCACTACAGATCACAATGAGCAGCTGGTATGTGTGTGTGTGTGTGTGTGTGTGTGTGTGTGCCTTGCATCACTGTGGGGTCACTTGCACAGGTGCCAGATATGGATGCGGCAATACGCAGTGTGCACATAGACTCTGACGGAGCATACATGGCAGCTGTCAATAACAAGGTCTGTGACGTGCTCACTGCAGACAAAATGGCCACATAGAGAGAGCTACTTACAATGCCCCCTCCCCCCCCAGGGCACATGCTTTGTATGGAGCCTGTCAAGTGGAGTAGGGACCAACCCCATCACCCTCACTCCCCGCACCAAACTGAACGCACACACTAGATACGCACTCAAATGTCGCTTCAGTCCCGACTCCACGTGGGTTTGAATTGAACCTCCTCCCTCTCCCCCTAATCTCCACGCTCATTCCTCCTCCCCAGTCTTTTAGCAACAACCTCTGCAGACGGAACATGCAAGATCTGGTCTGCAGCTGACTTCAGTCTCATGAACACCTTGGAACAGAAGATGGGAAAATGGGTCTGGGACTGTGCCTTCTCGTGTGACTCACAGTACATATTCACAGGTACGTGGAACCCCCAGCCGACAGAGGCATCTCCATGGTAACAACCCCACCCTTTCAGCATCGAGTGACCATGTGGCTCGGCTGTGGCACGTGAACCGACCCAATCACATCAGAGAGTACCAGGGACACACCAAGGCCATTACAGCCATTGCATACAGTGACCTGACGTGAACCTCCACTAACGTTGCATGTGTGCTCGTGATCTTCTTAGTGTGTGTATTATATTATGAAAGAAAATATCACTTTTGTTTACTATGGTCACAATATTATAGGTGTTTAGCTAACATGGGACAAGCAATAACACTACACACACACAGCAATGGATACAGGACGTTGGGTATAGATGCACATGTAGTTAATTCAGCACCACCAGCATGACACTACAGACGAGAAACACTACTGTTGGGAAAGGAAAGGTTATAGAGCTTAAGCCATGACAGCTGTCCCCCAATAGCAACAAAACTGCTCAAGAATTGAAATGATTGTACTCTCCAGATGTGCGGTGATTTGTAAGGTCTGAGTACTGTTGAGAAGGAAGGGGGGGGGGGGGGGGAAGAGAATGTAATTCACGACACATGCACAGCAGATACACATAAAATTTATGTACATGGCCACCACACACACTCACCTTGGGGGGCTGTTCAGATGGTACTGTTGTTGTGAGGGGAATGTTTTCGTGATTCGAACGTGTGCTTCCCCTATAATTCCACGCGTTTGTTGATGTCACACCTCCACCTGCCAGGTCTCCAAAAGGATCAAGAACAAAGTCATCCTCATCGCTACTACAATGGTTATCATTTAGCCATGGCTGAGCCGCAGAGAGAGAAATAAAGGAAACACTTGCCTTCGGCCTGTTACTAGTCCAGCATGGAACCCACCACAGAGGAGCTGAATGATAAGGCACACAGCCAGTGCAGCTATCAGACCAAACTGAACAACACCATGGAGACTGGGGTAAGGAGAGAGAGGTGAGGAGGAGAGAGAGGTGAGGAGGGGAGAGAGAGGTGAGGAGGGAGAGAGAGGTGAGGAGGGAGAGAGAGGTGAGGAGGGGAGAGAGAGGTGAGGAGGGAGAGAGAGGTGAAGAGGGGAGGGGGGAAAGGTAGAGAGGTAAGGAGGGGAGAGAGGTGAAGAGGGGAGGGGAGAAAGGTAGAGGAGGGGAGAGAGGTGAGGAGGGGAGAGGTGAGGATGGAGAGAGGTGAGGAGGGGAGAGAGGTGAGGAGGGGAGAGGTAAGGAGGGGAGAGAGGTGAGGAGGGGAGAGAGGTGAGGAGGGAGAGAGGTGAGGAGGGAGAGAGGTGAGGAGGGAGAGAGGTGAGGAGGGAGAGAGAGGTGAAGAGGGGAGGGGACAAAGGTAGAGAGGTAAGGAGGGGAGAGAGGTGAGGAGGGGAGAGAGAGGTGAAGAGAGATGAGGAGGAGAGAGAGGTGAGGAGGGGAGAGAGATGAGGAGGGGAGAGAGGTAAGGAGGAGAGGTGAGGGAGAGGAGAGAGAGGTGAGAGGAAGAAAAGGAACCCCAAGACATCAAAAGCTTACATAGCATCACTGCACAGGTACCGTCTGGCATTCACGTAATTCTACACAAAAATTTAAACCTGGTAACTCCAAACAAAGCACATCAAGACATCACATACTTGGTTGATAGGTGCACAGCTGGTAAGATCTGTAAGTTTCAATGTTGCATCCTGAGCTATTTTCAACTGCTGATCAACTGTGTTTATACTAGCCTGATTAGACAGCAAGCCACACCAAATGACACAACTGAAGTATACAGTAGGACACAAATTAAAACTTACATTAACCATGTTCATAAGTGTCGCATTGGCTGTTATAACACCAAGATACGTTTGAGAGGTATTGTATACGTCAGTGTTACGGATTGACTACAAGAGAAGGAAGCACATGCCACAGTCTACAAATGCACACCCACACTCACACATACTACAAGAGAAGTAAACATAATGCAGTTACCCACACCACACATACTCACATCCATTCACACAAAACCAAAAGCCAACACACACTCTGCACTCACTACTGCAAATGGATTTGTCGGAGTAGGACAAGTGCTGCCACAGGTGAGATAGTAGGTTGCGTAACCTGTAAGAAATTGTGTGTGTGTGTGTGTGTGTGTGTGTGTGTGTGTGTGTGTGTGTGTGTGTGTGTGTGTGTGTGTGTGTGTGTGTGTGTGTGTGTGCAGAAAATGATTGCAAGCCTATATGAATGAATGCTGGGGGCATTGACTGCAAATGCTGAAGAGAGGTTAGAGCAATTAACCCTACCCATATGGGGGAGGTAGGGAGGGCGGGGGGGGGGGGGGGGGGGGGCGGGGCGGCATTTGCCCCCTCTTGCCACATCCACATTGTTGTCCTCCTAGGATATATATAACCCTCAGCAATTTTAACTGCCCTCTAAAAGTTTCAACTGAACTTTTACCCCCCTTCCCCAGATGAAACCCTGGACTGATATATATATATATATAATGGAGTCGAGGCAGCGGAAAGAGACCTTGCGCATAGTATAAAAATTTCCAGGAAGGAGCATCGAAGTCCACGCATGCAATAAAAATGTACGCATAATTAAAAAAATTCAGGACCCTGTAACTCCATGATGGACAGGCTAATTTCCAGTGTGTAAGAAAGAAGTTGTAGAGGACATAGGTGTCTCTTTGAATATGAAATAATTTAAAAACTTGAAAAAATATGCGCTAGGTCCCTTTTTGCTGCCTCGACCCCATATATATACATATATAGATGGGACAGTGTCCAGCAGAATCACCCTTCTGGATAGTTTTTCAAGTTTTAATTGGGCTATCCATCATATAAGACACTGAATTTATAATTAGCCATACATTTCAATGCGAGCGTTACTTTTTTTTTTGTTTGTCCTGGAAAATTTGATAAAGTATCATAAGGGTGATTTTGCTGGACACTGTTCCATATTTATATACCCCACAGACTCTGCTACATGTAAGGTTACCTGGTTGGGCTGTAGGTGCGATATTCATAACCACTGTGTTTGGCTCATGGCAAATATCAGATGTAACCTAGAAGGGGGGAGGAAGAGGAGGAAATGGTAAGGAAGAAGACACAACAGAATATGGCACTTACCATCAGTGTAGCAAGGCTACCACCAACTGCTATCCAGGTCAGAAGGGTCACAAAGAACAGGATAACAATCATGCTGTGTGAGTAAGAGGTGTGGTGTGGGTGTGGTGTGGGTGTGTGCATGGTGTAGGACGTGTGGACATGTGTGGGTGTGAGATGTGTGGAGAGGGAATGCATAGTGGGTGTGGAATGCGTGAAGAATGAAAAGGTGTAGAATGAATGCACATAAGTGCAATCGATAAGTTAGCTATGGTTGGTGGACACACCACATGGCTATGGTTGGTGGACACACCACATGGCTATGGTTGGTGGACACACCCCATGGCTATGGTTGGTGGACACACCACATGGCTATGGTTGGTGGACACACCACATGGCTATGGTTGGTGGACACACCACATGGCAATGGTTGGTGGACACACCACATGGCTATGGTTGGTAGGCACAGCACATGGCTAACTCACATTACTACAAAGGGAAGTCTCCTTAGCAGTGCAGCTATCAGTATGATGAGCAGGACTATACCCACCAGTATGAGGTAGCCAATTACAGCCCAGTGCCTTGAAAGAAATGGTTTGTCACATACATGAACACACACACACACACACACACACACACACTGCTATCATACCGTGCTGTCTCAAGCAAGCCTAAGCTAGAACTGAAGCCTGTGTTCCATAGCACACTCAAAGGTGAAGCAACGTTCATAAACCCGTCTCCCAGTTGATTCACTGTGACTATAAGGTTACTTGTAGCAGTAGAAGCATTCCCTGAGGCATATCGCTGTACGTCCATAAGAGCTGCAATCGTCACGCTTTGGTTAAACCTCGTGGTCTAGAAATGAAGCACCGTTGCTGGCCACAGCGCACTAACAAAAGGGGGCGGAGCACTGACCTGGAGTGACGCGTTGTTCACATCATTAGAAATGGAGTCAGCAGAAGTGATAATGGCACTGATGTCTTTGTCAAGCGCCACCTCTGCCCAGAAGCTGGCCCCTACAAGAGCCCTGGAAGAAAAGACACACGTGAGGGGATGGACCATCCAAGCTACACTCCCCTCATCTTGACACATGTGAATGGGCCATCCAAGCTACACTCCCCTCATCTTGACACATGTGTGGATGGGCCATCCAAACTACACTCCCCTCATCTTGACACATGTGAACGGGCCATCCAAGCTACACTCCCCTCATCTTGACACATGTGGACGGGCCATCCAAGCTACACTCCCCTCATCTTGACACATGTGGACGGACCATCCAAACTACACTCCCCTCGTCTTGACACATGTGGACGGACCATCCAAGCTACACTCCCCTCATCTTGACACATGTGGATGGACCATCCAAGCTACACTCCCCTCATCTTGACACATGTGGATGGGCCATCCAAGCTACACTCCTCTCATCTTGACACATGTGGATGGGCCATCAAAGCTACATTCCCCTCATCTTGACACATGTGGATGGGCCATCAAAGCTACATTCCCCTCATCTTGACACATGTGGACGGGCCATCCAAACTACACTCCCCTCATCTTGACACATGTGTGGATGGGCCATCCAAACTACACTCCCCTCATCTTGACACATGTGGACGGGCCATCCAAGCTACACTCCCCTCATCTTGACACATGTGGATGGGCCATCCAAACTACACTCCCCTCATCTTGACACATGTGTGGATGGGCCATCCAAACTACACTCCCCTCATCTTGACACATGTGGACGGGCCATCCAAGCTACACTCCCCTCATCTTGACACATGTGGATGGACCATCCAAGCTACACTCCCCTCATCTTGACACATGTGGATGGGCCATCCAAGCTACACCCCCCTCTGTCTCGACCGCACCACCACCATGAGGTCATGGGTATAGGAGGTGATTAATTACACTTCCCAGGGGATGTAAGGTCAATACCCTTTCCATATGTACAGGGCCCTTGCAAATATAACGGTCTTCTGAGAACAGTAGCTTTTCCCTTATCTGAAATAGGGTGTGTGTGTGGGGGGGTGGGGGCACTGTAGATCAACACATTCCTCTCCTTTCATTCACCTTGTACTCGTACAAGGTGTCAACAAATGCCCTCAGCTTTGCCCGAGAGCATGTCAACTTATGAAAAAGTGTGTTGGAATGCGTAGAGAGAGTGAACATTCAGAGTGGAGTCAAGTTGGTAAGTGTGGGGAGTGCGTATGTGTGGTAGTCAAGGCAGTGTGTGTGTGTGTGTGTGTGTATGTGTGTGCACGCATGTGTAGTCAAGGCAGTGACACTTGACTATACCTAATGAACCTTGTACCATGAAAAATTGCCCACCACGATGGGTGTACAAGTACACCACTAATGGCCACCATGATGGGTGTACAGTACACCACTAATGGCCACCACGATGGGTGTACAAGTACACCACTAATGGCCACCATGATGGGTGTACAACTACACCACTAATGGCCACCATGATGGGTGTACAAGTACACCACTAATGGCCACCATGATGGGTGTACAAGTACACCACTAATGGCCACCACGATGGGTGTACAGTACACCACTAATGGCCACCATGATGGGTGTACAAGTACACCATTAATGGCCACCATGATGGGTGTACAAGTACACCATTAATGGCCACCACGATGGGTGTACAAGTACACCACTAATGGCCACCATGATGGGTGTACAAGTACACCACTAATGGCCACCATGATGGGTGTACAAGTACACCACTAATGGCCACCATGATGGGTGTACAAGTACACCACTAATGGCCACCATGATGGGTGTACAAGTACACCACTAATGGCCACCATGATGGGTGTACAACCAATGAACCAGGCATAGCCCTACCAACCAATGAACCAGGCATAGGACTACCAACCAATGAACCAGGCATAGGACTACCAACCAATGAACCAGGCATAGGACTACCAACCAATGAACCAGGCATAGGACTACCAACCAATGAACCAGGCATAGGACTACCAACCAATGAACCAGGCATAGGACTACCAACCAATGAACCAGGCATAGGACTACCAACCAATGAACCAGGCATAGGACTACCAACCAATGAACCAGGCATAGGACTACCAACCAATGAACCAGGCATAGGACTACCAACCAATGAACCAGGCATAGGACTACCAACCAATGAACCAGGCATAGGACTACCAACCAATGAACCAGGCATAGGACTACCAACCAATGAACCAGGCATAGGACTACCAACCAATGAACCAGGCATAGGACTACCAACCAATGAACCAGGCATAGGACTACCAACCAATGAACCAGGCATAGGACTACCAACCAATGAACCAGGCATAGGACTACCAACCAATAGTTTGCAGTGCTGCAAGGCATTTATCTACAAGGGGAGCAAGGGGAACAAGAGGGGCAAGGGAACAGGGGCGGGCAAGGGGAGGCAAGGGGGGGGGGGGGGAGCAAGGGGAACAAGGGGGGCAAGGGAGCAGGCGGGGGCAAGGGGAACAAGGGGGGGGGGGCAAGAGGAGCAAGGGGAACTGGGGGGAGCAAGGGGAGCAGGGGAAATAACCTGAATAACTGCTGAATAATTACACAGGGACACATATGCACAACAGACAGCTAGCTATCATGAATAATACAGTTAGCCCATCAGGCAGATTCTATACGTGCTCAACAAACACAAAACGCACACACCATACAAGCATGCTCGCAGTCTCTCTATCTCTCTCTCCTCTCTCCTATCTCCTCTCTCTCTCTCTCTCTCTCTCTCTCTCTCTCTCTCTCTCTCTCTCTCTCTGTCTCTCTCTCTCTCTCTCTCTCTCTCTCTCTGTCTCTCTCTCTCCCTCTTTCTCTCGCTCGCTCGCTCGGGGCGCGCGCGCAGGAACTTACAGGCAGAGCAGCATAAATACGACCTGCACAATGGCACATCCCCATCTTGAGGCGTTCGACTTGGTTTTATCAACACCACAGCAACAGCAGCAGCAGATAAGGATGAAGTACACGGACATGAGAATGAAAAGGCACACGCACACGAGAATAGGGATGCACGCCCATATGATCACGGCCTGAGGTAGGAGAAATGCTATGTCAAGACACAATAACGCAACAAAAAAAAAAAGGGCGCGCCGGTATCTGGAACGCTTTTTAGGTCCATGTCGGCAGGTGTATCCTCTTCCAAGTGACAATTCGCCCAAACAACACGAGCACCGCTTACCTTAAAACACACGCTACAGCCGAACCTTCCACCTTACCTGAAAATAATTCAATGAAACGGAGAAGGCATCTGTGCTGGCATTCAGATTTATGTCCACATGCGGAATGCCGTGAAAAGCCTCGACAAGGGCATCGGGTGTGTAGTTGCTACCAACACACGCCATTCAATTCAAGTACGTCCTCTTTCTTCTAAATAAGTGCGACTGCGTCGAAATGGCTTCTCGTATAACTGAGGGTGGAGCTAGCGTTCTGCGCATGCGTAACTTCGCTTAGTAATCATTGAACGGGGGGGGGGGGGGGGGGGGGGGGGGGGGGGGGGGTTCAGTAAAAGTAAGAATCAAAATGCGTACTCAGAGCAGGGGCCCAGGGTGGCCCTGGTCAGCATGTTGATGTTGTTAAAAGACAAAAACCAGTGAGAAGGGGAAAGTGAGTTATCTTTAAAATATATCACTTCCTAGCAATAGGCGTCACACTGCGAAGAATGTCCCAAGCAATCGTATGCTGCGGCCAGCTACTACACAAATATTATATCGTCAATCAATTCTTTTATAAAATTATACCATTGTTCAACCATGCTGTACAGCTGCATCTCAAGAATGTTTTCATAACTTCGTAAGTTTAAAGTTTAACACACACACCCCCCCCCCCCCCCCCCCCCCCCCTCACGTCATTATCGGGCAGACTGATTTAATTGGCCAATTGGCGACGTAACATTAATAATATGTTGACTCTACAGCTGCGTCATGAACGTGCTCTTTTGGTCATGCACGTGACTGTCACTGCGTTCTTAGTACGATGAGGCAGTTTTTAGCAGTGGGGGCCGTCTGTCATATCACACCGCACACACCGGACACTGTGCATATTGTACGCCATGCAGTCTAACGCTGCGCCATACGTCATAGGACCAAGAGTGCAAATTCTTAATACCGGCGCCGGCGTGAGATGAAAAGGATGAGATCATACTTCTTGGAAAAAGCCCCATTTAAACACACACCACACACACACACACACACACACCGCAGTGGGGTGTGGTCGGCAACCTCACTTTCAACATAATACAAAGCCTTCAAGAAGACGTTTCAGTATAATACAAACCATCCTTCTGGGTTGTCATAGGAAGTAAGGAAGCAGTGAGTATTGTTTAATGCAACTACGTTTCCTTTAATAATAGCACATTAAGTGCCAAACACTACACTATCACGCAACTTCTCCCCCACCCTCCCCAAATACACCTTTGTTCACGTCCGCCCTGGACCAAAAACGTTCTTCTGGGCATAAAGCAACAGAAGGCCTCTTGACCGGTTTGTCGTGCTTGAAATATATGGTCGTATTGATTTCATTGACAATGAGTGTACTTTTATCAAATTAATTATTTCTTAATGCAATCAGAGATAATATATAAGCAATAACGCGACATTTACATAATTAGTAGATAACGCGAGTTTGTGAATACTAGACAGCTATCTCCCTCACCCACTGCATCCAACAGAGCATGAGCGGCAGTGGGCCTTACTTGGCAATGAAACAGTTACAAAACACATAGTTATAATCTTAATAGTACTTATACTGGTATCCTCCATGGAAGTAAAACCTTATGAAAAAAAACAGTATGATGGTAGTTAGAGTGAGCAGAAGAGAGGCTATAGACCACTTGTATGCAGCTTGTGATGCCCTTGCTGCTCCTCGGTAGTCTCCATTTGCGTAACGTCTGCTCACCTGTTCGTGCGAACCAGATATGAAGGAAAGCATTTGTAACATAGTACGTCACATGGTACTGGGTCTTAAGCTTGTGCACGTCACAAGGCACTGGGTCTTAAGCTTGTGCACGTCACATGGCACTGGGTCTTAAGCTTGTGCACGTCACATGGCACTGGGTCTTAAGCTTGTGCACGTCACATGGCATTGGGTCTTAAGCTTGTGCACGTCACATGGCACTGGGTCTTAAGCTTGTGCACGTCACAAGGCACTGGGTCTTAAGCTTGTGCATGTCACATGGCACTGGGTCTTAAGCTTGTGCACGTCACATGGCACTGGGTCTTAAGCTTGTGCACGTCACATGGCACTGGGTCTTAAGCTTGTGCACGTCACATGGCACTGGGTCTTAAGCTTGTGCACGTCACATGGCACTGGGTCTTAAGCTTGTGCACGTCACATGGCACTGGGTCTTAAGCTTGTGGCATCAAACATTTATCAGAACAGCTTAACATTTGTGTACATTATTGGAGAAGGACACGGGGTGCTCAAAATGACTCAACATGCCATGCTGCAAGTAATGGCAGGCATGTAACCTCTAAATTATACGTATACACACACACACACACACACACACACACACACACACACACACACACACACACACACACACACACTCTACCAATAATTTTTTACAATCACATATGAGCTTCCACTGACCTCAAATGACTGCCATATGGCAATGATTCCCAACGGGAAGCACACACACAACACAGCCAGGATTGCAAGGCACCGGTGGTCATTGGGTTGGACACTGTTCTGGTTAGCTGCATCGGCACCAATGCACACCACATGCATCCCTGTGGGCTGAGGTAACAACATATGAAATGTGCACAGGATGACTAAGGGAAGTATGCCACACACACACACACACACACACACACACACACACACACACACACACACACACACACACACATACGTACACCACCACACACACCTACGTACACCACCATGTACACACATGCATACAGATGTACACAACACCACACATGCATACACACAGACGTATAAACACACACCTTAAAACATGCACATTCAATGTGCTAATGATTTGTCAACTTACATCACGTACAAGCACGCCTTGTGTGCCATCTTGTAAGACGACAGGGAACGGCTTGTCGATATACGGAGGTGGGCGCGATGAATACTCGGGAGGGGGTCCAAGCGGTATTGTCTCCATGGGAGGGACGTAAGGGACAGAATGTGACGCAGTAGTCGCAGAAAAAGGACGTGAAAACTCTTCTTGATCTTCTTCTTCTTCTTTGGTACCAGTACCAGTAATCAACCTCTGTGATTCTTCCATCGCAGAACCTGGTGTAAACAGGGATGTTGTTTTTTTAATTTATTAGTACGGATCACGTAAATCCAACATTAGTGAACACTCGGTGCACGTGAGACTATTAGTTTCTGCAGCTTGCTGTATTATACAGCGCGGCGGATACAAGCTCTGTTCAAGATGTCCGACAAACCTAAAGGTGAAGGAAGGAGCGTTAATGATGATAACACGATGTGACCCGACCTTCCAGGGATGGGGATGGACCTCAATAGGACGAAGATGAAATCGAAAGGCCCACGGCTACCTACAGCCACTCCGACTCCTACGACCCCGATCACAACCCCTTTCAGTCACCTTTCGATATCGCCACACGCGCCGTTAGTTATTCACGCGGGAGTTGTGTATGCCCCCGTAGTGTGTACACGGCTGTACGCGCACATGCATGCACCGAGTGTTGAGTGTACGTGTGTGTGTGTGCGTGTGTATGTGTGTGTGTGTGTGCGCGCGTGTGTGTGCATGTGTGCGTGTCTAGGTGTGTGTATGTATGTATGTGCATGTGTGTGTGTGTGCGTGTGTATGTGTGTGTGTGCTTGTGTATGTGTGTGCGGTATTTGCGTTCTGCCGCAAGTGGGGGCGATACCATTAATTATGAGATGTGTTAAGTCATAGGCGAGGGAGGGTCTGGGGACCATAGGAGGGGGATCACCCATGTCTTCATCCTACCCTAGTACACCTGTGACCACGCAGCCTACACCTCCACAACCAGAACAGCTGGGCTTTAGTTCTGCAGAACTGGAGAGATTTCACATAGCTGACAAGGTATGTGCGTGTGTGTGTGCGTGCATGCGTGTTTGTGTGTGTGTGTGTGTGTGTGTGTGTGTGTGTGTGTGTGTGTGTGTGTGTGTGTGTGTGTGTGTGTGTGTGCATGCATGTTTGTGTGTGTGTGCGTGTTTGTGTAAGATCTTTGCCCATACACACACATGCCCAACACAGGAATACAAAGTTGTGGTTGATGATCTGGCAGAAGTTGGTCACCTTGGCAACGGAAATTATGGAACAGTGTCCAAGATGTTGTTCAAAAAAACGGACACGATAATGGCTGTGAAAGTGAGCCACCTTCACTGTTGTGTGTTGCATCCTGCTTGTTTACGAGACTTGATAAATGGATGCTTTCCTTTACGAGCAGAAGATACCCCTGCGTGACCTGAGGCAGACTGAGAAGAAGGAGATCATGGAAATAGCTATTGTCATGAAGGCTGGTCACTTCCCATACATTGTGGAGTTCTATGGTTGCCTCATTAGGGATGTGAGTGGGGGACACACGCACCACATGCAATGTGTGTACACAGCCAACTCCCTTGTCTCTAGCAGGGTGACGTTTGGATATGCATGGAGTTAATGGACTCCAGTATGGACAAGGTGGCAGAGGTGGTCTACAACAGACTGAAACAGAACATCCCTGAAGACATACTAGGGAAGATGACTGTGTCTGTAAGAGAGTGACAGAGGGTGGGGTAGAGAGATATGGTAGCACCGATAATTCCTCTCTGATTGATGTCAGGTGATCAAAGCATTGCATTATCTGAAGAGGGAACTTAGGATCATCCACAGAGGTAAGGGAGGGAAGGTGGGGAATAGGAGAGGGAGAGGTGGGAGAAGGGAAGAGGGGAGGGAGGAGGTAAGGGAGGGGAGGTGGGGAATAGGAGAGGGAGAGGTGGGAGAAGGAAAAGGGGAGGGAGGAGGTAAGGGAGGGGAGGTGGGAAATAGGAGAGGGAGAGGTGGGTGAAGGAAGAGGGGAGGGAAGAGGTGGGAGAAGGAAGAGGAGGTGGGGGGAGGTGGGGGGAAGGTGGGTAAAAGGATATGGAGAGGTGGGAGGAGGTACAAAGGAACTTGACATGCCCCTAATCAGAGATTTTGACAACTCCCTCCACCTCCATGTCATTGGGATTCAATTGAGCCAGTGCATACCAATGGCTGGTACAATTAGCTTGATATGGCTGCTAATTAGGCAATTGTGGCCTCACCAAGAAGCAGCTGGGAGCCATGGCAACATGAATGGTACCCTTACTGCATGCACTGCACCTGCCTTTAGTATATAAGTCCTTCAATGTCATTATCTACCCTCCTCAAAGCTGAACTACACACACGTAACCAATGAAACCATTTGTTGCATGCATGGGGGAGATCAGCTCCATCTTGAATTACTGTCCATCGAAATCAAAATATATTACAACACGACCTATGGCTATGCACAGATGTTGATGTTGCTTTGTGTCCAACTCCATTGTTTATTTTTAGTATCAATAACAGACCTTACCATTAAAAAGCACCAACTTTTTATTGCTACAAATGTTCAGTGGTGCATAGCAATATTACCTAGGATAAATCTAGCTAGAGAACAGAACAGCTGTCACATCAGGTTGCTGTTGTTGCCATGGTGCTCTACTGTTGCCATGGTCCTCCATTGTCTTCCACTTTGATCCACTTGACCTCATCATTTTCTTCAGATGTGAAACCCTCGAACATCCTGATTAACAGGAAAGGGGAGTTTAAGTTGTGTGATTTTGGGATCTCAGGGAGACTTGTAGACTCCATTGCCAAGACCATGGAAGTTGGGTGCAGACCATACATGGCTGTAAGTCCACACAAGTTTGATTCCAACTTTTTCACTCCTAGCTCTTGTTTACACCTATGTTCCACACCTCTTTACCCCTGTTCCACTCCTGTTACTCCTATGTTCCACACCTCTTTACCCCTGTTCCACTCCTGTTACTCCTATGTTCCACACCTCTTTACCCCTGTTCCACTCCTGTTACTCCTATGTTCCACACCTGTTTACCCCTATGTTCCATATCTGTTTATGCCTTGCAGCCCGAGAGGATCGATCCTAAAAGGGCGGAGCGTGGGTACGCCATCCAGTCTGATGTCTGGAGCTTTGGGATAACCCTGGTATGCAATGGGAGGGGCTATGGGAGGGGCTATTGTTAGCACCTGCTATGCGGTTATAACATAGCTGGAGCTTGCACTGGGGTCCTTCCCCTATGGGAAGTGGACCACCATATTTGATCAGCTGAATGCAGTGGTGAATGGGCCCCCACCTAGGCTGCCTGAAAACGACAGGTTTTCTAAGGACCTTCTTGACTTCTCTGCTGCATGGTAAGTCGATGTACTAATGGCCTGATAGTAATGGATGCTTTTATTTGTAAGCATAAATTGATGGTAGTGGTGTGCTTTAATTGAAGTACCTTCCTTTTAGCCTCACCAAAGATGACACTAAGAGAGCTGACTACACTAGCCTTGAGGTAAGTTCATCGCCTTCTTACCCCACGCAAAAATAACTATTTGATAATGCAGCAAACAACCTTCTTCAAGAGATATGAGGATGCTACTGACGTTGATGTCTCCTCCTGGTACAGTGCACTTCATGAAATGCTCACCTGATCAACACACAGTTGTTATATCAATATATATATTTTTTAAGAGTACTTTTATCTTCAAATAACTTTTATGTTGACAATATTTCCTTGTGTCATAATTTTTTTGTAAATTACGTAATCATGTGCACTGAATTCAAAATAATATGATTTCACAACCAATTTGATGTTGCCCTAATGGGGAGGGGGTAGTTTTAAATACTAGGGCAATGGCTTTAGATCTGGTTCTATCCACCTAAGGGGGATGATATATAACCTCGAATTAAAAAATGTAGGACACACCACACACACACAAGGTGCACTCACAACACACACACACACACACACACACACACACACACACACACACACCTCTGCTTTGCTGTTTCTGATCCCACTGCATTCTCTGAGTAGTACTTATAAATCAACCCCACGTCACACAGTTGAGGGTTAGCCTGTAGGAACTCCTCAAACGTGTGGGGTCTGCCCTGGTACTAAAAGGTAAGCACAACATCAAATTACAATGCAGCACACATTCTCACACATGTGGGTGCTCACCTGCTGTATGGCCCAGTCAATCATATGGATGAAGAACATGGTAACAGTCTCATGGTACACGTTCTTTATCTACATGTGAAAACGAACAAGCTAGGTACATGACAACCGTATAAACACCACACCCACCTCGCCACACCCACCTTTCCTTTGTTAGTAGCAGTATACTTCTGTATGCCATACCTGTACAGTTATGTAACCACGACAACAGTAGCTTGATAATTAAACTCACTTAATTAAGGGCAAGGCTTCTTCTTTCCCATGCTTCACCAGGTAGTTCCACGCAATACGTATGTGTGCCTAAAAGAGGGGAGACAATGTCCAAAACATACTCCATCACCAGCAGTAACAATGATGTGCTCCTCCCCAGACCACATAAACATACTCACACCCTCCCCATGCCACACTAATAACTAGCTCCTATACCTTCCCCCCCTCCCACATCTCCCCTCCCCACTTCATGGGTCCAATCCTTTGTTGCCAAGGTGACATCTTCAAATGCTTTCATGAATACATGGTCGCCCACTGTACGATATGACCTGTGTGCAAAGCAACAGAAAAAAAAAGCAGATGATGGTGTCTGTACTATACGCCTATACAAGCCCTAACAGGCCCACCCAGATCCCTATACATGCCCTAACAGGCCCACCCAGATCCCTATACATGCCCTAACAGGCCCACCCAGATGCCTATACATGCCCTAACAGGCCCACCCAGATGCCTATACATGCCTTAACAGGCCCACCCAGATGCCTATACATGCCCTAACAGGCCCACCCAGAAGCCTATACACGCCCTAACAGATCCACAAGCTCTAGACCCACATACTCACTGTAACCCTTCCCACACAGGCCTTCACCCTTAACCCTTCACACACAGGCCTTCACCTAACCCGTCTCACACACAGTGCTTCACCTTGCATAATACAACAGAGGTGGTTGACTACTGGTGCAACTGACGTCCATCACCTAGAGATTACATCACGATCAAAACCTTTATTCACCATAGTGCTGGCCACACCCACCATAACGACCCAGCCCCTTACCTTACCATACCATACATGGTGGTCCCCAACATCGTGCACATCTGAGGCTTCACACTGCAATGCAGCTGTGCACCCTTCAATGATGGGGAGTCCCTGTGTGTGTGTGTGTGTGTGTGTGTGTGTGTGTGTGTGTGTGTGTGTGTGTGGGGTGTGTTGACAAATGTGTTGCCTAAGGTACCATAGGATTTGGTTGTAGTTGTTGAACATTACACATCCATCCACACACACTCACCATGTACATCCATGCACACACACTCACCATGTACATCCATCCACACACACTCACCATGTACATCCATCCACACACACTCACCATGTACATCCATCCACACACACTCACCATGTACATCCATGCACCCACACACTCACCATGTACATCCATGCACCCACACACTCACAGAACTTCTCCCATCCCACCTCACTACCCAATCTCACCCAGGAGCCAATGCTGTGTGGGACAAAGGCAAACTGGTCGTGATCATCATAACCCTTTATGGAAAAGTGCTTGCTGATATGAGGCTGCATTGTGCAGGATGGGGAGGAGGAAGGAACCTCGGTACTAGTACTGCAAAGCCACACCCACCAGTACCTGGTTTTCTGCAAGAACTAGTATTGCAAATTTCCGAGTCTCTTTTATCAAGTTGTGCATGCGACTGCATGCGTGTGTGTGTGTGTGCGTGTGTGTGCGTGCGTGTTCAATTCGTGTAAACAGTTAATGGCGGGAATGGTTTTTACCTAGGTTTCTTGACGGCAAACGATACTATAGGAGGGACTAGTGACACACTTGCGAACGATGTACTGGTGATGCCTCGCTTATGCGCGCCATTGCTGGACGTCACCACCACCACTAACCGATAAAAAGAAAACAGGCATGATTTAAGAACGCGTACACGTGTTGCTGTCCGGACGACATGCCTGCAGAAGGCACGTGACGCATCACCGTCAGGAGCTTCTCGGCTCTGTTCTCACTGTCTGCATTGTCTTGGTGCGAGAAAGGGGATATAATACTCGTACGTGTGTATACCCAGAGGATTTTGGCTGTCGTCTAAATTGTGTCTTACCAGCTTCTCCATACGGTGCGCATAATGTTCTTCGCAAGCCACGAAGGGAAGCATGGTAAGCGACCTTCCTCCAGGCTTGCATCAGCATAAGAATAATTTTTAATAGCAAAAAAAAAGTGCAGTTAACTTAGTAAAATGACTAAATAGTGCAATAAATTAATAAACAATATCGGAAGGCAGAAAGCACAGGGCCAATGATGAAGGGCTGGGAGGGGGGTTTAAACAGGGCTGGGAGGGGGGTTTAAACAGGGCTGGGAGGGGGGTTTAAACATAGATATTATACGCAACACCAGCTACAACCTTGGAACAACTTTTTTTCAAGTTGAAGTAGCTAGCCTTACCTTTACCCCAAGGTATATATATGCATCGCATGTCAGTTTGAGTTTGGGATTAGGATTGTTTTTTTTTAAATACATATACAGATTGGAAATGTGAACTGAGGGAAGGTGTCCTTAATATCATAAAGCTTGGTTATAAGGGAACAGTTACAGCATCGCAATCCACAGATTCCGCCATTTTATTTCCTACTACACTGATGGAACCTGTTAATTGGTGTGAAAACGTCCCGTTTCCAATCCCTTCCGTTTAAACACCTCCCTCCCCCCCCCCCCCCCCCCCCCCCCCCCCAGATTCGCTACATGTACTGTGTGTTGCATTGTAATAATAATAACTAGCTAAACACAAGACAATTAACTATGTACTATGTACTTACTTGGCCCTCGGCCTCATCAAGGTTAGATAAATTAATTACGTTACCAAAAAATGTGGGCGTAGACTGGCAGAACTCAAATGGAATTTTTGTTGTGGTGTGCTTAGAATGGCCAGCGAAATTATCGTCCACACGGAGAAGGGCGAGTACGTTGGAGGTGATACGATTTACGGGTAAGTTCAATTCACCTGGAGGGGGAATCTTACGTCGCTATGCATACCGTTTGAAAGGTGCGTCTATCTGCGTGCCACTGAGCAGTTATCCACCGCCACCTCGCTCAAACTTGTCATCAGAGGATACGAAATTAGTAAGCACGCTGTGGCGTTGGACCATGTCGCTACGGGTGCTAACAGATGGTATATACCCCAGGTGAATATGACTACACTTACATTGAGGAACAGGAAGAAGGCGAAGCCATTGTTCCCAAGACGAGGAAGCGCACGGCTAGGAAGGACATTGTAAAATTCGAATCGAAGTTGATCGACCACCCTGGTAGGTCAAGGGACCTTCGCAAGCTGAGTGCTCCCCCGAGCCTTTGTGCTAGGCGGAGTGGTTAAATGGAATGAATTATGGAGTTGGCGTTGTTGGAGGCCTAAGTTGTACCATATGCAGAGGACTTGCACTATCGCACGGCTGCTTATCGAAGTCCGGAAATATATTATTGAAAGCCATTTGCTTCTAGTAAACAGTTAGGCGTGTAAACTGTCGCTGGCTTTGGGGCTTAATTTAACCCGTACTGTAGCTTCAAAACATGCTATATTTAATGGTTTAGCGGCTTTGCTTGCCAATATTGCGTGTCTAATTACTTGTTCTCACTGTACACAGGAGGGTTTCCTGTTGGGCACTTCGCTTATGCCTTTATGCACCAGCTACCAATCGGTCTCCCAGGTAAACACAAACACACAAACACACACACACACACACACACACACACACACACACACACGTACACACACACACACGTACACCATTACTCTCTTTCCTCAGGTGTTTTTGTCCTGAGTCACGTTGATGCAGGGGGGAAGTCATGGGAGGGGCTTATTCGATATACAGTGTCTGCACAGATAGATGCTGCATCGCCGGAGAATAGATTAGGGGTAAGGAGGGTTAAGGGAGTGTGAGGGTGAGGAAGTGAAGGGAGTGTGAGAGTGAGGAGGTGAAGGGAGTGTGAGGGTGAGGAGGTGAAGGGAGTGTGAGGGTGAGGAGACTGAAGGGAGTGTGAAGGTGAGGAGACTGAAGGGAGTGTGAGGGTGAGGAGACTGAAGGGAGTGTGAAGGTGAGGAGACTGAAGGGAGTGTGAGGGTGAGGAGACTGAAGGGAGTGTGAGGGTGAGGAGGGTGGGATGAGGATGAGGAGTTGAAGGGAGTGTGAGGGTGAGGAGACTGAAGGGAGTGTGAGGGTGAGGAGACTGAAGGGAGTGTGAAGGTGAGGAGACTGAAGGGAGTGTGAGGGTGAGGAGACTGAAGGGAGTGTGAGGGTGAGGAGGGTGGGGGATGAGGATGAGGAGGTGAAGGAGTGTGCAGAAAGGTGGAAGAAGTGATTCCTTCTATGTTGCCATAATGTTATCTCCTGTCCCAGGATGAAGTTCCAATTGTGGTCTATGACAATATCAATTGCAAAAATCCATCAGTTGTCCCAGATGATCAAACTGCCACAGGATCTGTGAAGACGTTCTTTTGTATATCGAGGGGATCTGTTCAAGTGACTCTTGGGTAAGGATATGTTGTCATGGCAACTGCTCAGCAGGGGTGGTAACTTACGAATGGCACTGACTGACTACAAGGAATCCATGTATGGCAGTGTTGCTAGATACCCTCACCATGTGTGAAGGAGAGGGAATGATTATACATGCTTAGCTTTAATAATATATGAATTAGTGCCCACCACCATGCCTGATCTCCCCCCTATTAATGCCCACCATGCCTGATCTCCCCCTATTAATCCCACCATGCCTGATCTCCCCCCTATTAATCCCCACCATGCCTGATCTCCCCCCTATTAATCCCCACCATGCCTGATCTCCCCCCTATTAATCCCCACCATGCCTGATCTCCCCCCTAATTAATGCCCACCATGCCTGATCTCCCCCTATTAATGCCCACCATGCCTGATCTCACCCCTAGACAGCAGCCACAGCATTAGCAAGTACTGTTACTCAAAATGGCAAAAGACAGAATTTTAGGTCAGGAAGTATTGAAGGACCAATTCAACTGTCTACCACCAACCTTAGGATACCTTAGTATACCTTCCACCAACCTTAGGATACCTTAGGAACCTGCAGCCAACCTTATAATACTGTCATTGTGTATGTCTACTGAGTAGTATCATTTTTCTATTGTTTTCTGGTAGCTTTAGTTGTTCTTTGTGTACACCCAGAGTAAACAAAATTAGTGATGACTAGCAGGCAAATTATTGCCCCGGGTTACATAATTATGTAATTATGTCATTATGAAATATGCCCACACTCCCTCAGGCTCAAGCGAAGTGCCTATGACATCACTGACAAGATCCCAGTTACTGTGTTGATCAGAAATGAGTCATCTTCTGAAGTGTCAGGATGTACTGTTAAGGTGAGGAAGGAGGGAGGAGGGAGGAGCGAGGAGGGAGGAGGGAGGAGGGAGGAGGGATAAAGAAGTTAAGCTGGTGGGAAGGTGTGAAGGTGAGGGAAGGTGAGGTGGGAAGGTGAGGGGAAGGTGAGGGTGAGGTGGGAAGATGAGGTGGGAAGGTGAGGGTGAGGTGGGAAGGTGAGGGTGAGGTGGGAAGGTGAGGGTGAGGTGGGAAGGTGAGGGTGAGGTGGGAAGGTGAGGGTGGGTGGGAAGATGAGGGTGAGGTGGGAAGGTGAGGGGGAAGGTGAGGTAGGAAGGTGAGGGGGAAGGTGAGGGAAGGTGAGGTGAGGTGGGAAGTGAGGGGGAAGATGAGGTGAGGGGAAGGTGAGGTGGGAAGATGAGGTGATAAGGTGAGGTGGGAAGGTGTGGTGGTAAGGTGAGGGTGAGGTGGGAAGGCAAGGGGACCAGCTACATGTAAGTACATGTATGTTTTTCCCCTTTATCAGCTAATCAGAATAATTAAACTCCTGGGAACAGACAGAACTAAACAGCAAGAACAGCTGACAGCCAACACACTCTTTGACACCGTAGCAGAGATGGTACAAGATGGATGCCCAAGAGGTGCCACTGTGCGTAGGTATGTGTCCAGAGGTGTGTGATTTCAGGGGGGAGGTGTGTGTTCAGGGGTGTGTGTCCAGGGGGAAGTGTGTTCAGGGGGAGGTGTGTGTTCAGGGGAGGTGTGTGTTCAGGAGGAGGTGTGTTCAGGGGAGGTGTGTGTTCAGGGGGGTGTGTCCAGGGGGAAGTGTGTTCAGGGGGAGGTGTGTGTTCAGGGGAGGTATGTGTTCAGGGGGAGGTGTGTTCAGGGGAGGTGTGTGTTCAGGGGGAGGTGTGTTCAGGGGAGGTGTGTGTGTTCAGGGGGAGGTGTGTGTTCAGGGGTGTGTGTCCAGGGGGAAGTGTGTTCAGGGGGAGGTGTGTGTTCAGGGGAGGTGTGTTCAGGGGAGGTGTGTGTTCAGGGGAAGGTGTGTGTTCAGGGGGAGGTGTGTTCAGGGGAGGTGTGTGTTCAGGGGGAGGTGTGTGTTCTGGGGAGATGTGTTCTGGGGAGGTGTGTTCAGGGAATACATACAGGTGGAATGCATAGTCCATCAAGATGGCCACCCCCACATCTCCCCCATCACAGGGATGTTGACCTCGACCTCAGTAGGTTTGCTGTTGGTATAGGCATTCCACCATCTTGTTCTGGCTCCCTTGTCAAGGTTAGTTATAAATGGAAATGTCTCCTCCTCCTCCCCAACCCCCTCTCCTCCCACAGTGCAGTTACATTGTGGACGTTGAGGTTCACATTCCCTGGGCACCAGACGTGGAGGTGAGACAAACACTCACCATCAGGCCACCAGCAAACACCGCAGTAAGTGTGTTGTGGCATGGAACTGTCTCTTATCCCTCCCCTCCACCTAAGTGGAGCGACTGGAGACCTCCTGGCTGGATCACCAGCTGCAAACCAACTCAAGTCCTAAGTCCTTGCGCTGTACCTTCAGACATCACCAGTAATAATTTGGGGGTGGGGTGGGGTGGGGGTGGGTGGAGCTACATGGAATGGGCTGGAGACACATTTGGGGGGCTGGGGCTACATGGAATGGGCTGGAGACACATTTGGGGGGTGGAGCTACATGGAACGGGCTGGAGACACATATCTTCCCGTTAACCACAGGTTCTGACACATTCAGTGGTATGCCTGGGTTCCAACCACTCCTGTGACAACATGAAGTGGGAGGGGATTAATCACCAGTGGCAGATTCTTGCAGCGTATAGCAGCCATGTTTGTTGTATGAAAGAAATTTTGTATGTGCTCAAATTATATATTTATCAACCACACACCCACACACCCTGCTCACTGTATGTAAAAGAAAGGCTAAGTCACATGACAATCAATGCTATCAGCAGCACACATCACGTGATGACAATGGAAGCCACACCCACTCATACAGTATTAATGCTTGGAGAGGCCAAATTTCAGTGAAACAGTACCACAAAAAAGCAGAAACAATGTATAAATTGTATAATAGAAACAGTTAAGAATGCAGTCAGATGCTCGAAAAAAAAAAGTGGACACAAACCAACAAACCAAACACACAAGTTACACACACAAACAAAAACACATAATTTTTGTCCTCAGAGAAGAGTTGGCTTCTTTTCAGTTGAGTAGATGTAAATGAAACCATCAGTGCCACCAGCTGCAAGCCAAACCTAGAGAAAAACAGCAGTTACTCACATCTCAGTAGTAGCTCAATGCAGCTTATATCTGAGGCCATTACTGAGCTTATATCTGAGGCCCTCCATTACTGTAGCCTATATCTGAGGCCCTCCATTACTGCAGCCTATATCTGAGGCCCTCCATTACTGCAGCCTATATCTGAGGCCCTCCATTACTGCAGCCTATATCTGAGGCCCTCCATTACTGCAGCCTATATCTGAGGCCCTCCATTACTGCAGCCCATATCTGAGGCCCTCCATTACTGTAGCCTATATCTGAGGCCCTCCATTACTGTAGCCTATATCTGAGGCCCTCCATTACTGTAGCCTATATCTGAGGCCATTACTGCAGCCTATATCTGAGGTCCTCCATTACTGTAGCCTATATCTGAGGCCCTCCATTACTGCAGCCTATATCTGAGGCCCTCCATTACTGCAGCCTATATCTGAGGCCCTCCATTACTGTAGCCTATATCTGAGGCCCTCCATTACTGTAGCCTATATCTGAGGCCCTCCATTACTGCAGCCTATATCTGAGGCCCTCCATTACTGTAGCCTATATCTGAGGCCCTCCATTACTGTAGCCTATATCTGAGGCCCTCCATTACTGCAGCCTATATCTGAGGCCCTCCATTACTGCAGCCTATATCTGAGGCCCTCCATTACTGCAGCCTATATCTGAGGCCCTCCATTACTGCAGCCTATATCTGAGGCCCTCCATTACTGCAGCCCATATCTGAGGCCCTCCATTACTGTAGCCTATATCTGAGGCCCTCCATTACTGTAGCCTATATCTGAGGCCCTCCATTACTGTAGCCTATATCTGAGGCCATTACTGCAGCCTATATCTGAGGCCCTCCATTACTGTAGCCTATATCTGAGGCCCTCCATTACTGCAGCCTATATCTGAGGCCCTCCATTACTGCAGCCTATATCTGAGGCCCTCCATTACTGCAGCCCATATCTGAGGTCCTCCATTACTGTAGCCTATATCTGAGGCCCTCCATTACTGTAGCCTATATCTGAGGCCCTCCATTACTGTAGCCTATATCTGAGGCCCTCCATTACTGCAGCCTATATCTGAGGCCCTCCATTACTGTAGCCTATATCTGAGGCCCTCCATTACTGCAGCCTATATCTGAGGCCCTCCATTACTGTAGCCTATATCTGAGGCCCTCCATTACTGTAGCCTATATCTGAGGCCCTCCATTATTGTAGCCTATATCTGAGGCCCTCCATTACTGCAGCCTATATCTGAGGCCCTCCATTACTGCAGGCTTAACTCATAAAAGTGTATAGCACTCAGCAAAATTAGAAAAACAATTCTGCATATCCTTAAGACACATAGTATATGACAGACTACACGTATTACCTATGGGGGGGATGGGAGAACTTAATGAACGGACACTATCTCTAATAAAGCATGTCTACTACAGATGCACCAATAGTATATTACAAATGCACCAATAGTATACTACAGATACACTAATAGTATATTATAGATGCACCAACAGTAACAGAAGCACATGGTTTGAATAGGTGCAATCCCATTTGGTGGGGCGGATTGTACCAATCCATAACATGTTAGCTCTAGGAACCTACTGAGTGAACACTACACCATATAAGGTAAGTGTACAAACGCGCCCGCCCACACACACCTTATATGGGTGGAAGGCTAAACACTTGGGCGGGGCTATCTTCTGTCCCATGAAGCCATCAATATGCTTGATGACGTTTAGCTCCTCCAGACCAACAGAGCTGATGTTGAATATCTTGATAGCAGGCTGGGGCAGAGCACTGGGGAGAGCAAAGGTGATCACCAGACCATCCTCCCCCTCACACTTAGCACACAGCTCACCATGCCAACAAAGGTGCCTTTGAGTGGACGCCACAGACATTAACTGAACGGCTATTGAGGTTGAAGGTTTTTGCACAACTGTAGCCAGCAGCTGGGTCCCATAACTTCACCTCTCCATTGGTGCTGAGAGAGAGAGAGATATGCATGACCACACCCATCCCACCAACTGGCCCCACCCCCTCATTGGTCCCTGTCAACAAGCAGTGGGTGTTAGTCAAACAACGGCCTGGGGACCTACATTACTATTCTGGTGTGCAATAATGCACACCAGAACCATGTGCCAGTAGACACCACCACCCCCCTGTATACTTCCCATCTTCCAATGGTTCCCTCTTCCTGCCCTCTCCACCCTTCCCTCCCACCTCCTCCTCCACCCCCCCTCACCCCTTCCTGCCCTCTCCACCCTCCCCTCACCCCATCCTGCCCTTTCCACCCCTCCCTCAGCCCTCCACCCTCCCCTTACCCCTTCCTGCCCTCCCATAGATACCTGCATGAGATAAGACGTCTGCTGTGGTTGCTGTAGGCTTGCATACTGATACAAGTGACCCAGGTAGTGTGGTCCTGCAGCGTATGGACAACACTGCCACCACCAAAGGGATAGAGAGCAGAGGAGTGATTACCTGTGCCCTCCCTCTCCACCCCCTCCCCACCCCCCGTGCCCCCTCCCCACCCCTGTACCCCCTCTCCACCCCCCGTGTACCCCCTCCCCACACCCCTGTGCCCCCTCCCCACCCCCCTGTACCCCCTCTCCATCCCCCCTGTACCCTCCCTCTCCACACCTCCCTTGGTACCTGTTCTCTGGAGGAAGCCGTCTATCGTACATCTTGATCGAACCATCTCCAAACCCAGCCACACAGATGGCTGGTTCACCTCCGTCAGACACCAGCGTGGTCACGCAGCTCTCCACACCCGTGGGCATGTCATGCACCTTCATCTCCTTGTGTGTGTCCCAGATACGGATATGCTTGACGTTGCCTGAGGCGTAGAGCAGACCGGTGCTCTGCTCCCAATCCAGCACCATGCTGCCCCTAGCCGTGGGGATCATGTCTGTCAGACCCCTCCACGCCGTCACCAGGGTGGGTGTGGCTTCTGAGTAACCCCTCCACACACACACAGAACCATCATCTGGACGGTGAGGGAGGGGAGGGAAAATGGAGGGAGGGAGAGGAGACAAGAGGAAGAGGGTTAACAGTGTGGCCAGTAGCAGCATGTTACCACATTACCAAGGCCTGTAAGCAGTAGAGAGATGTCATGGGGGTTTAGGAACTCCATAGCTGTGATCTTTCCTGTGTGGTTAGGAAGGTTGGGCTGTGTGCAAACCTTCTTGCCCTCTTCAACATCCCACACACTGTGTGGTGTGACGTGAGGGAGAGGGGTGCATGTGTGGATGGTATGAAGTGTTAGGTGAGGTGAGGGAGAGGTGCATGTGTGGGTGGTATGAAGTGTTAGGTGAGCACACTACATTAGCCCTTTCAATGGAGCCACAGAAAGGAAGTTACAAGATATCTATCAACGTTCCTTTGTAGAGACCACTCCCCCTCCCCCTCCCTCCCTCTCTTTTGTGCTTACCTCCATGACTTTCTGTACATAACGGCCAGGTGTGGTGTGTAGGGATGAAACTTGAGGAGAGCTGGTTGGTGTTCCTCATTGCTCACAAAGAGTGGCTCACTTAGCCTGCACTTGGGTGTCAGGCAGTGTCTCATGCTCTCCTCACGTATAAGATGGTTACGTATGAAGCGGTACTCCCTCTGAAGGTAGCTGTCTCCGGCTTGGTCACACTCCGAAGGGGTCTGCAAGTAACCACACCCACCACATCACAGTGAAGTACACCTCACCAGAGGGCCCAGTGAAGACCCCTGTGCCCCCCCCCCAGAGGGCCCAGTGAAGACCGCTGTGCCCCCCACCAGAGGGCCCAGTGAAGACCCCTGTACCCCCACCAGAGGGCCCAATGAAGACCCCTGTACCCCCACCAAAGGGCCCAGTGAAGACCCCTGTGCCCCCCACCAGAGGGCCCATGTACCCCCACAGTGGGCAGAGAAGGGGTGGGAGTGTGGCAGCTGTACAACTTACTCTTGTCAGGGAGTGTGCAAAATACTTGCAACACCAGTCTCCAAAACCTGTTTCCTTAACATTATGTTGGTTTGCTGTGTCTGCAGATGATCCATTCTCATCATCATCGTCGTCGTCAACCTCCTCATCACTCTGGGTGAAAGTGAGAGTTAGGGGGTCATGTCAGGGTACCACAGTGACCATTGCATATTTACTTTGAATGTGTACACATAGCTGCTAAGGTCAATGTCCTATCTATTTTTGGAAACTAGTAAGTTACCCTCCTGACAAGCCACCCTCCTGATAACATCACGGCCCCAAACGTCAGCAGGGGTGTGGCTAAATTCTTATTGGTGCCATCTAATTGTTAACAGGATCCCGGTAATGTTTCACCCCCTACACCCAAATGTCAAACAAAATTATTTGGGTGTAGGGGGTATTATAGCAACTCTCCAGTTTTGAAGACAACAAGCTTAGAAATTATAAATACTCCATGACCACTGTTCATGGTTGAAAATGAAAGGTGAAGTGTATGGAGCAATATATGAAGTGGGAGTGGTGAGTGGAGTAGAGGTGGGATGGTAGTGGTGAGTGAAGGTGGGATGGGAGTGGTGAGTGGTGGAGTGGAGTGGGAGTATGAGCCCTAGAAAATTTTTATTCTATTTTTAATTCTATTTGCAGGTTTCTAGGGATAATAGCTGAGCGTGTTATTCTACATACTGCGTGATTATTACCCAATGCTGAACAGCTATTTCTATAAGTTTCTATAAATTGACTATAATCTCATTTCAGTTAAGCCACTTACACTTTAAAAGCATAAATTATATTAGTGTCCACCTCTATTTTATTCTATTGCGTAGAATAAAAGCTACAAATTTTTACCATCTATGTCATTACCCACACATGTAGCTAACTGCTGTCATTACCCACACATGTAGCTAACTGGTTTCCTATTCCACAATGCTGAAAAGAATTCCAATGTTCGCCCTTCTCACCTCATCAGGCTTATTGTCCCCTCTCCCCTCAACAGGCTTATCGTGTTCTATTTAATGCCCATCTCACCTCATCAGGCCCTTTGTGACTGAAGCCAGGAGGCTTGTGTTTCAATGGTTTAGAAGCATTATGGCCAGAGGCGTGGAATGGAGACATATCTTGAGTAGAGAGGCTCTGCGGAGGTGGCCTAGGGGGCCTGGGGACCAGATCAGGGATGGGTGATCTCCACAAGGCACAGTTACCGCTAATCTCAATAGCCTTTAACCCCTGCAACTGACACAACACGCCCACACACCACAAGCCATGCACACGTGAGGACTCACTTGGGTCTCCGCATGGTTGTAAAACTGGACACAGGTGGTACAGACTGTTCCTTTGGTGAAAGTGCTGGTGAGTAGCTACCCACACTCCTCACCAAAGCGCCTTGACGAAGCTACCATGTGCACATCACAACAGAAAGAGGAAAAAAATTTCCGACCAGATAAACAGCTAGGGCTGCAATTGTAAATACTGGAAGCCTCCCCCCCCCCCCCCCCCTCCCCCCCCTTCTTGCATACTGCTCTCCCCCTGCTGTGTCACATGTAACCCCTGCTGTGTCACATGTACCCCCACCCCTGCTGTGTCACATGTACCCCCCCTGCTATGTCACATGTACCCCCCCTGCTATGTCACATGTACCCCCCCTGCTATGTCACATGTACCCCCCCTGCTGTGTCACATGTACCCCCACCCCTGCTGTGTCACATGTACCCCCCCTGCTATGTCACATGTACCCCCCCTGCTGTGTCACATGTACCCCCACCCCTGCTGTGTCACATGTACCCCCACCCCTGCTGTGTCACATGTACCCCCACCCCTGCTGTGTCACATGTACCCCCCCTGCTATGTCACATGTACCCCCCCTGCTGTGTCACATGTACCCCCACCCCTGCTGTGTCACATGTACCCCCTGAAGCCTTTGTAATAAAAGACATGTGCTCCTCCATTGTAACACATTTAGTAACGAGACCACACCCACACAGGATCTCACCCTGTCGCGCACTTCACCAATGATATTGTGGGCCATGATGGCCACATCAGGGAACGGGTCACTGGCCAGGAAGATAAGTCCCTTCCATATCTGTGTGCAAGACATGCTATTGAAGGACAACGTGGTGGTACCATTGGTACTGATGATTGGTCCAGGAAAGGGAGCTCTTGGAGTGGGCGGGGCATCAGACACGGGGAGGACATAGGGACGTGGGTGGTCAGTGGTGGGCGTGGCAGGCTCTGACGGAGGGTTCACCATGACAACCACAGAGGGCGGGTCTTCCACTGCAGTACTGTCTGGATCTGAAGTTCTCAGTGCAGCAAATTGGAAGTCCTTTTCATACAGGAGCACAAGGCCATGCAGAGCCAGCACCAGTTCCTGTACGTGAGTGATGTGTGTGTCAGAAGTGTTTGCACACCAGTACAGACACACATAAAATGGACAGTTAATTTGTCAAATGATCAATGACCCCATAAACAGATGTTAACCTGGAGTTAAGTTCCCCATCATTCTTCCCTCCCCTCCCATCTACTCCTCCCTCTCTCCTCCCCTTCCCCCTCCCCCCCCCTCCTCCTGGTCTTACACGGCCAGGCTCTCGATACCAAACCAAAATGCCCCGAGCTAACCTTTCTCACAACAGGGCTTCCATCAGTGACCAGGGAGAGAAGCGTTACACCAATCTTGGCATTGATGGACAGCATCCGTTCTGTTAACCGGTCCCCAGGCCCACTACTGAGGTAGGTTCCAAGAGCAAACACAGCTGCTGTTCTTACTTCAGGGGTCTCGTCCCACAACAGCAGTGGATACAGCTTATCGTGAGCGTTCAACTCCACAGCGTGTTTTTTGGCTGCTTCAAAGTTCCTCCATGTGCGACCAAGACACAGGGCTAACCACTGCCTGTATAGGGTAGTTGGATTATCCAGCTGCTGCAGGCACACACCAATGATGTCGTTCTCGAAGCACTCTTCCTAAATAAAAAGGGAGGGGGAGGAGGGGTGCAAATAGGGATTGAGCTACAATAACAATGGTGGTCACACCAAGTGATGATAGAGGCAAGGAGTGGGACATCCCCCAGTGTGCCCATAACAGGAGTGGGACATCCCCCAGTGTGCCCATAACAGGAGTGGGACATCCCCCAGTGTGCCCATAACAGGAGTGGAACATTTCCCAGTGTGCCCATAACAGGAGTGGGACACCCCCCAGTGTGCCCATAACAGGAGTGGGACATCCCCCAGTGTGCCCATAACAGGAGTGGGACACCCCCCAGTGTGCCCATAAATGGCCTCTGACCTCACGCTACCCTCTCCACTTTTCTCACCTGGCCCTTAGGGTATTTGTTAACAATCATTGCCAGCACAAATGCTGCCATAGTTCGGTACTCCAACTGCATGTGATGGTCATTGAGGATCTGGATGAAGTAGCGATGACCTCCATCTTTCACCACATCAACCTGACAAGACTGGTGGTACGACACACAGTACGTAAAGCATGTGACATGGGTGTGGTATACAACAGTGTGCATGTGATATTGTTGGCCTTCAGAACATGATCATCACTATAGCAACCAAAACTTACAGGATCGACTGCCATTATCTTGGCCCAGATGAAAACCAGGATTGGTTGAAGCTCATTCAAACTGCTGCCTAGCAACTTCAGCACATAAGGGAATATGCCGACAGCCAGTGCCTATGTGTATGTGTGTGTGTGTGTGTGTCGCATGTGTGTGTGCGTGTGTGTGTGGGTATGTGTGTATGTGTGAGTATGTGTGTGTGATGTGTGTATGTGTATGTGTGTGTATGTGTGGGTATGTGTGTATGTGTGGGTATGTGTGTGTATGTGTGGGTATGCGTGTATGTGTGAGTATGTGTGTGTATGTGTGGGTATGTGTGTGTATGTGTGGGTATGCGTGTATGTGTGAGTATGTGTGTGTATGTGTGGGCATGTGTGTGTATGTGTGGGCATGTGTGGGTATGTGCGTATGTGTGGGTATGTGTGTGTGTATGTGTGGGTATGTGTGAGTATGTGTGGGCATGTGTGTGTATGTGTGTGGGTATGTGTGGGTATGAACATTTCTTCACTATACGTCCTCAGTACTCACAGCATGGACAGCTGCTGGTCCAAGGTCTAGGTATCTGCCCATCAGTTCCAGGGCCTGAAGCCTATGTGCTTGGCTCAACAGGTACTGTGGAAAGGAGAGGGGGGGGGGGGGGGGAGGAGGGAGGAAGCAAAGAGGTGACATTGCAAATGGGCTGATGGATGGCCACACCCACCTGCAGTACTATAGGGAGCTCTTTGGGCGGGGACCTTGGTTCATTGCAGCTGATCAGCCAAACTTGAAATGCTGCCAGCTGATGTGCAAAGAACTGACTTGGCTGTGTGTGTGTGTGTGTGTGTGTGTGTGTGTGTGTGTGTGTGTGTGATGTGTTGGGTGACAAGAGACAATTTCACCCTTAACCCTCCAGAGCCACCTTTCCTCCTTAAAGCAGTTCACCCTTGTTCTGTAACCCCCCTCCCCCCCCCCCCCCCCCCCACAACCCCCACAGCTCAGACCTCAAAAGTTCCATTCTTTTCAATAATGGCTGGTAGCTGGCTCATGATACTGTCCAAAGCTAGGTCCCAGGCCTGCCACATCGGGTGGTTATACGTTGGAGGAAGAGGTGGGTGTGTCTCAGGGTTACAGTTATAAGAACGCATTATTCTTTCAGCCAGGAGAAAGTTGCGAAACAAACTAGCCACCAGCAAATCCTGGCGAAAGAACTTTTGGAAGAGATCTGTGTGGAGATGTAAAAGTAAGGAGATAAGGGTAGAGCACATGGGGCCACACCCCTGGAGAGGAGGGTGGGGGTATTACCCCTGAGGTGGGTGTGGCCTTACCTCTGGGGAGGGTGTTCCACGCTATCGTGTCTGTAATGGCTGTGAATATCCAGTTGAGCTCCCCAAGTGGAGTGCGACGTTCATTAAGTCTTCCAGGGATGCTGGTGAGAATATAATGACAATGGAATGAGAGGAAGGGGAAGAGGAGGTAGGGAGGGGGAAGAGGAGGTAGGGAGGGGGAAGAGGAGGTAGGGAGGGGGAAGAGGAGGTAGGGAGGGGGAAGAGGAGGTAGGGAGGAGGAAGAGGAGGTAGGGAGGGGGAAGAGGAGGTAGGGAGGGGGAAGAGGAGGTAGGGAGGGGGAAGAGGAGGTAGGGAGGGGGAAGAGGAGGTAGGGAGGGGTAAGAGGAGGCAGGGAGGGGGAAGAGGTGGGAGAGAGAGGTGGAACAACAGATGAGGAAGCTTACTCTTCAAGCATCTTTTCTGTGATTCCCTCAACAAGCTTTCGCTTGTGGAGACTGTACCTAGAAATATGGGAAGGTTTTATACATAACACACACACCTGCTCTCTCAACCCTAAATACAAGGACCATAGAGTAGACATGCACCTCAAACATTTCATGCCACACATCATTGCTCCCACACACATCACCACAACCCATCACATACCTCACACAACCCTCACAGGACACAACCCCTCACGGATGTCACACGACCCTCACAGGTGTCACATGACCCTCACAGATGTCACATGGCCCTCACATGTGTCACACGACCCTCAAAGGTATCACAAGACCCTCACAGAACAGATATCACATGGCCCTCACATGTGTCACACGACCCTCACAGGTGTCACATGACCATCACAGATGTCACATGGCCCTCACATGTGTCACACGACCCTCAAAGGTGTCACACAACCCTCAATGTGTCACATGACCCCTCACCAGAGGACAGCAGCCTTGATGGGTGTGGTCAGACAGGATGTGAACAGGTCAGCTGGCAGCTTGGGGTTCATGGGTAACATCTCGTCCCTTCCACAGGCAGCCATTTGTATGCATTTCTCCAACATGCCTATCATATTGACACGGTTCTCCTTGTTCTGTGGGCGCACAAATCAGTGGCCTTGGAGCACCACCTACAATCCAACACACACAGCTTTACCTCCAAAAAGATCTCACTGTCTCTTTGACGAGCAAAGTTCTTAAAGGACTCCACTATGATGCCTGTGCGATGACAGAGCAAAGCCCCCACCACAAGGGGAATGTCACTCACTACTGCTGGATACCACCACACACACACTACCTATACACACACTACCTATACACACGCCACTATTGTACAACAGACAATTACATCCATAAACCATATGTACCAACAATCCCTCCTCTCCCTCCCCATATCACATGGCCCCGACCCCCTTACAAATACCCTAGTCCTTCCTCCTCCCCAGTCCCCCCACCCTTTACCAGCATTGGAGCAGTCATAAACGTAAATGGCCGGACTGATGAGCCATCCTTGTAGGTCGTACACACACAGAGGTATATACTGGGTGAAGTCCTGTGCCAATGAGAGTGCAGTGGGCAGGGTGTGAAGAAATGGCTACATGGTACCTTATTGAACACCCATGTCTCCCCCCATGCTATGGTACCTTATTGAACACCCATATTTCTCCATTCTTTGTTGGCTTAGGCACTCCGTGGCCATTGTAATGGAACAGCACCCTCTCATTCTGATGCATTGGGGAGTGTGGGGGAGGGGAGACAGGTAAGAGGTGCGTGATGGGAGGAAGGATGGGGAGGGAGGTGTGTGGAGGGAAAGGATAAGGGATGTGTAATGATGATGGAGAGAGGGAAGATGAAAGTGTGAGTGAAGGGATGTGTGAAAAATGTGAATGGAGGTGTACAGAGGAGTTGTGTGTGAGTGGAGTTTAAGGAACAGGGTGAAGTAGTGGGACGTGTGTATGTGAGTACAGAGTTTCAATTCCATAAGGTAACGCTAGCAGCCCTTTGATGGGCTTTACAGCAGTACCTTGGCATTCTTGCGAAGCGCAATGCAAAGCTTGCGGACTTCGTCGGTGGTGGGATCCAACAGCTGCTTGTAGCGCGCCCTGGGCTGCCACCGCTCGTACTGCTTTTGCAAAGCGTTGCTCACAACCTCCAAGGCTTTGTGGGCGCTCATTGAGAGCGGGTCTGCGTGCGAGAAGTGCGCCATGTGTGTGTATATATATTCAAGACAATGTGTACAGCATGTATCGCGTTGTGTCGGGATGCTGAACGCATGTCATTACCTATCCAGCACTCCTTCCGAGCGCAAGGAACCGTTTTTACAACATCAGGAGGGTCCACACCGAAATTCATGCACATGACAAGTGCAACGCTCCAGGTTTTCATCTGTTGCGGGCGGGGGGGAAAAAAAGTTTTTTAAACGGACGCGTTTGCACACGTGCACAGTGACCTTATCCTTAGTTCGCCAGCTTTCTTGCTGCAACACCTCTCCCTCTATCTTTTCGATATGACGACTCTTCATGAAGCTTAGTGGCAGGCTCCAGTCAGATAGCTGCGATGGATTCTCCACTTCGAAGGGGCCTACCGAGACGCTAACCTTGTCCATAGCGCCAGTGCTGAAAAGGAGATGACAGTACTGGTCTTTGCTTCGCACCTATATGATGCGATATATAATATAGTTGTCCGTACAGTCCCTCCCCTAAACACGAGGATCACACGACTGCAGAGTGGCACTGTTTAGAATTTTTTTTTATTTTTAAGTGTTATGGAACAACCGGACGTTTTCTATGAAGGTTCCGAGTACATCGAAACAGTACGGTGCTATTACCCGCCTTTATTCTTGTAAAGCTAGCTTTCGATGTATTTATAGGCATCTGGAAACAAAGTTAGCAGAAGCTGTGTTCTTTGTGGTAGCAGAAATATTGTCCTGAATGGAAAAGTGTGTACCTGTATCTAAGAGTCGTGTTTTGTAGCATATGGTGTGGTTCACTTTTATGGTCTGATTCCAGTGTATAGTACAGTCGGACTGCATCGTTCGAGGGGACCTAGCCAACATCAACATAGGCAGACTGTGTGTTATAGGCAAGCGTAGTGTCATCACTCCACCGTTCAAGAAGCTGTTAGGGGGGTAAGTGCAATCTCTCAGTTTCAAATAGCTCTAAACGTGAGCACCTCGCATCCCTTCACCCTGTGTAGAGGCGCCTTTTATCCACTCCAAATTGGAGACAACGTATTTGTGGGCGAGGATACCGTTATTAATGCCGTGCAAGTGGGATCATACGTCTACATCGGCAATAACTGTGTCATAGTGAGGATGGCGGCCTTGTAATGGGGCATGGTGCAAACATCCTTCCCTTCCCTTGCCACCACGCCACAGGGACAGTCCTGTGTTCTGAAGGACTGCTGCAGGATTGAAGATAACACAATCCTGCCTCCTGATACAGTTGTCCCTTCATTTGCCATATTCGCTGGGTCCCCAGGTACTTGTGGTAGCCTTTGGGGGGGGGGGAGGCTTAAAATTTTGGGCAAGCATGGTATCTGTCGCATTCAATTTTCCAATAAGTTTTATGCAGGGTGTCCGCAAATGAATGTAACACTGTAAGTTATTCACATTCAAAATTGTTGCATTCATTCATGGACACTCTGCATGACACTCAATTGTTCAGTTTACCTGGGCATGATTGATTAGTCCTTTTTAAAATTGATAATGAATGCTAAAGACCTCCAACAGTTGAGTAGTGAGTACCTGATGCTGTGTGTGTGTGTGTACATGTACTGCAGGGACCATGGTTGGAGAGCTTCCAGAGAGTACGCAAGATATCATGAGTGATGCGACCAGATCATTTTATCAACACTTCAAAAAATTATGAAATGTTAATTGTTTTATGTATGTAGTGTGTGTGACTTGTCCCTGTTTTTTTATTTCTTCAACTTAAATCATCGTCAGACGACGTTGTATGATTCCCAATGCTACGGTTGCCTCTTTCTCTCTCCATGTCCATCTCAAGTCTCTCGATTTCCAATGCACATTCATCCTGTGTTCATATCAGTTTTAATAACTGTCGATCCGATTGTTGTACGCACTACTTACCATTTTTTGCTTCAGTGTGCAAAGTATCTGATTAATTCCAGAGCGCCAAATCTACACTCACGATACTCATTTAACACCAGCTGACAGCTCGTGACGCGTGCACATACCTCGCACGGGTCTCTGTTCTCCATGTTTAATTCCTTAACCATGGTCCATTGCCCCGGGTGAGGCGACTTGCTGGATATGCCAACCGGCAGCACCGAAATATGGTGCTGCGAGTATCTTTGCTCCCCTCCCAATGAAACGTTGGAACTTGATCCTGCAGCCATACTTGGCTGCAGAATACAATTTTAACGCGTTTCCATAGCAGCGCATAATTCGTTAACGCACGTCGATGCATAAAAAATACACAAAAAGGCATGTATCTTAATAAGGTTATTGATCTACGGTTGTTGGCGCTGCAGGGCCTGGGGCAGGACCAGGATTTGGATTGGTCATAGCAAGAGGTGGCTGCATAGGTATATGCATTGGTACCATCCCTCTTGGCATGGGAGGGAACATGCCTAGGGAGGAGGGGAGAGAGAGAGAGAGCAGTAAGTATACAGGTAGCACGTCAGACTGTCTTATATCTTATTGGACATCAAACGGGGCAGTATTATAGCCAGTCATGTAGTTACCAGGTAGGACAATGACTTTCCAAACCCCATGAACCGTAAGAGTAGCTAGCTACTACACAGTACCCAGTATAACAAACTGTACTAGAGGAAAGAATGATTTGGCCCTTAATATGAGTTTAATGGCAACACACACACACACACACACACACACACACACACACACACACACACACACACACACACACACGCACACATTAGTGCACCTTATGGAGATGTGTGGATATTCTGGTCATGGCATAATATAACAGAACAAAGGAAGGGGGCAGAGACAAATTCACCTGGGGGGGCGGGGGGGGGGCGGGACAAACTCACCAGGGGGTAGACCCATCGGGGGCATCATTCCTGGAGGGGGCATCATTCCCATTGGCGGTAGTAGCCCGGGCATGCGACCAATCTTGTAAGCTGCAGCTAAATAAACAGAACTCTTATCGAACACTTTAAAAGTAGCAGCAGCACGAAGCGTCCTTTACTTGTTTGGTCAAGCATATTTTGAGCCTCTCGTTCCAACCAGTTCATGTAGTAAAGTCTGACATTGTCTTTATGTTTGCGACCAGAATTGTGCGTTTTCCTTACCGATGGCTGTGTGACTTAGGATAAATCCTTGAAAATAACACTTCTGCACTTACAGAGTCATGGGTAAGATAAGTGTCGCAGTAGTCACAGTAGTACCTGCCGGAAAGAGAGATGGACTAACTTCTAATTAATGCACACCAATGCAAGCCGGTATTAACTACTGCTGCGGTAGTCGAAACATGCTGACAAAACGTACGTACTTGGGCATAGCTTTTCCGATCTGTCCACACGACTGAGCACGTTTGGATTTTTCACGGGTTACTTACGTCACACTCACCAAAGAAGGCGTGTACATAACATTTATTATCGGCTCGTAATTATTCGCTTACTTGGTATTTGGAGTCCTGAACATATGATAAACCATGGCGAAGCAAACCGGGATGAAAGGGTTGCTGCTGTGGTGTCAAAAGACGACGCAGGGTTATCGGGACGTGTCCGTTACCAACATGAATACCTCGTTTCGCGATGGTCTGGCGTTCTGCGCAATCATTCACCGCTATCGGCCAGACCTTATGTGAGTGAGCTAATGTGCGCTGCGCAATGCGAGCTGGGGGACCATTTGAATAGTGTAGCTCAATGCGCATATATGCGTGTATTAATGCGCGCTGTTGCAGTAAGTTGCCAGCTAGCTGAATATGCCTCGCCGTAACATTGTTATAGCTGTGGTACCGCCCTAATCCTTCCCTTGCAGTCCCTATAATACTCTGAAGAAAGAGAACATTTTCGAGAACAACAGTCTGGCCTTCACCGTTGCGGAAAAGGAACTCGACATACCAGCGTTACTGGATGCCGAAGATATGGTGGCGTTACCGGTACCAGACAAACTTAGTGTTGCGACTTATCTCATCCAGCTGTACAACTACTTCAAGGACAAGGCGCCGGAAGAGGCGCTCAATGGAGATGACAGTTCTACCCCAAGCCCTAACGCTGAGGCTCCGGCCGCAAAGAAGACTAAGTTAGAGACGCAACCTACAGGCCCAGTCGCCAGGGCTCCTGGCCAAGCCAACCATCAGGTTCAAGGTTTAGCCACGTCCACTGATAAAAAGCCTGTAGCAACAGCTGTCAGCAAGGAGCCAGATCCAGCAACACCTAGGAATGCAGCCAGGCCTGCTCCCACGTCAGGTAATGTTTCTGAGCTCACAGCAATAGGTGCTGCTGCTGCTGCTGCTGCTGCTGCTGCTGCTAAACACGTCCCTTCAAAGCCAGAGCCCTCCTCAGTGGGTGGTGTTGCCAAATATATCCCTTCTAAACCAGAGCCACCAGCAGTATCTGTCACACAAGGAGTGGCCCCGCCTCCTAAACCAAACCCATCAGCAGCAGCTGTCACACAAGGAGTGACCCCGCCTCCTAAACCAAACCCACCAGCAGTAGCTGTCACAGGGAAACAAGGAGTGGACCCGCCTCCTAAACCAAACCCACCAGCAGTAGCTGTCACAGGGAAACAAGGAGTGGACCCGCCTCCTAAACCAAACCCACCAGCAGTAGCTGTCACACAAGGAGTGACCCCGCCTCCTAAACCAAATCCACCAGCAGTAGCTGTCACACAAGGAGTGACCCCGCCTCCTAAACCAAATCCACCAGCAGTAGTACAAGGAGTGGTACTGGGTTCTCCCTCTGTAACCAAACCACCAATGGGTGGAGTTACAAAGCCTGTGGGTCCAATTAAGCCTCCATCTCCTGTAATGCCATCAGTTACATCCAAGCCTGCCTCTACCACAAGTGATGATCACAAGGTAGAACCCTCCACTAATATAAAACTGGGTCCCCAGGCTAAAGGACCACAGTCCAAGGAGATGTTAGGCTCTGAAGTTGTCTCAGAGGTACAGGACATGTCGAGAAACCAGTTATTAATTGCAATGCTTCTTGTGCTGAGTGTGTATGTTGCAATGTGTTGCCTACTGGAGTAAGTGCTGTGTGTGTTGTTTTCTGGGAAATCAGTTGCATCAATCACTGTACTGTTTACATGTTTACATGTGCTTAGTTTTTTTTAATTAAAAAGAGTAAAACTAAACAAACTTTTAATACGCCTGTGTTATTAACACCTCCAGATTTTAGCACTTGTATGGTTTCCTCCTCCCCCTCCTGCAGTCACCCGTAGTACTGAGGGCACCAGGTCGCAACCAGGGTGCAAAGCGCACCAGCCAGAAGAGGGGTACGATGGGCAAAGAGGACTGTGACGTGTGTGGTACCCGGGTCTTCCTCATGGAGAGGCTGGCCATTGAGGGACACGTGCTTCACACGGCCTGCTTCAAGTGCACTCTCTGCTCTGTCCAGCTGAAGCCCGGGGCGTATGACTATGACCCGAGCACTGACCAGTTCTACTGTCGGAAGGACTACAGAGACCTACTGAGGCAACAGGCCATCAAGCAGACTATGAAGGACAAAGGGATCAGGAGCTTTGAGGAGGGACAGGTCACACCACGTAGGGGTAGCAATGTGACCTCTGGAGGTCCTATCGCTGGCAGGTCTGGGGCCAAACAGATGGACATGACGCCCTCCATAGCCGCTGTCACCAGGGTTGGGGGAGGGGCTGTGGAGGTTAAGCTACCAGGACCCGTCTCGACTCCGGAGGTGGTGATGGGCGGAGCAGGTCAGGGTACAGGTCAGGGTGCAAGTCAGGGAGCAGGTCAGGGTGCAGTCAAGCTGAGTCCTAAGGGGACACCTGTGCACCAGCAAGGCAAGAACACATCAGGCGTGGGTGGTACCTTGATCGATAAGGAGGATGACTTGAGACGCGAGCTACCATCTTTGCTGAAGAGCGTGGTAGCAGCTAAGAAGAGTGATGCCTCCTTTGGTGCAGGGACCACAGTCGATGGTGCTAGCAAGCCTCTGACAGAGGATGGACCAAGTAGACCAATCACTGAACAGCTGCCTGCTGCTACGAAAACATCTCCTACGAAGCCATCACCAGAACAGACAAAGCACGCTATGCCAGCTGGTGTTAGCGCTGGCGTTAACACTGGTGTTAGTGCTGGTGTTAACACTGGTGTTAGCGCTGGTGTTAACACTGGTGTTAGCGCTGGTGTTAACACTGGTGTTAGCGCTGGTGTTAACACTGGTGTTAGCGCTGGTGTTAACACTGGTGTTAGCACCTGTGTTAGCACTGGTGAGGCCACAGTACCAGCCTTGACACCTGATAAGCCCAGGGGGCTAGCCACCATACAGGAGAGTGAAGGGGCTGCTCCCTCGGTCAAGCCTGTGAGACCACCGCGTGTCCCACGGCATGTTGGGGAAACCTCAGTGGTGAGTCCCTCCATCATTCCTGTGGCTGAATCAACAGGTGTGGTCAGGAATGTTAACCCCGCCCCGACCACTCCCCCTGTGGTGACTGTTGAGTCTAAACCAAGGCCTCTGTTAAAGTCATCCACCGAACCTGGTCTTCAGGTGTCAACCATCAATGTCCAGGGTGTGACCCCCAGAGGTATCCAGGATGTGGCCCCCACAGGTATCCAGGATGTGACCCCAAAGGATGCCAAGGGTAGTACCGCTAAAAGAACACCTCCAGTACGTCCTCCTTCATTCAAGAGCACACGACCACAACAACCACCAGGTCAGTGGGAGGGAAGGAGAGGAGAGGGAGAGGAGAGGGGAGGGAGAGAGAGGAGAGGGGAGGGGAGAGGGAGGGAGAGAAGGACTAAGGTACTTCCATCTTTCATGCATGTCAGTTGATGAAGGTGTGACAAGCCCCAGGACAAGATGTTTGAATGAACTGAGGAAGAAGCTTCAGGACATTGAGCTGGAGCAAAGAAAGATGGAAGCCAGAGGGGTGGAGCTTGAGAAGAGGCTGAGGGGCGGGGCTGAGGAGATGGGTACGCAGACAGGTGGGATGTTAGGTACGCACCAGTGAAGTGGTTATCATCCCTCCAGACATGGACGATGACCCAGCAGTGATGGAGGAGTGGTTCCAGCTGGTAAACAAGAAATCTGTACTCCTCAGAGAGCAATCAGAAGTTGTTTATGTGTAAGAGTGAGAGGGGGTGTGGCCCTGCAATATATGGGAGGGGGGTGTGGCCCTGCAATATGTGGGAGGGGGGTGTGGCCCTGCAATATGTGGGAGGTGGGTGTGGCCCTGCAATATGTGGGAGGTGGGTGTGGCCCTGCAATATGTGGGAGGTGGGTGTGGCCCTGCAATATGTGGGAGGTGGGTGTGGCCCTGCAATATGTGGGAGGGGGTGTGGCCCTGCAATATGTGGGAGGGGTGTGGCCCTGCAATATGTGGGAGGGGTGTGGCCCTGCAATATGTGGGAGGTGGGTGTGGCCCTGCAATATGTGGGAGGGGGTGTGGCCCTGCAATATGTGGGAGGGGGTGTGGCCCTGCAATATGTGGGAGGGGGTGTGGCCCTGCAATATGTGGGAGGGGTGTGGCCCTGCAATATGTGGGGGGGGGGTGTGGCCCTGCAATATGTGGGAGGGGGTGTGGCCCTGCAATATGAGGTACGTGATGTGCTTGCTACCCTCTCAGTGTGAAGGACTTGGAGCTTATTGAGCAACATGATGAGCTGGAGAATGAAATCCGAAGACGTCTTGCAATAGACAGTGAGTGGGCGGGTGGAATCAAACCTAATGCTAATGTTTGTGTGTGTGTGTGTTTGTGTGTGTGTGTGTGTGTGTTTGTTTGTATGTGTGTGTGTTTGTGTGTGTGTTTGTGTGTGTGTGTTTGTGTGTGTGTGTTTGTGTGTGTTTATGTGTGTGTTTGTGCGTGCGTGCGTGTGTGTGTGTGTGTGTGTGTGTGTGTGTGTGTGTGTAGATTCCCGTAAGACCCAGATGCAGCTATTGGAAGAGGAGGCTATGATCAAAGAGTTAGTGGAACTGGTAACCAAGAGAGACGAATTGTTGTGGAAACTGGATGAAGAGAAACAACAGTATGTTGTGGGTGTGGTGTGTGGGTGTGGTCTGATGGAGAAGGCCCAGTGAGTGAGTGAACCCCACCCCTTACCACTCCCACTCCCCCACCCCTTACCACACCACCCCTTACCACTCCCACTCCCTTACCACTCCCACTCCCCACCCCTTACCCCTCCCACTCCCCACCCCTTACCACTCCCACTCCCCCACCCCTTACCACTCCCACTCCCCCACCCCTTACCACTCCCACTCCCACACCCCTTACCACTCCCACTCCCACACCCCTTACCACTCCCACTCCCCCACCCCTTATCCGTTAGAGAGGATGCAGAAGCTAACAAAGCTGGGCCACACCCCCTACCTGGGCCTCCTCCAAAACCACCTCAGCAGACAGGCTACAAGAAGAAAGAAAAGGTATGGGGACCACATGCATCTGATGATCATCAGGGTCATCATGCACCTGATGCTCATCAGGGTCATCATGCACCTGATGATCATCAGGGTCATCATGCACCTGATGATCATCATAGTTGTCATGCACCTGATGCTCATCAGGGTCATCATGCACCTGATGATCATCATAGTTGTCATGCACCTGATGATCATCAGGGTCGTCATGCACGTGATGACCCTGATGATCATCATGGTCATCATGCACCTGATGATCATCGTGTCATCAAATGTTTATGATAGCACCCTTTGTATGCTACACTGACATGGCCACATGACGTGCTAACTACATATACATGTAGGATACAAAGAAGAACAAAAAATGAAGTCCCAGAAGCTTCCTGTCGCTAGAAGTTTCCTGCCACTAGAGGTGTCCTGTCAACGTCAACTGTTGCTTCAAGACTTCCTGTTTACCTTTATTCTTTTAACCCTTTTGATATGATTTATTACTCCACTTTCGTCTTTCGTGATATCTAACAAGAGGGTTTAGTGTGTAAGCGAACTAGAGTAGCTCAAGACCCTAGTGCAAGCAAATAATACACATATAGGTATGCAACACACACACACACATACATAATATAATAATAAGAACAATCCCTATAGCTAATAGCACAAGGTTCACTTCTTGCTCGAGCTGATTCTCATCTCATCCTGCACAAAGTCAAATGCGGAGCTCTTGGAAGACTTCCCCAGGAAGGCAAAGCCACCTTCAGTAGAGGAGGTCTCACTGGTGGGAGGGGCCCTCTGGACGGGTCTGGCACTCCCTCCACCCGGAGCCATGTACATCATCCCGGGAGCATACATCATGGGCACACCCCCCTGAATGATGGCCATCATCAACCAAACAGTCTTAATGCATATATATATAAGCTTACCTGAGCTGCTGGCACCATTCCAGGTTGCATCATTCCCATTCCAGGTTGCATCATTCCCATTCCAGGTTGCATAATTCCAGTTCCAGGTTGCATCATTCCAGTTCCAGGTTGCATAATTCCCGTTCCAGGTTGCATCACTCCAGTTCCTCCGACGCCATACTGGGGAACCATGAACATAGGTACCTGCTGCAGACCCATGGGAGTGCCCCCTGTTGCCATGACATTTGGTGCGGAGGGAAGCATGACTCCACCCACTGGGTATGTAGTGGTCTGCATTGGCTGCAGGCTTTGTTGGGCACCAATGGACAACTGATTGAATATGTCAGAAGAAGATTTAGAATTGGAGCGTGTCACCAATGGAGCAGATGAGCCTCCCATTTTGAAGGGATCAAAGTTGTCCTCTTCAAATTGCAGCAATGACTCACCAGCTGTTGGCTCTACAGGCTGAGCAAAGAGAGGGGTTAACGTGTGCGGGAAGAGTGTACAGAATGGAGGGGTTAAAGTGTACAGAATGGAGGGGTTAAAGCGTATGGAATGGAGGGGTTAAAGTGTAAAGAATGGTGGGGTTAAAGTGTACGGATTAGAGGATTTACGTACATGGTACATTACATGCATAAAATTTAAAAGGTTCTGTAATGAAATTTAACAAACAGTAGCAAACCTTGACTTCAGCAGTTGGAGCAGATGGGGTGTCAAACAGAAGAGAATTAAGATCATCACCAGGCTGCTTTGTCGGAGGTGTCACATTGCTTGTTGCTGCACGTGGAACTGGTGGGCTCCGTTTGGAAGGAGTAGCTCTGTTCCTTGTCCCAGACGCTGTGCCTGACTTCAGAGATAGCCCTTCAAACAGACCAGAAGCATCAGGTGTGCTCTATATGGAAGCAAGGACAATAGTTACTTAAACAGAATTTGAGATATCATATTATTAGCATAAGCAATTTTACCAGGTTACATGTCATCACACACACACACACACACACACACACACACACACACACACACACACACACACACACACACACACACACACACGCACAAAACACGCCTGTCCAAATGAACGCACGTACACATTCCCCCAATATCTGGGTATATGTAGTATTACTATTGATTATATGAACACATGCATTGTATTAGTGAACATCCACACATTCCCAACATATGTAGTACACACACACATGCACATACAAACATATGTACACACACACACACACACACACACATACACACACACACACTCATCTCCTCACTACCTCATCTGTGTCCTCCGTCTGAGAAACTGTTACAATCTGAGACTTCTGTCCCTCCGGGGTTACCTGGGTTACCTGTGAGTCTTGTGCAGATAATTGAGCCATTAGCTGAAAGGAAGAGGTAGTGGGTGTGGTCATGAGCCAATGGCAAAGTGACTAGCAACACACAACACATGCACACACATATGCACACACAACACACACACTGCCACATGCACACCCACACACATACACATGCACACACACATGCACACACACATGCACACACATACACACACACACATACCTTAGTGGCTTTGGAGCGTATGCTTGCATTGGAGGAAGACGTAAGAGAGTTCATTTCCTCCAGTGTGAGGTCAAGGTAAGATGCAATGTCGGGTACATCAGAACGAATTAGAGCCTCAATCACAAACAGAGAGCGCTATTGGCATGGAGAGGGGAGGAGGCGGAGGTATTGGGAAGGAGATGGGGAGGAGGTGGAGGTATTGGGAAGGAGATGGGGAGGAGGTGGAGGTATTGGGAAGGAGATGGGGAGGAGGTGGAGGTATTGAGGAGAGGGGAGGAGGTGGAGGTATTGGGAGGAGGGGGAGGTATTGGGAAGGAGAGGGGAGGAGGTGGAGGTATTGGGGAGGAGGGGAGGTATTATGGTACATTGTAGCTCCATAGGTTTGATGGCTTGCTTACCAGAACAACAGGGTCCTCATCAGAACTAAGACGTTCCCGCAAACATTCAACAATGGCAAGAGTGTCTAATGCTTTGCATCTGGCCACACCCACACACACAACATCCACACACACGACAATGCAAAGAATAATGACAAGACTGGGGACTTGGGATAAGCAATTAACCAGCTCACCTGGTAATGAAAGTATTAATAACATCCCTAGGGGGTGCGGCTCTGACACCAGCAGGAGATGTGATCTCTTCCACCAACACCCTCTCCTGTTCACCTCCTGCTGCCTTTGAATGGCTTCTGTCCAAGTGAATATATGGCTACAGGATACTACAGGACACCATATAGGATACTCACCCTGAACTTGATGGATCAGATTTAGCAATCTCCTCTCTATAAAGAGTACTCATTGTAAAGTATACAGGTGTGGAGGGGGGACAGTGTGTGGTGTACATGTGGGTTGTATGCATGTTGAGAGTAACATGTGTGTACATGTGGTGTGCATGCGTGTTTGTGTGTGCTGTGCGTGTGTGTGCATGTGCATGTGTGTGTACATGCATGTACATATGTGTGTGTACATGTGTGCATGTGTGTGTACATGTGCATGTGTGTGTGCATGTGTGCTGTGTGATGTCCTCAAACATGCTGGAATAATGGCCAACCTCAGGACAGGTGCACTTGCAGCCCCGCCCCATCCTCCACCAGCGTAACCACTCACATGTTCTGGGAGGGAGGGCAATATTTAGAACACCTTCTAGCTTTACCCGTACACACACACACATCACATGCACACACAGAGCTTTTGAGCTAATACAATAGAACCAGCATATATATGCAGTCATTATTGTGTGATCAGTATAAACATACACACCCACACACACACACACACACACACCTCTGCCCAGTAGGCTTTCTGTTGGTCGACCACTGTTTGACACAGGGTAAGTGGGTGCAAATTTTGGTCCTGAATAGTTGGTGGCAACAGGAGCCATGGAGACGTAGCCAGGATCATAGGACAGAGGCTTGTTATCAAGCTGCCCAGGGATGATCAGGCCTGTACGCTGTATAGCCTTGGTAAGTTTTGTTCCTTGTGTGTTTGTGCATTTGTGTGGAGTGGAGGAGGATGTGTGTGGAGTGGAGGTGAAGCAGAGGGAACCAATGATAGTGCTGGAGTACTAGAAGGAAACAGTAGCTTACCCAAGTTTTCAGTTGGAACAGATGCTGGGGTATTGCCAAAGCCAATATACTTATTACCACCACCACCTGTCGGACCTCCGTAAGCAGTTGACCCAGATGAGGACCCTCCATAAGCAGTTGACCCAGATGAGGAGCCTCCATAAGCAGATGACCCAGATGAGGACCCCCCATAAGCAGATGACCCTCCATAAGCAGATGACCCTGATGAAGACCCACCATAAGCAGTTGACCCTGATGAGGACCCTCCTAAGCCTGAGCCATCTCCTGCATTTAAAAGGCAGGATGGGAAATCAGAAGAGAGGGGAGGGAGAGGGGGAGGGAGAGGGGAAGGGGAGAGGGACAGATGACAAACCTTGTCTTTCTTCACGGTGGAACTGTATACTAGAAGGATGTCTCTTGGAGTTATCATTGCTATCATCATAAAGGAGTTCCAGGAGTTTCTATAAATGAGATTCATAGGTCATCATATTGACCCTGTCACCTTATGACCACCCAACACCTACACCTCCACATAACACAGCTGCTTTTTATCACTTCCCTACCTCCTCTGTCCCTCCCCTTCCCCTCTGAGTTGGTTGTCCCTTTACACACACACACAGACTTCAACTAACATTTGCTATATCTCTGATTTTGCTGCAATCGCTAGCAAGGGCAATATCCTTGGTAACAAGCTCTGTGATAGAACATATGTAAAGAGAGAGGAGGGAGAGAGAAGGGAGAGAGGAGGGAGAGAAGGGGGAGAGAGAAGAGGGAAAGAGAAGGGGGAGAGAAGGGAGAGAGAAGGGAGAGAGGAGGGAGAGAAGGGGGAGAGAGAAGAGGGAAAGAGAAGGGGGAGAGAAGGGAGAGAGGAGGGAGAGAAGGGGGAGAGAGAAGAGGGAAAGAGAAGGGGGAGAGAAGGGAGAGAGGAGGGAGGGAGGAGGGAGAGAAGGGGGAGAGTCGGGAGAGAGAGAGAAGGGAGAGATGAGGTGAGGGAATGCTGTGGCATGGTGGATATACTCCGTACTTGATGCTTCAGTGATGCCTTCAGTCTGTTTGCTCAGACTTATCTTGAACTCGATATGTCCACGCTCGACGATTGCCGTAAGGAGTTGCAATACTTTCAGCTTAACGTACACATTCTTGGAAGAAACAAGTTGGTTGAGTAGATACTTCAGCAAGAATCCCCGTGCCTCGTGAGACTCAAATGACATATCTGTGCATCGGTTAAGCTGCCACAACTAAACGCACCAAGCCACCATCCTCCTGAAGTACTGTGAGGCCACCCCCCCCCCTCCTGGGACCACCCCCATCCTAAGTTTTGTGGGGCCACCCCTATCCTGAAGTACATGTACTGTGGGGCCATTGAATTACACAACCATCGTTAACTGGGGATATATACAGGTCACATATAAACATACATCACAGATGGCTCAGTGCACATAAGAGCACCCCAGTACAAGGCTCAATTGACAGGGCAGATGATTTGGGGCACTAGGCAGTCGGGATGATAGTTTGTTTGTAGCAATTTGACCCCCCAAAACACCAAATGATTCAGCACACAAATCCACATTAATGGCCACCACCAAAAATGGCAACCACTAACATTAGTTTTTGTGTGCCATAGAGTGTCAGTTGGGAGAGTTATAAATAATGGAAGGGAGAAGAAACATGTGGGTTCCAAATGGAAGGCTTAACAGGTGCCATGATGGCACTACAGCAGTAGGGAGGGCGCATCCTTACGGATTTCAGCCAACGGTGCACAATTGTAACAACACAATACTACATTGTAAGATATTGTACCGGGCAACTTAAAGGAAGGATGAAGAAAAAAAAAACACAATGGTTCATCTGGGGCTTGAACCCAGGGCCTTCTGCGTGTAAAGCAGACGTGATAACCACTACACTAATGAACCGCTCGATACTGCTGCTCCTCCTCCTTCCCGAGTAAAAAGCACCCCTAACAAGCGAACGGCTCAACAGTCCATTGACCTCACGACATCGTTACTCAATGCAACAGAATGGAGGATACTAACGATGTCTGTGATGATGAAGGATTGTGTGGGGCTCCCAGTTGCCAACGTGGCCGTGATTAGTGCTGGCATCTACAGTAAGCATTAGATAATGCGGGTATCACTAGCCGCCACCTCTGCCGTAATTTGATCACTTACGTGCTTCATATGGGCCAGTTTGTCTGAAAGGTCCGCCATATTTTCAGGCTCACAAAAGAGAAGGCAGACTCAGCCTAGCTAGCTGGCTTACTAACGTCCAACGGAACCGTATCTTAATTAAGAGAAACAAAATATTGCCTTCCGGATGAAATATTGAACCAGGTATTCATTTCTGGACGTGGGGGAAGGGCTGCCAGTTCTCAGGGACTAGATGGATGAATCATGGCAAGTACACTCTAAATTGAAACCGGTGTTGTACGAGGTTTGGGTAACTTGATTTATAAGGCCTGCGGGAGTGAACGGATAAAACCACTATTCTAGGTTTTACTTTTGCTGGCGGAGAAGAATGGTGTTTCATCTATAACAAGCGTTGACTGCAAGCGCCTAATCGAAATGGTACCGCCTTCCGAATCGGCCCTTCGTGGTGAAGACGCGACGCCCGAATCCAAACCAGACCACGATCGCATCCTTCTCACCGGCTACCCGCTTGATCCCCTATATACAAGGGTTTCTTTAGCTCTCGCCTACTGGATGGTGACAGGGTAAAATCTACAATCGCATGAATACACCTTAAGAAAATATCCATTGCAGGACATGCCCGATACAGCAGTTACCTTCCATCTTTCTGCTTAACGAGGAAGTATCGCTGAAAGAACGGTGAGGGGCGGGGAGACGTTGCCGTAACTGCACCCTCACCGTCACACACCCCCAGACAGCAGAGGATCGACAACCTCACTCCCAAGTTGACAGGGGCTAACACGCTGTGGGATCATTGGTCACGTGACGAACAGACGCACTTCCTCGTAGGTGTATTGGAAAGGCTTGGGCAGAGGGGTATACTGGATCTGCTTGGAGTGCGTCAAACCATTGGAAGTGCAGACCTACTGCCGCCACCTAGGGAAACACTAATAACAACCTTCAATGCTATTCATTCGTACGTGACTGGTCCCCAGGCCGTATAAATGATTGCAACTCCGCAATGCAGGCCTCCTTCAAAACTAACCGTGGGGGCAAGAGCGCTCTCCAAACATCACCACAGAGATGACACCGCCCACTGGTGGGGAACCTGCACAGGGAGTAAGCACACGCTCCACCTCCTGCACATAGTAGCAGGAGCGGTGGGGAGGGAATGACGTTATCCATTGAGCCTTTGCGCTTTGTTCAGCTGACATAGCCAAAAACCAGCATGCAATGGAGGTGGTGTGCAAGATAATAGACACAGCTGTGTGGATCAATATTCACGGGCTACCAGTAAGTAGAGACTGACATATTCACTGATGACACGCACACACACACACACCAGCACGATGTAAAGGTCATTGAAATGCGGACTATCGAAGGTTAGGAAAGACTGCTGTTACCCTGTACTGAGAGCCTCCCCTGATACTAGGGTACGGAGCCAGGTGGCTGTATAATGGAACAGAGTTCAGGGGATTCCTAGAGCCACAGATGGAAGGTGGTCATGAGGCAAGATGGAGGCACTGAGATGTAAGGTGTTATGGTAGCCGTGGATACATATAAGGAGCGGCCATCAAGTTAGTTATAGTAAATACTACCACCAAAGAGACTTGTACAGAACAATAATGATACAATTTAAGACAGGTTACCATGGGTACTGGTAACCATTAGTGATGGTAAACTACTTCAAGTGTAGTTTGGATTTGAGCAGTTCGATAGCATCTTTGCAAGTGAAGATTTTCTCTGCCTCCTCGTCAGATATCTCTACCCCTGCAGGTCGGTGTGCAAAGGAGATGGAGGGAGGTGGGAGGGAGGAAATTATGCCTGATCACTTGCATTTCAACCTCACAGCATTCACACACACATCATCTTACTTCCTGGGTTTTACATTAGGATAGTTCTCCCTTCCCTAAATTATCTCATTCCCTCATTATTAAGCATGATGTGTTTGAGTCAAAAGGCAATGATGACTGGATGGTATGCAGGCAATGACTAGAATTTTGTTGTTTCCATGTGATTCAGTCAGTACCAACTATACCACACATTACATCCACACAATGTAGTAGGCTTGATCTCAGACAGCAATCAGACATAGCCATGAAATAACAAATGTTTAAACCAGTAATAACTCAGGAAAATATAACATGACATTTCAACCCCACCCCCCTCCCCCCCCGTTGACGTGTTTAAATAGTTCAAATGTAAAAAATTAACCCACAAAACAGAATCCTAAGCCTGCGTTTCTTGGTCATTTCCTCGCTTCATATTATTATCGTATGCACAACTCACCGAACTCATCTTCGAACGCCATAACCACTTCAACTGAGTCCAGACTGTCCATGCCCAAGTCATTCAAGAAATGCGCCTCTATCGTGACCTGGGAGCGATTTAACCCCTAGTGTCCGTAGCTACACTCGAGCACCCACCTTTTCAGGGTTCACTTTGTCGAAGGCTTTGAGCACGTTAAGGACCCTCTCCTCCAGTTCGTGAACGGTTAGTGTCTCCCCCGAGTACCTCCTCCCCAGTACATTTAAATGTGTTGTCGTGCGAGTCAGATGCCTGCTACTCCAGGACGAAGCCGCGAACAAATTTCTGCATGGCATTAGTAGCCCTGCGTTCACTGACTGCACAGCTGCTATCCGCGGACAAATAGCAAATCGCAACATCCCCAATAGTCGTACACGAGGCAAGGTAGCCATCGTCATAGTCTTTCAGATAGGAGCACGTGAGAGCATGTGAGCGTCATCGTATATTATAGTGTTGTATAATTTCTTCGACCACTCATAATGGATCCGCATTTGCTAACAGGACAAGATAGGGTATACGATACAGCCTTCATGGGTGTGCTGCAGAGCTGTGGCAAAATACAGACATTCCTTGACGAAATGTTCAGTTTTTTGGCGCGGAGAACGGATTTTTATGTCATTATGACGCACGAGAAAGCCAAGATGGGTTTCCCGCCTGGAGCCTCGCAAGATATGTTAATGCAGGTAGGTACTCCTTAGTTAGTGTGCCATTCGTGCTACAGCGCGCGTGTGTGAAGTGAGCTCACGTGGTGTGCCGCCTTGCAGGCCTTCAAGAAGTACGAAGTCCTAACGCGAAAGCGGGAGACGGAACTTCTGCGTGAGGAAGAAACAAAGAGGGCCGAAGCCATGACGCAAATAAATACTCCAGTATGTGGGAAAACCCAAGGCAATGCTTGTACGGCCGGTGACGGTAAGGAAGCAGGAGAAAGAGCTCCTGGTTTAGATCCAAAGCCCTCCCACAAAGAAAAGCAAACGACAGATACTACCGTTTTGGCTTCGGACACCTACAATGGAGCCCAGCTGGACAATTATACGTGGTCCCAAACGCTTACCGATATTGATGTCCGCGTCCCCGTGGACCTTAGTATAACTGCTAAGGATATCAAAGTCGATATTAAGAACGACCACCTCACTGTTATGGTTTTGAGGCCAGAAAGGAAGTTGTTGCTTGATGGGCAGCTGGTGAATCGTATCAAAGTGGAGGACTCACTGTGGAATCTGGACAAGGGGACGGGTGTTGTGCAAATCAACCTTGAGAAGGCTAAGGAGGCTATGTGGAAGTCGGTGATCATGGGGGACAAGGAAATTGATCTTTCAAAAGTGGACAATACCAAGAACATAAGTGACTTTGACGAGGAGGCCCAGGCTGCAATCCAACGAGTGACCTACGACCATCACCAGAAGATGCTTGGGAAACCCACAAGTGGTCAGCAGAAGACATATGACGTACTGAAGAAGGCTTGGGATGCCCCAGGATCACCCTTCAGAGGGACACCCTTTGACCCCACCAAAGTTAATGTTTCTGGTGACTGAACTGTGTATGTGTGTGTGTGTGTAATCAAGTGTTAGCTCCTGGTGCACACGGTTTAATCACGTGAGGTGGTTGTGAAAGTTTTCTATTAACAGCAGAGAAAAACAATCAGACAACAGTGCTACAACTTTAATACAAAATATATAAACCGTTCATACGAGCAGTCCCCCAATTGTTACACAAGGGGGTAGCTGGCAGACGTGGCAATGCCGCACTTGTTGTTATGGTTACGGATCATCATTATGTATCCGGACATACCCCAGGATGCGCCCCAGCTGTTCTTAACAAGCCAGTAGTCATCAGAACCTGAGGTACCGTAGCCAACAGCGAGAACGCCATGGTCGAGGTTAGTAGATGAACAGATAAGGGGATCGTACACACCGCTGCTGTAGAACTGGAAACTTATGTGCGAAGCATCGATGGCGACTGAGACGGGTCCCACGGTTGCCACGGCAACTTGGAGGTCGGCCTCGCTGTCCTTGGTGACATCCACGTATCCGGAAATGGTGGCGCCAACATTGGCAGCCTTGAACCTGCAATTTCCGTCGGTGGCAGTGTACGGGTAGCTTGCCTCCGTGTCGATCCCGTTATTCTTAATCACGTACTGGAAGGCGTCGTCCATCAGACCTCCGTTGCATCCCTGGTCACCTTCAGCCGTGGAGCAGTCGACAAGGTTCTGTTCGCTGAGGGAAACCAGCGTCTTGGTGGCGTTAAAGTGCTGACCTTCCATCGACCCTGTGGCGCTGAAGGACCAGCACGAACCGCATTGACCCTGGTTCTTTACGGGGGTCACCCAACCTTGCTTATTCCAGTCCACGGTGGCGGGCAAATCTTGCACGCGGGCGGTAGGGACGAATAGCTTGCCCTTGCGCGCGTTCGACATGCGGTATCCATTGTACAACGATTTGAATTCCGAGTTCTCGAGGTCACCGAACTGGTTCATTTTCAGCTCGTAGCCAAATACTTCGGCGTGTTGGTTGTGCTCATCGATGAATTTCTTGTTGGCCTGCCAGATGATGTGGCGCTGAACTTCTTCCTTGTGGTTCTTGTAGATCTTACCATGCTCGGTCTTCCAAGCGCGCCACTCCTTGGAAAAGTCGAAGGCTGCAGCAGCGGCTATAAAAGTGCACAGAACAAGGAGCTTCATTTTGTTAATAATAGCTTGCAGGGCTCAGCAAAAATGTGTCATGTGATGCAAAATTTGATAGGTCACATGGTGTTAAACGGCGCAAATCAGCAACTGACACGCATGCGCATTATCATGGCATTGCGGAGAAATGCACTTTACCGGTACATGTACATGTATAAGTGAATGAACAGAACTATTACCATTAAACCAATAGAAAAAAATTTGTTACCGGTTGGAGAAACTAATTGTTATTAGCACCCTCGATTGCCCGGGCCGTCGTCATCCTACCCTTCCGCACATTTATTACACAGAGCGCGCTTTTGCCAATTATAACAACATAATGAACCATAGGCATATCAGGGGTGAGAGTGCACAACAGCCATTTCAAATAATAGATTACACAACAGGAGGCTGTTCCACTATACAACCGGGTAGCTAGCTGCCGTGGCAATACCGCACTTGTTGCGCTTGTTACGAACCATCTGGATGTACCCGTTCATCCCCCAGCTCACTCCCCAACTGTTCTTCACCTGCCAGTAAGCCATGCCTGACGTGGAGTCGGTCCCGTAGCCCACTACGAGTACCGCATGATCCAGATTAGTAGAGGAGCACGCGGGAGGATTGTACACACCGCTGCTGTATAGCTGGAAGCTCTGGTGCGACGCGTCGATGGCAACAGATATCGGACCTATGGTGGCCGAGGCTATCTGAAGAGCGGTTTCGTTTTTCTCCTGGACGTCCACGTAGCTGGATATCTTGGCGCCTATATTGGCAGTTTTGAACTGGCAAGGTTCATCGTGAGCCAAATATGGGTAGCTGTCCTCTGTATCGATGCCGTTCTGCATTACGTACTTAAATGCGTTGTCGGGTAGGCCCCCGTTACATCCTTGGTTGTCGAAGTCGTCGGAGCAGTCGACAAGGTTTTGTTCACTGAGCGACACCAGCTGCTTAGTTGCATTGTAGTGCTGGCCTTCCAGCGATCCTGTCGTGCTAAATGCCCAGCACGATCCGCACTGGCCCTGGTCTTTCACGGGGGTTACGAAGCCTTTGTCCCTCCAGTCGACGGTCTCCGGCAAGTCCTCCACACCGACCGTCGGAACGAAAGGTTTCCCGCTGCGCTTAGCGCCGGATTTGCGATAACCGTTGTACATATCAACGAACTCGCTGTTTTCGAGGTCGCCGAATTTGTTCATTTTCAGCGTGTAGCCAAATTTGTCCGCGTGAGAATTATGTTCGTCGACATACCTACGGTTCGCCTGCCAAATGATATGGCGGTGTAGTTCTTCTTTGGCGGTGTGGTATTTTTTACCATGTTCCGCTTTCCACGAATGCCACGCTTCAGGAAACTCGAAGGCTGTTACGAAAGCAGCCAAGCTAAGCACCAACATAAATCGCATCTTGCTCGACATGGTAATATCCGCGCAGCAACATGATAAATTTTCGCGGCGAGCAGTTTTTAAACAATTGCGCACGTGAGACAAAGGTCACCCACGTGTAGCAACTTCCGGTTAATTATTTGTGTACCTGTGTTGCTTATGGCGCTGTGAGAGGCACAAGATGTCCAAATTCGCATACACTGTAAGTTAGGGCCGTTAGGGAAACGGAGAACGAAAGCGCCTCTGTTATTAGAACTATTCGCAACGTAATTAATTACTGGTACTAGCTCCGCCTCCTTCGAGCCACCAAGTCACAGTGATGGTTCGTTTCTGTAGTTCTCAAATCTCTGCGGAGCAGTCTACTCTCAGGGTAACATTGTCTTCACAAATGACGGGAACTGCGTGCTTAGCCCTGTTGGAAACCGGGTGTCCCAGTTCGACCTTAAGAAGTCAGTTTTGTTCATGGATGTAGTTGCCAGCATACTATGATCACTACTATCACCTTATTACTCACCTGCCGTTGCAGCAATAAATCATGCACATTTCCATTTGAGAACCGAAAGAACATTTACCGGTTTGCCATCTCCCCTGATGGTCTCCTGATGATCTCTGTAGATGAGGGTGAGGTGTTGTGACCCATTTACTGTGGGACGGTTATTTTATGCATGCCTGATTGCTACAGAGGGACGTGGACTCCTCATCAACATGTATCGGAAAGTTGTTCTCCATTCCATCAACTTCAAGAAACCTGTGTACGACATAAAGTTTAGCCCCAATGGAAAGTAAGTAATGGTACCTGCCGACGTTACTGCCCTCCACTGCAATGTTGACCCCCCCCCCCCCCCCCACACACACATTTTAGGTACTTTGCTGTAACGTGTGGAAGAACTGTGAAAGTGTGGAACTCCCCAGGCCACTCCAAGACTTTTAACCCTTTTTCATTGTATCATGAGTACCCAGGCCAATATGATGACACACTATGCATCGACTGGTCTGATGATTCAAAGTATGTCCAGTTGTCTTACAAAAGCACTGGTCTTAGTAATGTGCAGTTTCTTTTCAGTGGGGTCAAGAGACTCCAGCTGTCGCATCTATTCGCTCCATCGAATCCGTGGTTTTCATTATGTAACCTTGGCAGCACACAGGAGTGCACTGGTGGCATGCTTCTTTGAGCAAAGCTCACTCAATGTGAGTTCATCATTTGTTCTGGGGGTGAATGGTGTTGTAGGTGTTAATAGGCAATAGACGGAGTCTTGACAGTTGCTCATCTCTAGGTATACACCGTGAGCAAGGATAGTGCCTTGGTTGTGTGGGAATCAAGCCTCAGCCTTGATCAGATGCAGCAACATATCCAGTCAGCTGAGCATAGGAAGAGAAGAGAGAGAGAGGAGGGAGTTGAAACAGCCCTGAACAAAATTCTTCCAGAAGAGAGCCTGAATGAGAGTGATGAGGATGACCAAAGTCACGTTGCTATGGAAATGGATGCTGTGGTGACGAGGGACAGCACTGATGGTGATACTGGTGAGTGGCCTTCAATAGCTGCCTTGGCTGGTTTGAATTAGGTTGGCTGTTAACAGAGGGAGAAGAAGCCAAGGCAGCTGGACCACTGAGAACCTCGAACGTGTGTGTTTGGTCCAAGAAAGAAAAGTAAGTGTGTGTAATTCACTGACATATTTGTACTCTGAAATACCACTCCACACACCATGCATATGAAAAAACCTCCTTACCTACCACCTATCCTATTTCTCACTCCCTGTCTTTGCTGGCTACCCTGCACACACACACACACACACACACACACACACACACACACACACACACACACACACAGGCACATCTTTCCTCAAGAGCACTCGAGGATCACTTGTGCCACAATGCACAAACCTTCACACCTCTTGGTTGTGGGCTTCTCCTCAGGCATATTTGCCCTCTATGAGGTCCCGGCCTTCGTTCCCATCCACACCCTAAGGTTGGCCTGCAGACAGCCATTTGAGCCAAGTTGACATCCTTCTACAGCATATCTCAGCAGAGGGTCACCAGTGTGGCAATCAATCCTACTGGTGACTGGTTGGCATTTGGCTGCAGCAGTCTGGGGCAGCTCCTGGTGTGGGAGTGGCACTCGGAGACCTATGTGCTGAAGCAGCAGGGTCACCACTATGCTATGAATGTACTAGCCTTCAGTCCTGATGGAGCCATCATTGCCACTGGAGGTGATGATAACAAGGTATGCCCTTCACTGGACAAGGAAACCTTATGTAATCAAGTGGTAAAAATTGTTCTCAGGTGAAGCTTTGGAGTACCAGTTCAGGCTTTTGCTTTGTGACTTTTGGCGAACATACGGCAGCTGTCACAGGATTGGTCTTTAATAGCAACGGGAAAGTTGTGTTCAGTTCGTCCCGTGATGGCACAGTCAGAGCATTTGACCTGCACAAGTAAGGCATAGAGAGGGCAGGCATACCTATTGAGTGATAGGATGATGCAATATCCTTAGTGATAGACCACACTTAAGGGTTCTGTCATAATGAGCATTGTACTGTGTTATCTCTGTGAGGTACTAGGTCATGTGTTTGTATGTGGGAGGAATAAAGGTGGCCTTTGTTATAGTTGTAACAATGTTAGGCTGTGGTTACCCTTCAGGAGCAGGACCCTTCTACAGTGGAGGGTCCTTCTACAGGGGACTGGGCTCTTATGGGGAGATGGGGATGCAGGAGGGGGAGTAGTGTAGGGGGCTCTTAAGGGAGATGGGGATGCAGGAGGGGGAGTAGTGTAGGGGGCTCTTATGGGGAGATGGAGATGCAGGAGGGGGAGTAGTGTAGGGGGCTTATATGGGGAGATGGGGATGCAGGAGGGGGAGTAGTGTAGGGGGCTCTTAGGGGGGATGGGGGTGCAGGAGGGGGAATAGTGTAGGGGGCTCTTAGGGGAGATGGGGGTGCAGGAGGGGGAGTAGTGTAGGGGGCTCTTAGGGGAGATGGGGATGCAGGAGGGGGAATAGTGTAGGGGGCTCTTATGGGAGATGGGGATGCAGGAGGGGGAGTAGTGTAGGGGGCTCTTAGGGGAGATGGGGGTGCAGGAGGGGGAGTAGTGTAGGGGGCTCTTAGGGGAGATGGGGATGCAGGAGGGGGAATAGTATAGGGGGCTCTTATGGGAGATGGGGATGCAGGAGGGGGAGTAGTGTAGGGGGCTCTTAGGGGAGATGGGGGTGCAGGAGGGGGAGTAGTGTAGGGGGCTCTTAGGGGAGATGGGGATGCAGGAGGGGGAGTAGTGTAGGGGGCTCTTATGGGAGATGGGGATGCAGGAGGGGGAATAGTGTAGGGGGCTCTTATGGGAGATGGGGATGCAGGAGGGGGAATAGTTTAGGGGGCTCAAGACTGCCTGTTGGTTGGTTGGTGGTTGAGCTGCTCAGCAGGGTCATATATGACCAGTGGTTGCAGCAGGTTTGAATGATGGGTGAGGTATAATAGTGAGAGGGAAGCTTACTGATCAGCTGTAAGGGGAAGCTTACTGATCAGCTGTAGGGGGAAGCTTACTGATCAGCTGTAAGGGGAAGCTTACTGATCAGCTATAGGGGGAAGCTTACTGATCAGCTGTAGGGGGAAGCTTACTGATCAGCTGTAAGGGGAAGCTTACTGATCAGCTGTAAGGGGAAGCTTACTGATCAGCTGTAAGGGGAAGCTTACTGATCAGCTGTAAGGGGAAGCATACTGATCAGCTGTAGGGGGAAGCTTACTGATCAGCTGTAAGGGGAAGCTTACTGATCAGCTATAGGGGGAAGCTTACTGATCAGCTGTAGGGGGAAGCTTACTGATCAGCTGTAAGGGGAAGCTTACTGATCAGCTGTAAGGGGAAGCTTACTGATCAGCTGTAAGGGGAAGCTTACTGATCAGCTGTAAGGGGAAGCATACTGATCAGCTGTAGGGGGAAGCTTACTGATCAGCTGTAAGGGGAAGCTTACTGATCAGCTGTAGGGGGAAGCTTACTGATCAGCTGTAGGGGGAAGCATACTGATCAGCTTTAGGGGGAAGGTTACTGATCAGCTGTAGGGGGAAGCTTACTGATCAGCTGTATACTGATCAGCTGTAGGGGGAAGGTTACTGATCAGCTGTAAGGGGAAGCTTACTGATCAGCTGTAGGGGGAAGCTTACTGATCAGCTGTAGGGGGAAGCATACTGATCAGCTTTAGGGGGAAGGTTACTGATCAGCTGTAGGGGGAAGCTTACTGATCAGCTGTAGGGGAACGCTTACTGATCAGCTGTAGGGGGAAGCTTACTGATCAGCTGTAAGGGGAACAGCTTTAGGGGGAAGTTTACTGATCAGCTGTAAGGGGAAGCTTACTGATCAGCTGTAGGGGGAAGGTTACTGATCAGCTGTAGGGGGAAGCTTACTGATCAGCTGTAGGGGGAAGCTTACTGATCAGCTGTAGGGGGAAGGTTACTGATCAGCTGTAAGGGGAAGCTTACTGATCAGCTGTAGGGGGAAGCTTACTGATCAGCTGTAGGGGGAAGGTTACTGATCAGCTGTAGGGGGAAGCATACTGATCAGCTTTAGGGGGAAGGTTACTGATCAGCTGTAGGGGGAAGCTTACTGATCAGCTGTAGGGGGAAGCTTACTGATCAGCTGTAGGGGAACGCTTACTGATCAGCTGTAAGGGGAAGCTTACTGATCAGCTGTAAGGGGAAGCTTACTGATCAGCTGTAAGGGGAAGCTTACTGATCAGCTGTAAGGGGAAGCTTACTGATCAGCTGTAGGGGGAAGCTTACTAATGTATTGTTTGGTCATTTTCAGGTATCGCAACTTCAGAACATTTGCCTCCCCACGACCAGTTCAGTTCTCTAGTGTGGCTTTGGACCCTAGTGGTGAGGTGGTTTGTGCAGGCTCACACGATACATGCGAGGTGTTTGTGTGGTCCGTGCAGACTGGCCGCCTGCTAGAGGTAGGTTGGGGAGGAGTGCGGTGGTGGGTGTGTAATGTGCTGTTCATCACAGCTTCTTACAGGGCATGAGGGACCAGTTAGCTGCGTTGCCTTCAGTCCTTCAAAGGCTTTGCTGGTGTCTGGGTCCTGGGACAACACTGTGCGTCTGTGGGATGTGTTTGAGCACAAAGGAGCACCAGAAACCCTCACTCATTCTAGCAATGGTAGGGGACTTCAATGGTGACTGGTGGATGTCTGCCAACGATTTTGTGTTGTTTCACGTTCCTATTAGTGCTCACTTTGGCATTTAGACCTGATGGACTTGAGCTTGCTGTTGCGACACTGGATGGACAGATCTTGTTTTGGGACGTAAACAGGTAGGTTTGACCATATCAGGTATTGACATTTACATCCTGTGTTCATGTGGTGGATTCATGTGTTCATGTGATGTGCTCATGTGATGTGTTCATGTGATGTGTTCATGTGATGTGTTCATGTGGTATGTGCCTAGAGTTCTCCAGACTGGATCCATTGATGGTAAGCATGATCTCCAACTTGGGCGCAGAGGTGGGGACAAGGTCACGGCACAACGACTAGCAGAGGCTGCAGCGTAAGGCCTTCACGTGGGACGTGTGAGTGGTGTGCATGTGTGGTGTGTGCTGTGTGCATGTGTAGTACGCATGTGTTGTGTGCATGTGTGAGTGGTGTTCAAGTGGGTGGTGTGATTGCTTCTACATGTATGTTCATGTATGTGTACACACATGATATGTGTCTGTCTTTGTTGGGCTTGCAGACACTTTGGCAGTCTCTGCTACACAGCTGATGGTCGTACCATCCTGGCTGGGGGAAGGTCAAAGTTTGTGTGTATATATAACGTGGAACATCAAATATTGTTGAAGAAGTTCCAGATCTCAAGAAATAGGTCATTAGACGGTGTTGAGGTGAGGAACTGCCATGCCAGTGTGAATGTGTTGAGGTCTGGACAGGGTGTAGAGGGATATGGACAGGGTGTAGAGGGATAGAGGGGTGTGGACAGGGTGTAGAGGGATATGGACAGGGTTGTAGAGGGATAGGGGTGTGGATAGGAGTGTAGAGCTGTGGGGTGTGACACTTGTGTTAGCAGAGAACCAGGTGCAGGCAGGCATCGACTTCCCTCTCACATGTGCGGGGTACTATGCTCTGTCCCCTACTAGAGGTTCCTGAACAGTTCTAAGATGACTGAGGCAGGTCCACTGGAGCTGTTGAGTGAGGATGAAGGGGTCAGTGACAAAGAAGACATTCGGCTCCCTGGAGTGAGAAAAGGTACACAGTTTTGGTGGTCATCAGCCTTATTTGGACATACAGTGTTACATGATGTTATGTGTTAAGTTACATTATGTACTGTATGTTAATTACATGATGTTATGTGTATGTTACATGTTATGTATGTTACATGATGTTATGTATACGTTACATGATGTACTATATGTTAGTTACATGATGTTATGTGTATGTTACATGATGTACTGTATGTTAGTATGTTACATGATGATGTTACATGACGTTATGTATATGTTGCATGATGTTATGTATGTTACATGATGTTATGTATATGTTACATGATGTTATGTATATGGAACATTACAACTTGATGATTTATGTATGTGCATTGAAAGCAAACCACTATACCTTCTGAACTGTTAATGATGTCAGCTTCTGAACTGTTAATGTCTATTGTCCTGAGTGTCCACCCGGGGGTACAATTGGACACCCGGGTGGACAGCAAAAAAAGTTTTTGCCGTTCGGTCATGGAAGGGGCCTAATTGCATTGAACGGTACTGGCTTATAGAACAAGTCTTTTTAGGATCGGGTCGAGATAAGTAAGGCTTAAATCCTTTTGATACGAGCTGTGCTAGCGGACCTATCCATTAGGCCGTAGCTCGTATATGGTATACCGCATGGGGCGTAATGGATAGGTCCGCTAGCACAGCTCGTTTTATGAATACCAAAAGGATTTAAGCCTTACTTATCTCGGCTCGATCCTAAAAAGACTTGTTCTATAAGCCAGTACCGTTAAATGCGACTAGGTCCCTTCCATGACCGAACGGCAAAAACTTTTTTTGCTGTCCACCTGGGTGTCCAATTGTACCCCCGGGTGGACACTCAGGACAATAGATACTAATGATATCAGATTCTGAACTGTTAATGGTGTCAACTTCCTACTTTTCAACACTTCATGCCACTGTTTCTATATGCGAAAATATCTCCATAAAGGATTAAGTAAATATTAACGAACAGAACAAATCAATGGTGACAGGACCCTTCTATATATGTACCGAATTTGATGCAATTTGAACACTCCTACCTGAAGATTCAGATTCGAACCCTATGGGGTGCTAGCCTCGTAATGTCATTTGTGCAAGGCACCAAAATGTATTTTCACATATAGAAATGATGTGGTATGTAGTGTGACGTCGATGGCATTAGAAGATATATCAATTTGATTTTGATGCTATGCATAAATTCACAAGGGTCAAAGTCTCATAGAACATTGGTACATGCTACGACAATGGGATATACATGTTCCCACAGCATGCCTCCGTTGATGTGTTACTTGTATGTTATGTTACATGATATATTCACACAACCGCTTACTGCGCTTTCCTTCACATACTAATGGTCAGGGGACATGAGTGCTCGGAAGAATAGGCCAGAGATCTGTGTAAAATGCGTCCGGTTTTCACCAACAGGTAATGTGACATGTCCCCCTCACCTCATCTGCTGTGGCCATGTCCCCTCACCTCCTCTGCTGTGACCATGTCCCCCTCACCTCATCTGCTGTGACCATGTCCCCCTCACCTCCTCTGCTGTGACCATGTCCCCCTCACCTCATCTGCTGTGACCATGTCCCCCTCACCTCCTCTGCTGTGACCATGTCCCCCCTCACCTCATCTGCTGTGACCATGTCCCCTCACCTCCTCTGCTGTGACCATGTCCCCCTCACCTCATCTGCTGTGACCATGTCCCCTCACCTCCTCTGCTGTGACCATGTCCCCCTCACCTCATCTGCTGTGACCATGTCCCCCTCACCTCCTCTGCTGTGACCATGTCCCCCTCACCTCATCTGCTGTGACCATGTCCCCCTCACCTCCTCTGCTGTGACCATGTCCCCCTCACCTCATCTGCTGTGACCATGTCCCCCTCACCTCATCTGCTGTGACCATGTCCACCTCACCTCATCTGCTGTGACCATGTCCCCCTCACCTCCTCTGCTGTGACCATGTCCCCCTCACCTCCTCTGCTGTGACCATGTCCCCCTCACCTCATCTGCTGTGACCATGTCCCCCTCACCTCATCTGCTGTGACCATGTCCCCTCACCTCCTCTGCTGTGACCATGTCCCCCTCACCTCATCTGCTGTGACCATGTCCCCCTCACCTCCTCTGCTGTGACCATGTCCCCCTCACCTCCTCTGCTGTGACCATGTCCCCCTCACCTCCTCTGCTGTGACCATGTCCCCCTCACCTCATCTGCTGTGACCATGTCCCCCTCACCTCATCTGCTGTGACCATGTCCCCCTCACCTCATCTGCTGTGACCATGTCCCCCTCACCTCCTCTGCTGTGACCATGTCCCCCTCACCTCCTCTGCTGTGACCATGTCCCCCTCACCTCATCTGCTGTGACCATGTCCCCCTCACCTCCTCTGCTGTGACCATGTCCCCCTCACCTCATCTGCTGTGACCATGTCCCCCTCACCTCATCTGCTGTGACCATGTCCCCCTCACCTCCTCTGCTGTGACCATGTCCCCCTCACCTCATCTGCTGTGACCATGTCCCCCTCACCTCCTCTGCTGTGACCATGTCCCCCTCACCTCATCTGCTGTGACCATGTCCCCCTCCCCCTCACTTCATCTGCTGTGACCATGTCCCCTCACCTCATCTGCTGTGACCAGGTCCCCCTCACCTCATCTGCTGTGACCATGTCCCCCTCACCTCATCTGCTGTGACCATGTCCCCCTCACCTCCTCTGCTGTGACCATGTCCCCCTCACCTCATCTGCTGTGACCATGTCCCCCTCACCTCATCTGCTGTGACCATGTCCACCTCACCTCATCTGCTGTGACCATGTCCCCCTCACCTCCTTTGCTGTGACCATGTCCCCCTCACCTCCTCTGCTGTGACCATGTCCCCCTCACCTCATCTGCTGTGACCATGTCCCCCTCACCTCATCTGCTGTGACCATGTCCCCCTCCCCCTCACTTCATCTGCTGTGACCATGTCCCCTCACCTCATCTGCTGTGACCAGGTCCCCCTCACCTCATCTGCTGTGACCATGTCCCCCTCACCTCATCTGCTGTGACCATGTCCCCCTCACCTCCTCTGCTGTGACCATGTCCCCCTCACCTCCTCTGCTGTGACCCAGGTCGTATGTGGGCCACAGTGTGCACTGAGGGACTGCTTATGTACAGTCTTGATGCGGGAGTGACCTTTGACCCATTTGATCTCACCATGGAAGTGACCCGGGATAACACCCTGGCTGCACTGAAGGAGCAGCAGTACTCTGCAGCCCTGGGCATGAGCTTCAGGCTGAACGAGAAGGACCTCATTGTGTTAGTGATGGAATCTATCCCCGTCACAGATGGTAATATCTGAGTGAGAGAGGGGGGGGTAGCCATATAAGGGTAGCAAAGCATCTGTATCTTTATGTATACATGCACACACTAGATACACATTAAAACTTGTCACAACACAAACGGCATGCACACACGCACTAGAAAGGTTTTTGCTGATGAATGTGATATTAGCCATGTGACTGATTATAATTACAACAGTGACAATAGTAGCCATTCAGTGACCTGCACTTTGTGCTGTGAACCTTTTGACACGTGTGCACACACACACACACACACACACACACACACACACACACACACACACACACACACACACACACACACACACACACACACACAGTTGAGCTAATAGTGCAAAGCCTGCCACCATCTCTGGTAGCTAGGCTGCTCAGTGTTCTGGCAGAGAGGGTTGAATCCTCACCACACATGCAGTTCTATCTCCACTGGTGTGTCACTTTGCTCAAACACCACACTGTTCACCTTCGGGAGAAGTCTCCTGCAATCGTGGCCAATATCAGAGACCTCCAAAAGAGCATTATTCAGAAGCAGACAGACCTTGGAAGGATGTAAGTGATGTGTGTGACTGTGTAGGTGTGTGCATAGATTAATGACCTTATAGATACGGGATTGGAAACGCTATATACGCTAGTATTACGTATGGATGTTCCATCATCGTTTTGCATGAATCTAATTAAAAAAGCGCGGGCTCTTGTCAAGGGGAGGTGAAGAAACTGTCCTGAACAGAGACAGCAAAGGTACAAGAAAGCAGTTGACGATATAAAAAGTCGTACGGAAACTTGTGTAATCAGAAAGCATGTTCAAATGATTCGGCTTTTAAACCTTGTGCCTTATACGATGGTTAAACGGCTGTATCAGGTCATGCGAATAGGAAGTGAAATTTTTGCGCTGATTACTGTGGCGACACAGAATAGCTTTAAGCGTTGAAACCTCGTTACACAGCAAAGGCAGAGATGGTAGTGTTGCGTAGGGTTTGTTGCAAACTTGTAGTTGTTACACAAAAAGAGATTCAGAGCTTCAAACTCAAATTTGCGCGTTTTGAACCTCCAGCAGCTCGCAGGCTGTTGTTGTGTCATGGTACAAAACTATGGCTTTTGGTTAGTATTTTACCAATCTAGAAAGGTCGATGGGTTGCGTGGTGTATGTTAAAATCTTCTACACATATTGGTTCTAAAGATATACGGCCCACTATGCACATAAATGATCGCGTTCTTCTTGGTCGTATGTATATTTTTATGGCTGTATCGTGCAGGTCATGTATCGGCAAGATCGCCTAGCATCAAAGCGCAAATACGAAAGGTGTACTAGACAATGTACTTCACTGACGGTTTCTATTGATATTGAATTCTGGGAAGAAAGCTAGTGTTCCACCTCCTACATCAAACATGACGTCATGCATACGTGAAACGATGATAGAATCGTGCAATGTACAGCGTTTCCAATCCCGTATCTATAAGGTCATTAATCTATGGTGTGTGTAAGGGTGGTGTGTGTATGGGTGTGTGACTGAGGGTGGTGTGTGTATGGGTGTGTGACTGAGGGTGGTGTGTATGGGTGTGTGACTGAGGGTGGTGTGTATATGGGTGTGTGACTGAGAGTGGTGTTATTACCGTTTAGGTCACGTATGGTCCTTACTGTGTTGAAGTATGGCCCTTACTGTGTTGAAGTATGGTCCTTACTGTGTTGAAGTATGGCCCTTACTGTGTTGAAGTATGGTCCTTACTGTGTTGAAGTATGGTCCTTACTGTGTTGAAGTATGGTCCTTACTGTGTTGAAGTATGGCCCTTACTGTGTTGAAGTATGGTCCTTACTGTGTTGAAGTATGGTCCTTACTGTGTTGAAGTATGGTCCTTACTGTGTTGAAGTATGGCCCTTACTGTGTTGAAGTATGGTCCTTACTGTGTTGAAGTATGGTCCTTACTGTGTTGAAGTATGGCCCTTACTGTGTTGAAGTATGGTCCTTACTGTGTTGAAGTATGGTCCTTACTGTGTTGAAGTATGGCCCTTACTGTGTTGAAGTATGGCCCTTACTGTGTTGAAGTATGGCCCTTACTGTGTTGAAGTATGGTCCTTACTGTGTTGAAGTATGGTCCTTACTGTGTTGAAGTATGGTCCTTACTGTGTTGAAGTATGGTCCTTACTGTGTTGAAGTATGGTCCTTACTGTGTTGAAGTATGGTCCTTACTGTGTTGAAGTATGGTCCTTACTGTGTTGAAGTATGGTCCTTACTGTGTTGAAGTATGGTCCTTACTGTGTTGAAGTATGGTCCTTACTGTGTTGAAGTATGGTCCTTACTGTGTTGAAGTATGGTCCTTACTGTGTTGAAGTATGGTCCTTACTGTGTTGAAGTATGGTCCTTACTGTGTTGAAGTATGGTCCTTACTGTGTTGAAGTATGGTCCTTACTGTGTTGAAGTATGGTCCTTACTGTGTTGAAGTATGGTCCTTACTGTGTTGAAGTATGGTCCTTACTGTGTTGAAGTATGGTCCTTACTGTGTTGAAGTATGGTCCTTACTGTGTTGAAGTATGGCCCTTACTGTGTTGAAGTATGGCCCTTACTGTGTTGAAGTATGGTCCTTACTGTGTTGAAGTATGGTCCTTACTGTGTTGAAGTATGGTCCTTACTGTGTTGAAGTATGGCCCTTACTGTGTTGAAGTATGGTCCTTACTGTGTTGAAGTATGGCCCTTACTGTGTTGAAGTATGGCCCTAGGGTTAGGGTTAGGGTTAGGGTTAGGGTTATAATAGCTGTGACAACACATCCTGTTGTATCCATGGTTACAACCCAGGGACAACGTGGAGGATGTGTGCAGTGGTAGTATGCCAGATACGGCATACTATCTCCTCATCCCCAGACTGCCCATCCTCTAGCTCCTCATCCCCAGACTGCCCATCCTCTAACTCCTCATCCACTAAGTTACAGTTTTAAGCGAATATCATATCAGTCTTAATGTCTATTGTCCTGAATGTTCACCCGGGGTACACAATTGTACACACAGGTGCACAGCTTAAAAAATTTTTGCCGTTCGATCTACGAAGGGACCTAATAACAATGAATGCTACAGACACATAGTGCAAGCCTTTTAGGCTTGGGCCGAGATATCTACACCTTAAATCAATACTTGCACACCAAGCTGTGAAAGTGGACCTATCCATTACCTTCCGCACGGTACACTGAACGTGCCACAAAAGGTTCCGAAGGTTTAAACTACGCCTTTTTAGCTAAGGTCACGGCAAATAGCTGTTTTAAGGACTTAGTACTAACTTGTGAAGGTTAACTTGAGAGCCTTCAGCCGACTTAGCTAAGATGGCATACTTTTTACCTTCCATGGCTCATTCGATCTACCACGCGGAAGGTAATGGATAGGTCCACTTTCACGGTTTGGTGTACAAGTATCATAAGGATTTAAGGCGTAGATATCTCAGCCCAAGCCTAAAAGGACTTGCACTATGTGTAGCATTCAATGTTATTAGGTCCCTTCGTAGACCGAACGGCAAAAACTTTTTTAGCTGTGCACCTGTGTGTACAATTGTGTACCCCGGGTGAACATTCAGGACAATAGACATTAAATATTGTGCTTCATTTGGAAAGGGAGGGGGAGGGACTGCAATTACAACTGACATTCAAGTCAAATAAATATTTATCTGAATATTCATGGTAAAGTGTACCATTATCTAATTATGATTTATTAACTGAGAGTTAATCTGCAGTCAATCCACAACAGTTGTGTATTCAAGCATATGGCTGCTAATATCTGTTTAAATTATTTGCATTACTTATTACTTCCGTTTCTAAGTGAATTGACAGCTGGAAATAGCTGTTGTGAAAGCTGATTGTTTCTCTGTCCTTACAGTTGTGATGGAAACTCGTATAAACTCCAGTATGCTCTGTCTTTAATCAAACAGCGGCAAGCCCAGGCCATTGTGGAAGCCCATACCGTTTCTGAAGCTGGTGACAATGAATCTGAACACATGACCGTGTTGGTAGCCTAATCATTTGCTGAACGTGTATAAAAATTAACACCTATTTAACCTGCGGGGGCCCGGGGGCTTATTAATTAATGTGGTTAAAAAAAGTGGATCAATAAATGGCTACCGCTTGGAACAGGTCGGGGATCATCAAGGGAGCGGGAATTCCGTCGCCCACAGGGCCGTTCAACGTGGGGTGTGTGGATGTGATGCACCATTTCGAAGGCGACACTACGGGCCTGCTCGTGAAGCTATTCTACCCAACGGGTGCGGTGTTCGGTGGTCAATACCCTTACTCTGACTGGCTCTCACATAAGCGGTACATACGGGGCATGCTGGATTATGCGAAGACTTCTGCTGCAGGACTTATGACCACACTCATGGATACATTTATGTGTGAGGGATATGCTTATAGTCCGGGTGTTTTACTAATGCACGTACATATATTATATCCATGGCGACGGGTTTCTTTGTATCCAGCTCCAAAGGCACCAGCACTGTACGGGGCCCCGTTGTTCGTTGTTAATGGATCCAGTGCTACGGATGGGACCAACGGGGTACAGGTGGTGGCGGGCAATATGGCGGCCGATATGGCGCCGGCGGCCGCCCTTCCCTTGGTGGTTTTCTCGCACGGCCTCGGTGCCATGCGAGCTACAGCGAGTGCAGCGTGCTGCGACCTGGCATCTCATGGCTATGTCGTGGGAGCAGTTGAACACAGGTGTGTGTGAGAACTAAGCGTGTTCTCTACATGATCACCAATTACTGCTTGATCCTTAACGTTTAGGGATCGGTCTGCTTCGGTCTGCCTCAGGAGGGTGCCCGTACCAGGTACCAGTGATCAACAGTTCACTGATGAGTGGCTGGAGTTCTATGTTAAGAAGGATGATGAGCCGGAGTTTCCCCTCCGTCATACTCAGGTCATTGTGCCTACTGTACCGTACCATCACTGTATCACTGTACCATGTCATCACTGTACCGTATCACCACTGTCACTGTACTGTATCACCACTGCATCACTGTACTGTATCACCACTGCATCACTGTACCGTATCATCACTGTACCATATCATCGCTGTGTCACTGTACCGTATCATGACTGTATCACTGTTATGCACCATACTGTGTATAATAATCATCACAGGCAACCATTAATGTTGGTATCCTTGGCAACCACCACCTCTCTCTGGTAGTGTTGTGGTCAACATATTATATCAGTGCAAGGAATCTGCAGAAGTAGTTGGTTGTATTGTGTTCATAGGTCTGTCAGAGGGTTAAGGATGTCAAGATGGTTGTATATTGTGTTCATAGGTCTGTCAGAGAGCTAAGGACGTCAAGATGGTCGTGGACCTGTTCTATCTCCTCAACGAGGGGGGCACTATTAAGAACATGATGCCTAATAACTATGACTTCAAGCAGTTCCAAGTGAGTGTATATGCAACATCACCTGTGTACCCTGTGACCTCCATAGCTCTCCTAGGGAAGGCTGAACGTAGACTTGGTAGCAATGATGGGTCATTCATTTGGAGGAGCTACCACATTGCAATCCCTCTCTGAAGATTGCAGATTAAAGTAGGTGGAGTCAGTGGGTGGAGCCTGTGATTATGTGATGCTTTCTTCTCTCCATCGCCACCCCCCCCCCCCCCCACACACCCAAGATGTGGCATAGGTCTGGACTCATGGATGGTCCCCATCCATAGGGACTTGGACTCCCAGGGTATTCAGCAACCACTCCTGTTCATCAACAGTCACAGTTTTCAGTGGAAGGAGAACATAGAACGTATGATGAACTATGTGACAGAGCCTGGGCCCAGTGGTATAAGGAGGGGTGCCATCATCACCATCAGGTAAGGAGGAGCCATGGTGTCATCAGCCTGTCATGTGACATCATGTGACCATCATGTGTGTGCTTGCAGGGGTACCAATCATTACAATCAAACAGACATACCCTTTGTGTTGCCTCGATTCGTAATGAGGTCAGATAAGTACAGATCTCCATTGGACCCTGTTGTGGCTCACACATTGAACATGGAGCTGGTCCACGGCTTTCTCAAACGTCACCTGCTTCTTGGTAAGGCCACACCCACTACTTATTAAAGCCACACCTACTATTATTCCTATGCTATACCAGATGGAAATGTCATAGCAAGCAGTTAATAAAGCCTTGATAGTTAATTAATGCAACAGGCCTACTTTAAAGCTCTAGTCAAAATGTGTGAGGTTTCAGCCAGAAGGTCTGATGTTAGATATTTTTTTCCTTTCATTATTCTAGATACTAATTTTCAATGTATAATCCCAAATCTTGATGGTGGAGATGGGTGCTCAGAGAATTTGATCATGGGAACGAATGTAGACCTGGGCACTGGACGTGATGAAAGTGGAGGAACTGATGGACCTGATCAAAGGGGAGGAGGGGATGGACCTGATCAAAGGGGAGGAGGGGATGGACCTGATCAAAGGGGAGGAGGGGATGGACCTGATCAAAGGGGAGGAGGGGATGGACCTGATCAAAGGGGAGGAGGGGATGGACCTGATCAAAGGGGAGGGAAGGATGAATATGAAGGACAGATGCCAGTTAGTGAAGATGGGAAGCCAGTTGAAGGGGAACAGACAACCCAGCCAAATGTAAAGGAAAGAAGTAGCAGCATAGAGAAGCCACTTGAAGACCACTCCAAAGAAGATCAGATAACCAGTGCAAATATTAACATGTGAGGAAGCATAACCATTTTTTTTTGTTGGCTATCCCCCCAGTGTGTTTTGTATAGTTTAGTTTGGGGGTCCTGTGACCTCTTTTGATGCAGTTTGCATTGTGTGTAAAGTCACAACATATGTATATATGTATACAATGTTCATTTGATTTTTATTTATTCAACATGTAATGTCATATACGTAGGCAGGCTAATTGTTTATAAGCGCACGCACGGAAGTCGAATCATTCCCTTTTTTAATTAAAGAATTGTGGAAACGCTTTGAGCCTGGGCACGACCTTGAGCATGAGAGCGGCGGGAATTGGCGAAATAGTAGGGCGATTCACGCTGCAGTTCTGATGGCGTCTCGTTCAGTTCACCATCCTGGCGTTTACGCCTGGAATAGGTCTGGTTTCATAAAGGGGGCGGGCATACCGGTACCTTCAGGTCCTCACAATGTGGGCTGCGTGGATGTGATGCACCAATTCGAGGGTGAGACGCTAGGTGTGCTCGTAAGGCTGTTCTACCCTACCGGTGCAGAGCCGGGAACGCACCAATATGCCAACTGGCTTTCCCACAAGAGATACATTAGAGGAATCCTGGACTACATTAAAGTATCGGCGGCTGGCATGTTAACGACATTTTCCAGCAAAGTTTTCGGTAAGCGAGGGGTGGGGAGTGTGCTATCTCCAGTTTTGATGTTTCCCTTATAGTGCCTAAAATTCCCGCATTGCACGCGGCTCCGCTGCTGGGAGCGGCACCACCTGCTATGAGAGACATGACCGTCGGGCAGTCCAGTATGTACATGCCTCTGAAGGAGAAGCGCACGTCTCACCACTCCTCGGTGGGAAGTTTGGAGGGTGCCTTCCCGTCTGCGGAATGTTCACATCCTCCATTCCCTCTGCTAGTGTTTTCCCATGGTCTTGGCGCCATGAGAGCATTCTCCAGTGCCATATGCTGTGACCTGGCATCTCATGGCTATGTGGTGGGAGCAGTTGAACACAGGTCTCTCTCTCCCCCTCTCCCTCTCCCTCCCCTATCCCCCTCTCCCTCCCCTTTCCCTCTCCTCCTCCCCTCTCCCTCTCCCTCTCCCCCTCTCCCCTCCCCTCTCCCTCTTCCCCTCCCCTTCCCTCTCCTTCTCCCTCTCCCTCTCCCTCTCCCTCTCCCTCCCCCCTCTCTCCTCCCCTCTCCCTCTCCCTCTCCCTCCCCCCCTCTCTCCTCCCCTCTCCCTCTCCCTCTCCCTTTCCCTCGAAATCTCTCTGTGTACAGGTGTGTGCCCATGAATACCTCCATACTCTACAGGGATCATTCTGCTTCGGTCTGCCTCAGGAGGGTACCCGTACCAGGTACCAGTGATCAACAGTTCACTGATGAGTGGCTGGAGTTCTATGTTAAGAAGGGAGAGGAAAAAGAGTTTCCTCTTCGTCATACCCAGGTCAGTACACATCCTAGGGTTGAATGGCTTTGTGGGAGCTGTGTGAGGTTGTGTGGCTGTGTGAGGTTGTGTGGCTTTGAGAGGTTGTGTGGCTGTGTGAGATTGTGTGGCTGTGTGAGGTTGTGTGGCTTTGAGAGGTTGTGTGACTGGTGGCTGTGTGAGTTTGTGTGGCTTTGTGAGGTTGTGTGACTGGTGGCTGTGTGAGGTTGTGTGACTGGTGGCTGTGTGAGGTTGTGTGACTGTGTGAGGTTGTGTGACTGGTGGCTGTGTGAGGTTGTGTGACTGTGTGAGGTTGTGTGACTGTGTGAGGTTGTGTGACTGGTGGCTGTGAGGCTGGATGGCTTTGTAATGTGTGTACATCTGTTACGACACATGTACTTTTGGTACACAATGAATTCTTGGTACCTAGAGTTCCTGTTGTATTTATTAGATATGAATGATTATTCAACCTGTCTTCAGTATGCATACTTTCATCCTGTTACATTAACCCATTTATTCCTGTCATCATAAATATATCTGTTCATGCATGTGTTTACTATGGCTGACTCTGTGCTCTTTCTTCCTGTGTGTCTCTCAGTGATGAGGTATCCACCCACTCACTATCCCACACAGTCACTTTCTTTGCCTCCTCATCTTGAGCCTTCTATCTCTCTGCTCCTAATGTGGACATACATCCCTTGATGCAGACACTGTATAAGGCCATTCAATTTTGTTCCATTAGCTCTGTCAGAGGGTGAAGGATATCAAGAGAGCTGTTGACCTGTTCTATCTCCTCAACGAGGGGGGCACTATTAAGAACATGATGCCTAATAACTATGACTTCAAGCAGTTCCAAGTGAGTGTATATGCAACATCACCAGTGTACCCTGTGACCTCCATAGCTCTCCTAGGGAAGGCTGAACGTAGACTTGGTAGCAATGATGGGTCATTCATTTGGAGGAGGTACCACATTGCAATCCCTCTCTGAAGATTGCAGATTAAAGTAGGTGGAGTCAGTGGGTGGAGCCTGTGATTATGTGATGCTTTCTTCTCTCCATCGCCACACACCTCCCCCCCCCCCCCACACACCCAAGATGTGGCATAGGTCTGGACTCATGGATGGTCCCCATCCATAGGAACTTGGACTCCCAGGGTATTCAGCAACCACTCCTGTTCATCAACAGTCACAGTTTTCAGTGGAAGGAGAACATAGAACGTATGATGAACTATGTGACAGAGCCTGGGCCCAGTGGTATAAGGAGGAGTGCCATCATCACCATCAGGTAAGGAGGAGCCATGGTGTCATCAGCCTGTCATGTGACATCATGTGACCATCATGTGTGTGCTTGCAGGGGTACCAATCATTACAATCAAACAGACATACCCTTTGTGTTGCCTCGATTCGTAATGAGGTCAGATAAGCTCAGATCTCCATTGGACCCTGTTGTGGCTCACACATTGAACATGGAGCTGGTCCACGGCTTTCTCAAACGTCACCTGCTTCTTGGTAAGGCCACACCTACTACTTATTAAAGCCACACCTACTGCTTGGTAAGGCCACACCTACTATTAAAAGAATCTTGCCTTCTTTTTAGCCCAACATTCATTTTCTTATGTCTGGTATGTGTTTTATTTTGGCCCATGATAGACATTGCTCACATCACTTTCTCATGCACTCTACTGACCACAACAAGGGGGAGTGGGTTGTTGACAATAAAATGATTCCTTAATTGTCTACAATTCCTGTATTATGTCTCCGATTTTCAATACCAGATCCAAGTTTTCAAGTTCCAGTTCCAAACCTTGACAGTGGGGAGGGGCAGGCAGATTACATCATCCATGGTGCAAGCATTGTCTCTTCAGATGAGGATGATGAACAACATGGAAATCAGTTTGCCAAGTTATAATTCGCCACTCTGCCTGTGAGATTTTTACCTCGTACATTTGTGCGGTGTATTGGAACACTTTTGTACATGTTTGTGGGTGTCTTATTTGTATCTATGTGGCCACGTATCTGTTTGTGCAGAATACATGTACTAAAGGGAGCAGGTGGTGATCTGTGTGTGCAGAATACATGTTTGAAGGGAGCAGGTGGTAATCTGTGTGTGCAGAATACATGTATTGAAGGGAGCAGGTGGTAATCTGTGTGTGCAGAATACATGTACTAAAGGGAGCAGGTGGTAATCTGTGTGTGCAGAATACATGTACTAAAGGGAGCAGGTGGTAATCTGTGTGTGCAGAATACATTTATTGAAGGGAGCAGGTGGTAATCTGTGTGTGCAGAATACATGTACTAAAGGGAGCAGGTGGTAATCTGTGTGTGCAGAATACATTTATTGAAGGGAGCAGGTGGTAATCTTTGTGTGCAATTTGTTTTTGCACTAGTACAGTGTTTATGCGTTATGTGTAATAGTCCAGAATAATCAGTAGTCAATCAACCATCCGTAGTGTATATTGATTATGCTGAAGTTTTGTTTACATGCTAAACTTGTTTTAGCGCTGTGGACATGAACATATTGAGTGTGGAGGTGGACATGTTTGTGGAGGTGGACATGTTGTGGAGGTGGACACGTTTGTGGAGGTGGACACGTTTGTGGAGGTGGACATGTTTGTGGAGGTGGACATGTTTGTGGAGGTGGACATGTTTGATGTGGAGGTGGACATGTTTGTGGAGGTAGACATGTTTTGATGTGGATATAATTCATAGATCTAAAACGTGATGTTTAAATGTGACACATTTTTCAAGTAATAAGTCATTATTTCTCACTAGTTCCCTGACCAACTAACCACTAGCACTAGGTTTGTTTTTGCAGTATGGTGATGCAACTTCAAAAAACTTTGATGCAGTTGTTGCCACTGTCGCACACGTACACAAATCCATCTATGTCTGTAGTCACAGCCCAAGGTTGCTTCAGCGGCTCTCTCTCCTGGCCAATCGCGGCCAAAAACTCACCAGAAAGCGTGAACACTGATATTGTGTGGGTGTTCCACTCTGATACGTACAAGAAGTCTTTTTCTATGTGCAGACCAGCTGAATAGTTGACATCATCTTCTGTACTGCTGCCTCTGCAAAACTGGTACAGGTACTCACCAGTCTCTCCAAAAACTTGGATGCGGTATTTTGTGCCATCACTCACAAACATCCTTCCCTGCCTGTCAAATGCCATCTTTCTTGGCATGTTGAACTGTCCCTCTCCTGTCCCCATTGTACCAATTGTCCTCACGTACGTAAGCTTTTGGTCAAAGACTTGTATCCTGTCGTTGTCTCTGTCACACACATACACATGACCCTTGTGCACCTTAACATCCGATGGGTTTCTGAACTCTCCATGGCCTTTGCCTTCCTTGCCAACCGACCGAACTAAGCCTCCCTCCCTTGTCAGTACGCACAGCTTGTGAGCGGTTGTAGCTGTGTAGATGTTTCCTTCTTCATCAACCGTGACACACACAGGACTGGCCCCTCCAAAGGGTGGTGCCTTCTTGCCTCCAATTACTGCCACCCGTTCCCCCTCCTTTCCAAACACAGAGATACGACAGGGTTCGTACTCAGCTACATACATGGACCCCCCTCCTGGCTCCAGGGCAATACCTATTGGTCGTACCACGTCCTTAAATGTCCTTATAGGGCCACTGAGATGTTGTGGGTGGATGGCAATGAAAAGTGTGAAAGAACTAGAGTTAAGCTTCTCTCCATTGCTGGTTATGTTCAACTGGTGACGTCCGCGAACAGCAGGGTTAAAGTGTATGTTGTAAGCTGAGGATACCTTGGGAGTAGATACCTGGGGTACTACGGGTGTCAGATGTGAAAAGGCTTGCATAGGTGTGTTTGAAGATGCAGGGGTAACTGTTAGTTTGGTCAGAGAGAGGTCAGCCATGGAGAAAACCTCCGCTTCTAGCTGAACTTCGGGATACTGTTGAGGTGTGATTGTCACTGTGATAATGTTTTCTGTTTTCGCAAGGAGCGTTGGGATGGAGATAGTTGTGGCATTGCGCAGTACCAGTCCAGACGTGGAACGGCATAGGGACATAAATGCATCAGGAGGTGGGGTCCAGACCACTATATCTGCTGCCTCGGTTGCATGAAGTTTCAGATTGACACACTTACTGCTTAACTCATCTATTTGGTTTACTGCCTGTTTCTTTGCAAGAAGGATGTCCCCCTCTGTCCAGTTTGCAACTGCATCTTCAGTGCGCTTCAAAAAACTCTCAATATTGGATTGGGCAGATGCCAGCTCCTCCACTTGCATCCTGATCTTGGTCAGTTCCACCTGGACAAGCCTTTCAGCTGATTCAAGCATGCACTCCCTATGGGCTTGAAGCATGCAGAGAAGCTGGTCAAAAGAGGCCTCAATGGAGCTCAATGCTTGCTTTCCCTGGGTATCTATTGACTGCTGGGTCTTCTTCAGGACCTCAAGTGTTGCTGCAATGTGTGTGCTGACCTCCTTGAGTGGAACTATCCTGCTTGATAATTCTGCTTTGAAAACTTTAGTTGCTGTGCTCATCTCAAGTGTCACATGATTTGCATGTGATCCGTGCTCAGGCGTGATGCAGTCTTGGCAGGCTAGCTTATCACATGTCAGGCAGAACAGTGTCAGAGGGACTTTGTGCTGTGGACAGGGGTAAGTGGCTGATCTTTTTGACATGAGCTCTTTCAACATGCTCCCTGTCATATTCTCCAAGGGAATAACTTTGTGCTCTGATAAGACTTTCATCTTCTTGTGGGCCTCTGTGCACTCTGAGCATATGTGGCAGCAATCACAGCAAAAGGCTACTGCCTTGGTGCCATTGCAGTTTTCACAACTAGCAATAACTTCTCTGTTTTCATTGGCATTAATTAGCATGCGATAGTTGCTGCTAAGGTTGTTGATAAAGGAAATGGTTGGAAGTGTATCTAAGTTGTTTTCCCAGATGGTCACAACATCCCGACATGCAGGGCAGTTTACTGTTCCAAACTGGGCCTGTTGATGGATGAGGTCGTCAATACAGTCCCTGCAGAAGGTGTGGAGGCAAGGCAAGGCCTTTGGTTCGCTGAAAACAGCCAGACATATTGGGCACACCACAAGAGGTTTAATCTCTTCTATAGCATCATTGAGTACCCTTTGGGGAAAGGGGGAATAGATATCAAGTATACTGGAGGTAGGGTGCATTAACACCTACAGGTCGTCATGTAGACCATGTAACTCCAAGTAATGGTTTGCATTATTTAACCTAAATATTAAAGGAGTAGCAATTGACATAACTGCTATATTAATCTTCTCTCTCATGCTTGTCCGCTTATTTAATATAACCAACAACAAAAACGTAAAAATAAAAAATGGACCAATCACCTCACAGATAATCAGATGTATGTGTGCATGCAAATTTATATTTAATAACTGAATTAAATATTCTGTAAGCTAAGTGACTGGTTATACAACGGTTGACGTATAACATAAACGCACATGATTCAATTAATATGTGTGTTTATACTAAGGTATGCTTTAGTTAAACCAGCAGTTAACCATGGTGCAGTTAACCATGGTCTGCTCGTAATGTAGTAGTAAGTTTTTTTATGAACAACGATAACTTCCTGCGATTGCGCCCAGCAGAGGTGATTGAATGCCACATCCTGATACGGGCTATTTTACACACATTCAGACTGTATCAAATGTAGGTGTTCACTTGTAAAATCAATTCTTGATTTGCGGTCAAAAGTAACCCAAGGTCACGTTGTTGTGTTATTGGCACGGAATGGCACCGCTTCATCGCCCCACCCTATACCGCTTTGTAAGGCCGCGGATATCGATAATGCCAGATGCTTGCTTTTTACACCTTTGTTACCTTGTAGCCTAGTCAATTACCTATAGCATATGGGCGCCTAGGTATCACTGCGATATTTTGTAACCAAAGAGATTCGCGATCAGAGTGAGGCCCGGCTAGGGCCTCGCCTTAAAAAACATACGAGAAACTAAGCAACTCACATGGATTGCGAAGGCTACGTGTATGTTATAACGCCACACGCGGGCTTACCTCTCGGACCCCGCTGCCATGATGCCTGACCACCCTGTACCAGTTGGACGTGCGTTCCACGGCACCAGCCGGCCATATAGTACTAATTATATGATGTCATTGGAGGCGCCGCGCCAAGGTTGTCACTACTACTAAAGTTGAAGCGTAAAATAGTATAAAATCGAGCCTTTCTTTAATACTATTAAATTTCCTAGTGCACAGTTTATATACCGGTACCTCATGTATCGAGGTATATCCCCAGTCATTTGCCAGCTTACCGCCGGGAAATGTCTACTCATTACATAGTCTGTATTCGTACGCAATACCATGTCTTCCTGCACCCCGCATTGCCATGTCTTCCTGCACCCCGCATTGTGTTTTGTTTGTGATATACAAGATTTCCGGGAAGGCGTATGCCGATGAAACGTGTGACCAATTATGACGACCACACCTAAACTCGGAAATTATGTATACATGCATATAGCCTGGTTGTTACGGTGTGGTAATTCGCTGAAATAGATGATCTAACGTAACCTTTTGTCGTTCCAGGGAGATTTTTTTTTCCTGATAGATTGACTCAGTGGCGTATCCAGCCATGTCTGAGAGTCTAGAGAGAATGGTAATCCCAACACTAAAAATAGACAGGCCATACACAAACTTCCAACCAGACAAGGTACTGAGGGTGTGATATGCATTCAAAGGTACTTGATAGACATCCACATTGCTGTACAAGGCCGGAACATAGCCTCTGGAAGGCCTTTCGTTCAACCACAAAGAGTTCTTGGTCACTCTCCTGAGTAGATAGATATTCATGCAGGTATTGACCATTATCGACCCCCTCGTCACACATTATTATCCCATACTGATGTGTGCTTAATGTATACATCGTCACACTGGCTGATACCCCCTCAGCGTGACGTAATTTATGAACGGCTCCTAAGCAACTTCAGCACGCGCGATCCTCGCAAGCGTGAATCATACGCGTAAGTAGACCAAAAATGATGGTGTACTTTGAATACAAGTGTTGAATGCTGCAAAGGTAACCAACCAGCTATCCTTTTTAATAACACATAGATTCATTAAGCGTTGCTAGATTGTTGTCATAGTTATAACGTCTCAGTTTGACAATCGACGGAGATGGAAAACAGTGTATTTTGCCGTAACTTATGGGGAATCTAGACTAACTTATGTTTGGTATATATAATTCATATAGCCTATTCTGTGCCCATCGCTTTAGTCTTGGCGCATAGCGTCCTCTCGACCCTCACACTCACATTTCCTATACCCTTACTCTGTGGGGGAGCCAACGCCGTTGTGTTACTGGTTTTGGTAAATTATTTTGACAGTGCAGTGTTGGTTGTGCGCCCACCGCATGTTTTTAAAGGCCAAACCTGTCCCATTTGTTTAGTGAATTTCTACAAAGGTGCTGGATTGGAAGAATTTGAAATATAAACGTCGGCACGCGGAAAGTCTTAGCAACTTGTACGGATTCTTTCCAGAAGTGCGCGCGTTAATTGTTGTTGATTGCCTGCGTTTCCAGTATCTCTGACATGGTGTATAAAAATTATAATATATATAATGTTATGTTAGCTAAGCTGAGCACCGTCAGTTTTGTTCACTCTCATGCTGAGCGGGCATTGCTATCTGATTTGCGCATAATGGAAAATTAATTTAGACTTGATTATAACATGATTACGCTACAGAAGCCGTTTTGTTTTGACAACTGCATGCACCGGGAATTCAACACGCCTCGCTACAAATGTGCATACACTCATACTTGTATAACTTCCCGATAGCGTAAATTATACACATGGTCTGTGGTTTAATTCTTACACGAGGAAAAAATTTAGACGGGTCAGATCATAAAGTGCATAGCAGCTCACAGCTAAAGTGTGTGTAGGTGTGTGTGTGCGTGCGTGTGCAAGAGGCCATAACAGATTGAAGTTAAGCAGGTATAGTGCGCACTGCAAAAACATTCTACATACATACCTCCACATGCATGGCCACATTTCCTGTACCATTCACCACAACACCATGGCAATTGCGTTGCATGGCCTGTATAAATGTGCTCTATGAGTGAGTTATTACAATTCATGGAAAGCGCTTTTAATTTCACTGTCCATAGGTACATCACCAGCAAAAAACCTGGGCTTTCAACTTTAATGTTACCATGCTTTGATGAACATTTATGTGCGACGAGACTTTTAGCATGGATGTAGCTTACTGACAGGACTTCGTTGGTTTTATTGTATATATGTATATATATGCAGCCACCCATGCAAAAAAAATTCTCATGCAGCTATCAATATGAACATCTGTCTGAATTCATTATAGGTGTTATGTCTTGCCAAAACCACCCGAAGTATTACGTGTTAAACCACAATTGTATTATACTTGCATCATATGAACATCATTGCATGGCACCCCATGCATTGCGGTATTATAATACACAGACCACGCCCCTCGTATTTAGGCAGGAAGCCCCTCCTCTCATGCATGGTCTGCTGCTTTTGACTATATCGTTATAGGATAAATATAAATAAATAAATAAAAACAATTACTATTGAATGTAGACGGTTGAACAGAATAGGGCCGGTCTAGCGCCAACCCCAAAGTCAGTCCAGAATGTCTGTTCTTGTAACATGTTTATCTACCGGGAGACAGTTGACTTCAACACCGCTGGGGAGAAGCCATATAGGCTTACAGCTGCATTCGGTAACAAAGCACACGGCCTCGGGGTAGAGTGAACACGAGGCGCCGGCACACGGGTCGGCTGGACAGGGGACGGGAGAAGTGATGTTCTTCAGGTCGAGTCGCTGTTGGGTGTTCTTGCACGTGGCCATTCTACCCAAAGCGTCGAGAAATACTGGAATTTGATTTCCGCACTTCACAACCACGGTGCAAATCGAGTCGTCCACACCATCGCACGAAAGACCGGCACAAGGGTTCGTCGGATCGAAACTGAAAGGCTCGACAGCTCTGTTTATTGGTACTGGCACCACCTTCGGTTCAGTGATTACACCTCTCTTGGTGTTCATTACGTCCCTCTTCGTACAAAGCTGTCTGCCATATGAGGAGGTTAATAGCAACGTGACGCCGACGGCTAGAGTTATGAGTCTTGCTGAGAAATGCTTCATTCGAATAAAGTGAGGCCGCCTAATATCCAGAAATGATTTTATACATGGCATTGCACCGTTTATATATTATGCAATGTCCACCGTATTAAAAGATGCCACGGGGTAAAACAAAATACCGTAAGAAGCCGGCATACATACACGACTTCCTGCCGACTTTGTCGCATGCAACTTGCATGTCGGTTGTTGGGATTTTCTGGTTTGGTCGACTCGTGTATGATAAGAGTCGATAGCAACTAGTCGATTAGTCGCCCAAAATTAGAAAGCCTTCCTATTTTGCGACAAGTCGTAACTTCAAGGAGATTTACCGCCGATTGTATTTTAAATGGCGTCGTACATGTGGACATGTTAACACTGGTAGAACTAGATCAGCGTGTGTATAGCTATTTTAATGGCCCTGATTATAAGGAAGCGACAGCGAAGAAGGAATAGGGCGTATTAAACACGGAGCATACCAACCCTCCGAATACCTCCTTTGTTTATCATGATTGTGGTACTCTTTAAGTTTTGTGTTGTACAAATAAAAAGTGTCCATGTTGTCGCTGGCAAATTTTCATAGTTATGAGCGCGCCCTTCTTTAATTACGAAAACCCTTGCACGTAAAGCCATGGACAGATTCCTTAATTGTGACATCCTTAAATTATATTGCGGTACGCATGTGACCGTACACAGGGAGATTTGACTTCGACCGCGGAAAATGAATTTTAATCGTATAAACCAACGTGCTTGTGGCCTCCCCCTATCGGCGTGTTTTGCAGCTCAAAACTTGTGACGACCTTGGTAGAACACATTCATGGTAGGTACACAACATCATACCTAGCCTGTACCGTACCGGAAACAAGAACATGCGCTTTAATACCAAACTACTAGTACAATTATAACTACAACTCTGTATAGCGGCACAATATCAGCGGTATACCTGCAAAGGCTAACGCACGTTCGTTGTAACGGAACTGGGTTGAGGAGGGGTAATTTGACCAGTTATTAGTCCCAATTAACAGTGGGGCATTTGATTTAATAAATGCCAAATCCCCCGTATGTCCCGGAGGGGGAGGGGGGGGGGGGGGGGGGGGGGGGGTGTTGCAGTTACCATTGACAAGTGCATAAGAGCTGCCTTGAGCGTCTACACCCCACGGATTCAATCTAGCACTTAGTTTTGGCCTAGATTCGATCCCCTTTGTGGATTAAATCGGAGTAGTTTGTTGGATGTAGCCTGACCTTAGTGAATATGCTAAGTCGGACTGCACCCAACTCGAGGGGGGGAGGTGGGAGAAGTTGTTCTGTAAATGTAACATAGGGATTCGATGCGCGTGAAGGTATAGCCAGGGCTGCCGGCTAGGGGTCCGACCTGAGGCAGCGAGCCCGGCTTAATTATTGGAAATTATAATTTTTTAAATATTTTTTTAAAATAAATGATGGTCTCGTCCCCAGACCCACATGACGTACCTATTATCGCTGTCCAATCTACGTATGTGGGAAATAAGAATGACGCACTTGTTCCGAAAACATTGGGGACGGATGTGTATATAGTAATGACGCTGACGTAGCCTTGCTAATACATGCACGTTATTTTTAGTTGCTGATCTGATTAGCTGAATTAAAGTATGGAAGTGCGATTATGCGGCAGACGGCCTACTTCCACAACAAATGGAAGCAAGAAAAACCTTCCAACTGGATACCGACTGCAAATCAGTACCCTGTAGTTGTGATGTTTGTGCAAAGTCTTGCATATGTGTGTACTGGTCGTTGTTTCCCCATCAATAGAACGCGATACATACTGCCAGCTGCTGACTGCTCAAGCGTATCTATTAATGTGTACTATGCCATGTGGTTCACAGGCCCTATCTGTAGACAACATCTATAGATGCAGCAGTGTATAGACCATCTCAGTATAACGCGCACACAGTATGAATGAGAATGAGCTTCCAGGTGCGTGCGTGCCGCGAGCCTGTCATGTGCCTGCTAATCACCTAAGGTGTAAGCTTGCTAGCAATGCAGCTGCTATGGATTAATTTATGGATGCCAGTGCTCCTCGGACCACATAAGGTCCTCCTATTCGAGAAGCATGCATGCCGGGCGGTATGATTGCACTACTATAAAAATGTTTTTTTTTATTATTATTTTTAAATCATTGCAATTGCACAAAAATAGCCATTTAGACAGATGAACATATCTAAAGAGAACTATCTGTTTAAGCACCCTATAGCAACAATAAATGCCAGGCCAGTTCTGGTTGTTCAGAGAGGGCATATAAGCTGCACGCGGAAGTGATCGCGCTACGAATCTGCGCAGAGATCAACCTGGCGTGCTATTTTTGTACGTAAACATTGAGGGACGCTCGGAACAAGTGCGTCGTTAAAGCTGGGTTTACAATGTGACGCTCGCGCAATTCGTGACGCCGACGCTGGAATAGAACTCAAGTCTATTCCAGCGTCAAGTTACGTAACGTCACGTCAGCTGGGGTATACAATAATTGTTTACAATATGACGTTTCATGCTGACGCAACATTCAGCGAGCGTCACATTGTAAACCCAGACCCACATATATACTACGTCATGTTGGTCTGGGAACTTGACTACTGCCAGTCGTGTTACAAACACGGAGTCACCCAGATCTGTGGGAATGCAATCCAGAGGAACTTGTGAGATTCACGCCGTTGCGAAGGTTTAGCAGTAACACAAATACATCCGCTGTCTAGTCTCCTTTCAAGGTCCATACATGGAAGGAGAAAGGGTACGCAGATAAAGCTTGGTGCGCCATGCGATTATTGCCACAAGCCGCTTGGCTTCGACTCCCGGAGATCAGATCAGTAGATGTCTCGGCCTCTTTGGATCCATTGAATCCTTTGGAATGGTGGAAAAGCATAACACACTACTGCAAAGCTTGTTTGAAAGTATCTGGCTATTTATGCATCGTCCACCCCTTCAGAGAGTGTTTAATTTTCAAGAGCCAATTGATCCAGGAGCATCAGCGATGGAGCCTATACTTCCCTAATGGCTGGAGGCATCAGTTCTCCTAAAGCATAATGCATGGATGCTTCGAAAGAAAGCGCCACTTAATCTGCTATAATTAATAACTGCATGATATGCGTGTTCTGTTATTCACATTAGTATGATTTGTGATTATATAGTTGCAACTTACTTTAATGGTTAAATTCTGAACAAGAAGTGAGCTTGGTAGTCATATATTACATGGAGGGGACGTGGTCTGGCCTGTCAGGCAGGGGTCTGGCCTGACAGGTCAGACTGGCCTTTGGCAGCCCTGTACAGTACAGCTGAGTAGGACCATCTGCGTCAGACTCTGTCTGTCACAGTGTATGTGTATGTGGGGGGGAGGAAAGGGAGGTGAGAGGAGGGAAGGGAGGGGAGGGAGGGATGGGGAGGGAGGGGAGGGCTGCACACTTTCTTCTTTACTGATGGTTATATGCGGATAAAGGTTTACTAAAAGAATAGGGCATGTGCCCAGAGAAGAGCTAGCTGGAGTGTTTACACTCCATGGATTCGACTTAGCACATGGTTTGATTCCCTCTCCAGATGGCTGGGCAGACTGATGATGTTCGTGCGACATCAAATGCTACAGGCATGCCCTGCCCCCCTCCCCCCCCCCCCCCATCCCCCCCCTCCCCCTGTCCCCAATGAGCATGACTGGTGCTCCCCTAAAAAGACCATGACCTCCTTCATAGTCTCGTCCCCAGACCCAAGTAGGTCACGGCTGCAGGTTACTAGAACTAAGCACATACATCACCACTACGCTATAACTAGTTCTAGCATAGCGGTGATGTATTCATCCACAGCTACTTGACGCACTTGGGTCTGGGTACGAGACTACCTTCTCCATGCTCCCACTCAGATGAGCTCTGTGACAGAGTCTGGGGACCAGATGACTGGCATTCAGCAGGCAGTGAACAATGATGTTTGAATTGAAACCAATGCTACTCACAGGCCACCAAATGTTTTCATAACATAATGATCAATATGACATAAACAACCAGAACAAGTTTGGTATAGGAGCTGATGCAGAAAGGAAGCTACATCCATATATGGGATGTTGTGTTGTTCAGCAGCTTCTGTTTATCATCAGTTAGATCCTGTTACATTGCCCTAGTGGACATTTCATTCCATGAACATGGTGCAACAACAAAGCACTAATAATGCAACTATACCTAAAGGTGTCCATGCACTAGTAGTAGGCTACATGTTGTGTGCAACTATACCTAAAGGCGTCCATGCACTAGTAGTAGGCTACATGTTACGTGCAACTATACCTAAAGGCGTCCATGCACTAGTAGTAGGCTACGTGTTACGTGCAACTATACCTAAAGGCGTCCATGCACTAGTAGTAGGCTACGTGTTACGTGCAACTATACCTAAAGGCGTCCATGCACTAGTTGTAGGCTACGTGTTACGTGCAACTATACCTAAAGGCGTCCATGCACTAGTAGTAGGCTACGTGTTACGTGCAACTATACCTAAAGGCGTCCATGCACTAGTAGTAGGCTACATGTTACGTGCAACTATACCTAAAGGCGTCCATGCACTAGTAGTAGGCTACGTGTTACGTACAACTATACCTAAAGGCGTCCATGCACTAGTAGTAGGCTACATGTTACGTGCAACTATACCTAAAGGCGTCCATGCACTAGTTGTAGGCTACATGTTGTGTGCAACACTATGAATTTTAGCAAAATTACTAATGTTTCAGGGTTTCGACATCCCTCCACCCCCTTTCACATCCATCCTCCCCCTTCCACATTACAAAGTTGAAGGGATGCTTCCAACAAGGTCTATACTACACACCAGTCTATTGTATTCTACTACATGCATGACTGTGACCAAGGACAGTGTCAGGTGTTAATTCTTTCAAAAGTAAATCATGTCCTTTGTTTTGTAATAACTTCTACATCCTAAATTATTGCTGGCAGAGTAGTAAGTGCTACAACAATGGAATGATCGTCAACATGCAAGTCGAGCAAATAGTCCAGTATTGATTGGTGTAATCCAAGCGCACTGCAAACACATCCCTCCATGCAACAGCCAATGCTACTCCAGAACACATGGCTGCCGACCTTCTCCTGATCCCCTCTATAACCTAGAGCTTGGGCAGCAGAGTTTGCTAAGAGAGTCACATCCACTTTTTGCACTGGCCCTGCCATCATTCTATGGGCCGTCATTCTACGGGTCATCATTCTATGGGCCGTCATTCTACGGGTCATCATTCTATGGGTCATCATTCTATGGGCCATCATTCTATGGGTCATCATTCTATGGGTCATCATTCTATGGGCCATCATTCTATGGGCCATCATTCTATGGGTCATCATTCTATGGGCCATCATTCTATGGGTCATCATTCTATGGGTCATCATTCTATGGGTCATCATTCTATGGGCCATCATTCTATGGGTCATCATTCTATGGGCCATCATTCTATGGGTCATCATTCTATGGGTCATCATTCTATGGGTCATCATTCTATGGGCCATCATTCTATGAGTCATCATTCTATGGGCCATCATTCTATGGGTCATCATTTTATGGGCCATCATTCTATGGGTCATCATTCTATGGGTCATCATTCTATGGGTCATCATTCTATGGGTCATCATTCTATGGGCCATCATTCTATGGGCCATCATTCTATGGGTCATCATTCTATGGGCCATCATTCTATGGGTCATCATTCTATGGGTCATCATTCTATGGGTCATCATTCTATGGGTCATCATTCTATGGGTCATCATTCTATGGGTCATCATTCTATGGGTCATCATTCTATGGGTCATCATTCTATGGGTCATCATTCTATGGGTCATCATTCTATGGGCCATCATTCTATGGGTCATCATTCTATGGGTCATCATTCTATGGGTCATCATTCTATGGGTCATCATTCTATGGGTCATCATTCTATGGGCCATCATTCGATGGGCCGTCATTCTATGGGTCATCATTCTATGGGCCGTCATTCTATGGGTCATCATTCTATGGGTCATCATTCTATGGGTCATCATTCTATGGGTCATCATTCTATGGGTCATCATTCTATGGGCCGTCATTCTATGGGTCATCATTCTATGGGCCATCATTCGATGGGCCGTCATTCTATGGGTCATCATTCTATGGGCCGTCATTCTATGGGCCATCATTCTATGGGTCATCATTCTATGGGTCATCATTCTATGGGCCATCATTCTATGGGTCATCATTCTATGGGCCATCATTCTATGGGTCATCATTCTATGGGCCATCATTCTATGGGCCATCATTCTATGGGCCGTCATTCTATGGGCCATCATTCTATGGGTCATCATTCTATGGGTCATCATTCTATGGGCCATCATTCTATGGGCCATCATTCTATGGGCCATCATTCTATGGGTCATCATTCTATGGGCCATCATTCTATGGGTCATCATTCTATGGGTCATCATTCTATGGGCCGTCATTCTATGGGTCATCATTCTATGGGTCATCATTCTATGGGTCATCATTCTATGGGCCATCATTCTATGGGTCATCATTCTATGGGTCATCATTCTATGGGCCGTCATTCTATGGGTCATCATTCAATGGGTCATCATTCTATGGGCCATCATTCTATGGGTCATCATTCTATGGGTCGTCATTCTATGGGCCGTCATTCTATGGGTCATCATTCTATGGGTCATCATTCTATGGGTCATCATTCTATGGGTCATCATTCTATGGGCCATCATTCTATGGGTCATCATTCTATGGGTCATCATTCTATGGGCCATCATTCTATGGGCCGTCATTCTATGGGTCATCATTCTATGGGTCATCATTCTATGGGTCATCATTCTATGGGTCATCATTCTATGGGTCATCATTCTATGGGTCATCATTCTATGGGTCATCATTCTATGGGCCATCATTCTATGGGCCATCATTCTATGGGCCATCATTCTATGGGTCATCATTCTATGGGTCATCATTCTATGGGCCATCATTCTATGGGTCATCATTCTATGGGCCATCATTCTATGGGCCGTCATTCTATGGGCCATCATTCTATGGGTCATCATTCTATGGGCCGTCATTCTATGGGCCATCATTCTATGGGTCATCATTCTATGGGTCATCATTCTATGGGTCATCATTCTATGGGCCATCATTCTATGGGCCATCATTCTATGGCCCATCATTCTATGGGCCATCATTCTATGGGTCATCATTCTATGGGTCATCATTCTATGGGCCATCATTCTATGGCCCATCATTCTATGGGCCATCATTCTATGGGTCATCATTCTATGGGTCATCATTCTATGGGTCATCATTCTATGGGCCATCATTCTATGGGTCATCATTCTATGGGTCATCATTCTATGGGCCGTCATTCTATGGGCCATCATTCTATGGGTCATCATTCTATGGGTCATCATTCTATGGGCCGTCATTCTATGGGCCGTCATTCTATGGGCCGTCATTCTATGGGTCATCATTCTATGGGCCGTCATTCTATGGGCCGTCATTCTATGGGCTCGTCCACACAATGTTTTCATAGCATAATGAATTTCCTATCAACATTAATAATAATTAACATAAACATAAACCTAATTGCCGATCTGAGTATCAGAGGTGTATGGCAGCCCCAGACCGTGGCATATGTGCCACAGACACTGATGCCCGGTCACACTCACAATGAGTTGTTTCAGCTATTCTATTCTCTCTTCATGTGAGGAAGAAAAGAAAAATAAATATTCTGAAGCAGCAGCTCTTCGCGGAGCCTCCTTCACACCTCTTGTTGTGTCAGTTGACAGAGTCCTGGGTTGAGAAGCAAATTTTTTCATCAAACACCTTGCTCAGAAACTTGCCCAAAAGTGGGAAAAATCCAACAGTGAAGTACTAGGATGGATGAGAGCACGACTTTCATTTGCAATCCTCAGAGCAACAAACCTCTGTCTGAGGGACTCTCGCACCAAATGGAGGAGTGCATTTGGAACGGATGATGGAGCAGGGTTGCCCAGTATCTCTGCCTGAACGTCATGCTTACATCATTCTTTATCCATTTGTGTATTTATCAGGTCACAAATTACACAACTGTATAAAAAAATTAAGAAGGTTGGTAATACAAATACTAATATTCATACACTAAAACATGAATACGTAACTACCTAATCTAAACAGTCTACACATCCGAGGCAAAGCATCTAGTATGTATAGCAGTTGCATTTACTTTAACTAGATAGCCTGGCCATAATGGCTGTATTTATTAATTTTAATTACATTAACATAAACAACCAGAACAAGTTTGCTATGCACATTTCGTCAGACTGACTGCTGAATGCCAGTCATCTGGTCCCCAGACTAATCAAGCAAATGATTGTACATTGCTGGTCACAGCATGGTGACCAGCAGCAACATGAGGACAAAAGGGGCCCACAATCCTACCAGAAGTAGGTATCCACACTCTAGCCATTACCTCACTGCAGTCTGGAACTTATTGGACTCCAGGTGCAGTGATCTGAGAAGCTCTTAGAGTATGACTGCCACTGAAGATGGTGATTATCTGCTTTGCCCAGCCTGATGAGGAAAGTGAGCCATTGGCCCAGGCCTGATGAGGAAAGTGAGCCATTGGCCCAGGCCTGATGAGGAAAGTGGGCCCTTAAGCCTCTGAACCACAAACCAAGTTGAGCCTGATTCCAGACACCATCAGAGACTTTAATGGATGAACATAGCCGATAAATCTTGACTCACCAACAGGTGCACCAAGAATGTCCAGGTTTGGTAGAAGGGAGCACTTCATGGTAAATTTGGGAAAAGAGGGGTGAAGGCCTATGTCTCCCCCCCCTCCCCCCCCGGATTCCAACGCCTGTCTCTTAGAATATCAATTTTTTTTTTTAAAACATCCTATGTCCTATTATTGTTACATGGTATGAAATGCGAACAGTTATATCTCCCGAACGGTAAACGCTATTCTAATTCTTAGCATTTTGTACAACTCCATTTCTCTATAGTATGGTAAAATAAGGTCTTGAATTGCCTCCTGCCAGTGTTGCAAGGTCCGATACTCCTTGAGGTTCAAATATGCCATGTAAAGGGGTCCCGTAGCTACCATTTGTTCTGTTCGTGAATTTAAAAAAAAACCATTACGAACATACACGGAGTACTTTTCGCGCCAATGATTTAATAGACCTTCTGCAACTCGCATCCTACGTAATTGTTTATTGCTGGTCACGTACTTACGTCACATGTATGTTGCTATTTATGTATACAGTTGCTATAAATAACTACACGTGAGCATATTGTTTCCTCCGTCGTTCGTTCCCGTCCGGTTATTGCTTATCTCGTACCCACGCGGGCACTATTGTTCCGAGTGGGTCAAAAAGAGTATAATTGGAACAATGCTAAACATGCCGGAAAAATGGCGTCATTAAACTCATTATCTTAGTGCATTGTTTGGAGCCACTTTTTGCACAACCAGAATGAACCGCAGCAACATAGAGAGTCTAGGCATGTAGAAAGGACCTTTCTGTACACATACGTACCTAATTCAGATGCAGAAAGTTTTTTATACTCCGCGGGGAGGTGTTTCTATTGTACACATGTGCAATTGGTGCGGGAGACTACTATTAGTCTGATTCAAAGTGTTCCCGTCTGGAGGTTTTTCGAGACATGCCACACCATCCGACATTACGTGCTGACATTGTTCTATATATCAAGATACATTTCAAAGTGGCTCTGTTATAATCTTGCTAGTTTTTCGAGCACAAAAAGTACGAATATCTTGTTTGCATGGTAGACTGGAATACGACACAACGCTGTCTTGAGAGAAATGCTTTCCTTAATATTGTGGATACACTTTATTGCATTCAAAGTACTATGCGATTGTTCAAAGCTCACAGCTGACTGTACTTTATACCCTCCCGGCCGCTTCGACCTAGTTGGGCGTAGCCCGACCTTCGCGTATTGGCGGAAGGTCGGGTACCAAACCCGCACAGTTTTTGTACAAGCTGCAACGGGGATTGCAGTCCAATCAGAATGCAGCATTTCACTGCGGGCAATTATCGCCCAATAAATATATTCTGCGCAGCTGGTAGTAAAGCCAATCTGATGTACACTTAATTTATACAATTATTCATTGATCCCGATTGTATAACACGCCAAAATTCATTGACAAATTGCACAATACGTCTGTACAAAAACTGGTACCCGACCTTCCGCCAATACGCGAAGGTCGGGCTACGCCCAACTAGCTTCGACCTGACTTAATGACACGCCCCCCTACACATGTAACATGCCTGCATGTTAATACAATGGCATAAAAATACATACGTTTGTCCATTAATTCCTTACCACACACACGCACACGCACACACATGCACACACACATGCACACACATACAGACAGATCACAGCTATATGCATGCACAGGAATACAGAAAAAAAAACACAATTATTTTATATCTAAATCATCCTTAAGAAGTTTTTTAAGAGCCGCTGAGAGCTGGTTGTGCATGCAGCTAGCTGCATGGTTGTGTGCATCTGGTTGAGGAGCCAGAGCTAGTGCTGACCAGAGCTGGTTGTGGTGCCAGGGCTGACCAGAGCCAGAGCTGGTTGTGGGGCCAGAGCTGGTTGTGGAACCTAGACCAAGAGCTAGCTGTGGAGCCAGTGCTGGTTGTGGTGCCATAGCTGGTTGTAAGGCTAGAGCTAGTTGTGGGTCCAGCGTATGGAGCCAGAGCTGGTTGTGGAGCCAGGGCTGATTGTGGGTCCAAGGTATGGAGCCAGAGCTGGTTGTGGTACCAGTACTGGTTGTGGGGCCAGGCTGGTTGTGGTGCCAGAGCTTGGTTGTGGGGCCAGGGCTGGTTGTGGAGCCAGGGCTGGTTGTGGAGCCAGGGCTGACTGTGGGGCCAGGGCTGGTTGTGGTGCCAGAGCTGGTTGTGGAGCAAGGGCTGGTTGTGGGGCCAGAGCTGGTTGTGGGTCCGGCATGGAGCCAGATGGTTGTGGGGCCAGGGCTGGTTGTGGGGCCAGGTCTGATTGTGGAGAAAGAGCTGGTCGTGGAGCCAGAGCTGGTCGTGGAGCCAGAGTTGGTTGTGGAGCCAGGGCTGGTTGTGGAACCAGGGCTGGTTGTGGAACCAGGCCTGACTGTGGAGCCTGGGCTGGTTGTGGAGCCAGGGCTGGTTGTGGGGCCAGAGCTGGTTGTGGGGCCAGGGCTGGTTGTGGAGCCAGGGCTGGTTGTGGTGCCAGGGCTGGTTGTGCAGCCAGAGTTGGTTGTGGGGTTGTGCATTCACGTGGTCAGGGTAGCACAGTTGTACATGGGCCCAGGGTTGGTGTGGGACCAGAGCTGGTTGTGAGGCATGGTTGTGGGCCAGAGCTGGTTGTGGGTCATGCGTGCATGGGGTCAGGGCTGCATGGTTGTGCATGGGCCCAGGATTGGTTCTGAGGGTAGGGCTGGTTGTGGATGGGGACAGATCTGGTTGTGCATGGTGTCAGGGCTGGTTGTGCATGGGGTCAGGGTTGGGTTGTGGGGGTAGGGCTGGTTGTACATGGGGTCAGGGCCAGTATGTGAGACCATGCAAGCATGCATGGACATTAGAACCTTTCATTTTCTAAAATGCCAGTGTCTGTTGTATAAAACAGTCCGTGTACAACTATAACGTAGTACTATACTGATTAGCCGTTTTGACCTAGTTGCTAGGTCTCGTGCACGAACTGTTAACTTCAAAACGTATAACAGAGCCACTTCGAAAACAAAAAAATTATCAAGTTCATTCCATGTACAATACAGCGCTATGCGCCGTTGGAGCCAGAAAACTTCCTCAGTTTGTACACAAGCCAATGAGTAACGATGTACCGCTAAAAGTGTATATGTTTTAAGTCGCACAGTGTTCGATTGGCTTAAGCTACGATCATGGCACTTGTGGTGTCGGATAGAGTACAAGTTTTATAACCATAAAACAGCGTCAAATTGTTGTGTTAAAAAAGAGTAGCGCACATTCAAACGTTGTTCGATTGCAATATTTCGTTGCTAAGCACACGCAGCCATTTCAATATTTCTGGGCGTAGGTCTTTTTGACCCACGTTTCAATGCAGTAGTGCGGGGTATATTTATAGCAACATACATATGACGTAAGTACGTGACCAGCAATCTGAACCTGCGGCAGCAGGTTCAATATAGGATTGATTGAGGGTTGATGAATGTCATTAATAAAACTTCACTAGCGTCTGGAGGGACAACGGAGAAACGGATCGCTTATCTCTTTATCGCGATGGAATGAGAGCACAACGATCTACAGTTCTACGTTTGTTCCGTGTCATAAAACGGTGTGGTTATAGAGAAACAAACAATTTCCTGTTTCTCGTGCCCAGTCCCAAAATAATTCTCCATCGTCGTCGTCGTCTTCTTCTTCTTAGGAAGGTATAACTCGAGCTAGGAACGGTTTTGGAGGACGGGAATAGTACCAATCGCTTCGAAATTTACCGGCACGTTATCCTTACATGTCATATAGACATACATATATCAAGTTCTATTGATTAATAATTTTAGGCAGTTATAAATACTCTAACCAGCACTAAATTTATCCAGTTTAATCTATTAGTTGTTACGTTGGCTATAGTGAAGTTCTTTTTCTAAAAATGCAAAAGAAGAGATCTAAGCAACGAGCGGAATACCTCCAAAAGCAATACGAGAACAAAGCTAAAGCCCGAGCGCTCTACAAGGCCAATCCCAAAAAAAAGAAGGTCTCTGTACGCGACAACTGCAAGGCCGATCCTGAAAAGAAGGCCTCTGTACGCGACAGCTACAAGGCCGATATTGAATCTAAGCGATCTGCTAAAAGGTGGCGATACGAAGAGGACCCCAAGGAGAACCGTGCTGCTCAAAGGCGGCGATATGAAGAACCTCGAGGAGAACCGTGCTGCTAGAACTAAAGGCGGCGATATGAAGGGAAATCGCGCTGCTAATAGGGAGAAATATCAGCTACCATTAAAGCATCTGAAAGGAGTCGGTATTGAAATGATCCCGTTGTCTGATTGGCTAAATGTGCTGCCGAGAGGACGCGGTACCGCAGGGGTCACAGAACTACCACTACCACCCAAAGGTATGTTATGGCATGTTGTATTAACATTAAAAAGCTGTGCATGCAGCATTTGTACAGCATAGTCGGGCGGCCCTACTACCGCGTTTGGTCGGGTTTGTCACCCTACTACCTGTGGGTAGTAGGGCCCGCCCGACTATGTACAGCACGGATCTGCACAAAACCATTCACTTTACATGTAAAGCATGCATGGTGACTCAACTGTGTACAGTACCCGGTAGTGTCTATTGTTTTAATCTGATAAAGCTTCCTTATCTGAAGACTTCCTTGTCTAGCCGTGAATGTTGCAACTGTATGAATATAGTTACAGTTGCAAGGGCTGAGAACTAAATAGCTGCAAATATATCCTTTTCCCATATAGCTACTCCTTGTATAAACCCAAATCTCATGCACCAATGGAGTATAATGGTGGTCTTGAAAAAGCTATTCTTAGGGGTAGTGATCTGCCTGTGCAGCAGTAAGTAAGATAAGCCACCATCAGGTACTTCTAGCAGCACACTCACATTTATGTAGTGAAATAAAAACAGACCTTCTGCCTACACTTATAAAGCTGCAAACCCTGTCCACAGATAGGACCTCACCTGAGAACATATCCTTATCAATCGATCTACATGCTGCCATGTACCGCCATGTAGTTCACTTCCTTAGTTCCCACACTACCCATCTATACAACTTAACTGCATGTAGGTTACACCTCCATGTTTAGATTTTTGGACCATTTTTACTGGATCAAATTTGACCAATAGAATTTTAGCACAACTGACACGCATACACCCCTTCCCTCCCTGTCATTAATATGATGGAATTGGACTAATAGAATTATAGCACAGTCTGCACACGTGTTAAGGCTTTGCAGGTATTAAAGCCACTCATCCGCTAGCAAAAAGAGGTAAAAATTTAATAATACTCTATGTAGATGTGTAAAGGCTCTGCACTTTGCTTTAAAAAATAAAGAAGTAAAAATTTAATCATACTCTCTGTTACGTATATGTAGATGGCTGACAACCTTCGCGGGTTTTTCACCAACGAGGGGTCGGAGGAGGAAGTGTACATTCATCCTCCAACTCCTCTCCCCTTCACCCCACCACCTCCAGAAGCCCCGTTTCTGCCACCACCACCAGCAGCACTGCCCACACCACTACCAGCAGCTACTCCCGCCAGCACCACGAGCGCTGCCCCCACCGGCGCTCCTGCCTGCACCATCAGTGTGCTGCCCCCACCACCAGCAGTACTATTAAAGTTATTTGTTCTTGCATTAAGAGATAAAGGGGATCATCCATCCTCTTCCTACATTTGATTATTGACTATAATACTGCTATGACAGGGTGAAAAAAAACTTATGAAACAAGTAAATAAAAACATTCTCTAACGAGAGAGTTGTTGGTATATAGGATTGACCAATGGTGGTGTAAAAAGCATGGAAACAAGAGTGACAGAAATATTATTGAAATAGGCCTATATTTAGCACACAATACAACACACATGCCTGAATAATGGGCTAAATATAGGCCTATTTCAATAATATTTCTGTCACTCTTGTTTCCATGCTTTTTACACCACCATTGGTCAATCCTATATACCAACAACTCTCTCGTTAGAGAATGTTTTTATTTACTTGTAAACAATTACGTAGGACGCAAGTTGCAGAAGGTCTATAGGGCGCGAAACGAGCGGGAAAATAAAAAGTGATTCCCGTCAATAACAGTGGATCAGCATCGTTCAGTAATGGTCAATTGAATTGCTGAGGCCAATTGGCAGACAAGAGTGCACATAACATGGGTCACGCCCACGTAATTATCTTCAGATTGATTGCTTTGGGCAGCTGGACTTGTTCCTGAACATACCAAGGCAGCAGCTTCTGACAGAAAACAAGCATATGGCTCAGGCAATTGAGGTGGGCCTGGTACCTGTTGGAGGTGGGCCTGATGGAGGTGACCCTGTTGGAGGTGGGCCTGATGGAGGTGGGCCTGGTGGAGGTGTGCCTGGTACCTGGTGGAGGTGGGCCTGGTGGAGGTGGGCCTGGTGGAGGTGGGCCTGGTGCCTGGTGGAGGGATTGGCATCTTTGCCCCTTCCCGTTGAATGATAGCCTGTGCATAAACTCCATTAGTACAGCATACTATATGTTTTTTACCCGTTGTCTTGGAGACAACTGGTAGCTGTGGGCCATAGCCAATGTGCATCCTGACAGGACTGAGTCACCTTTTTGCCACTATCACCAACAGCTTGATGATCAGGAACTACGATAGTAGTTCCTATATAGGAATTGATCCGGGTCGTGAATATCATTTTTTTAATGCGACCCGCGTACCATAGCCAACGTAATCATTACTATGCGAGTGAAGCGTTCCCATGGCAACGTTCACGTATAATTAGAATTGTGCAGGTGGAAATTTCATTTGATCTCATTTGTGGCTAGCGAAGTTATTTTTGTCAAAATGCCTTCACGTCAACAAAAGAGGAGAGTTAAACGACGAGAGGAATACCTCCACATGGCCGGCGGAGCCCAGCAAGCAACCCAGGCAATTGCCTGGGTAGATTTTTGGGCTAAAAAAATAAATAAATAAATAAATAAATATACGTGTAATTCGCTATGCGTACTATTAAAAAAACAACCTAGTTTCATGTATATACTTAAAAAGCTTCCGCGCTTCACGCAGGAGGGGGCACGTCCCCCCCCCTCCCCCTTCCCCCCTACCCCCTACTTGGCACCCCCCCCCCCCCCCCCCCCCCCCTCTTGCCTGGGTTGAATTTTAGACCTTCCGCCGGCTCTGCGAGTCCAAAATCGAGACGCTCGACGAGTTAGAGTCCTCCCGCGTTCGGTACAATGCTGATCCTGAACAAAAGCGGGCGTCTGCTCGTGACGGTAATTGAAGGGGGAAGGGGGAAGGGGGGGGGGGGGGGGGGGGGGGGCATAAGTGCCCGATCTTCAATTAACGAGGCTAAATCATAACTATAACTTGTCAGTACTTGCCAGTATTCAGATATCATTGACAATAAAATTAAAAATAGAGGAAACAAGTAAAGAAAAACATTCTCTAACGAGAAAGTTGGTTGGATATAGGAAATGGAGGCAAAGGTGGTGTAAAAAGGAAGGGAACGAGGTTTTGGGAAAAGAAAAATGAGACACCCTCCCCTCCTTTCCCTCCTACCCTCCCCTCCCCTCCTTTCCCTCCTACCCTCCCCTCCCCTCCTTTCCCTCCTACCCTCCCCTCCCCTCCTTTCCCTCCTACCCTCCCCTCCCCTCCTTTCCCTCCTACCCTCCCCTCCCCTCCTTTCCCTCCTACCCTCCCCTCCCCTCCTTTCCCTCCTACCCTCCCCTCCCCTCCTTTCCCTCCTCCCCTCCCCTCCTTTCCCTCCTCCCCTCCCCTCCCCTCCTTTCCCTCCTCCCCTCCCCTCCTTTCCCTCCTCCCCTCCCCTCCCCTCCTTTCCCTCCTCCCCTCCTCTCCCCTCCTTTCCCTCCTCCCCTCCCCTCCCCTCCTTTCCCTCCTCCCCTCCCCTCCCCTCCTTTCCCTCCTCCCCTCCCCTCCCCTCCTTTCCCTCCTCCCCTCCTTTCCCTCCTCCCCTCCCTCCTCCCCTCCCCCTCCCCTCCCTTCCTTTTCCTCCTCCCCTCCCCTCCTTTCCCTCCTCCCCTCCCCTCCTTTCCCTCCTCCCTCCTCTTCCTCTGCTCATTTTCACACGAGTTAAAATTACCCCATAACTTATGATAAGGCTGAAAAATTAACCCAATATAAAAGTTGCACTTCAGCATTATGCCTACCACAATAAAATCACCATGGTTACCATACTTTGTAACTGGCTCTGGCATTTATCCCTGTACTTCATGTAACAAATTTATTTATTTATTTCTCTGTGTTTTCTGAACAATAGCAAATTGTTGGACAAAAGTCAGTAACCATGCCTATCAGTAATAATTTTCTCCATATATGAACATGCATCCAGTCTCTTCATTAGCAGCCCAGACACTTGGCAGGAAGCTGTTGAATCAGTGCTAGACAGTTGCTTAGTAACTTGGATTTCATGTATAATATGCCACTTTTTGGCTGCACAATTATCCACTAATAGTTAACCCGGCTCCTTTTAGAAAAAGCAACTTATCAGTTATGGACCCGGGGTCAGAAGATCCAGAGGGTCAGAGGATCTAGGGGTCAGAGGGGTCCAGGGGCAGAGTGAGCTGGACCCCGTGGACCGTGTGGACCCCTCTGACCCCCTGTTGATCCCAGACTGGGCAAAGCTAATGTATTCAAATCAAACACGTGAGTACATGTATGTAAGTGATTGGCTCCTCGGCAAACAAGCGTTTGATTTATACATCACCTGTAGCCTTGGGTACGAGATCAGGTACATACGTATACGTACGTGTTAAACGCTTTTGAGCTTTGTGTTTGAGGCAGCGAAAAGGGACCTAGAGCATATTATTAAAAATTTCCACGAAGGAGCATCAAAGTTGACGCGTGCAATTAAATGTACGCGTAATTAAAATTTCAGGCCAGACTATTATTAATTTCCAATGCGTAATAGAAAGAAGAGAGGCGCAAACATAGGTGACTCTTTGAATATGAAATAACTTGAAAACATGCGCTAGTTTCCTTTTCGCTGCCACGATCCCAAATAATAGCCGTTGAGACATATGACTGTTGGGAAGAAGCCAGCTAGAAGGTGTCTCGACAGGCTTGCTGCGCGTACCGCTGCTACTCGCACCGCGTGTCCTAAGTCTTCTGCTGTGTCAGCTTTGTACGGAAGGCATAGCATTGTCCTAGTCAGAGCCAACGCAAGGGTCATTGTGGCTAGGTCTCCGGTGTATTGACTCATTGCGTCTATATTTCATGTACATTATTATTGTAATCTATTTGACGTCAAAGCTCCAGTTGATGACAATAGGAAAGAAGCAGAGGCTTGGTTGCGTCGCGAGTGATATTGGAAGCTTGAATACGGACCTCCCACCATTCAATACAATAGATAAATAAATAAATAAATAAATAAATAGTGTTGCTCTCCAAATCATGTAACATGTTTGTCTACCGGGAGACAGTTGACTTCAACACCGCTGGGGAGAAGCCATATAGGCTTACAGCTGCATTCAGTAACAAAGCACATGGCCTCGGGGTAGAGTGAACACGAGGCGCCGGAACACGGGTCGGCTGGACAGGGGACTGGAGAAGTGATGTTCTTCAGGTCGAGTCGCTGTTGGGTGTTCTTGCACGTGGCTATTCTACCCAAAGCGTCGAGAAATACTGGAATTGGATTTCCACACTTCACAACCACGGTGCAAATCGAGTCGTCCACACCATCGCACGAAAGACCGGCACAAGGGTTCGTCGGATCGAAACTGAAAGGCTCGACAGCTCTGTTTACCGGTACTGTAGTAGTAAGATTGTTCTGTTCAGAAACTGTTACACTCTTCATACCACTGTTATTAGAAAGAGGTCTGCAATTAGAGCGTGTTGGCAGTGCAGCCGCCAGGATAGCAAAGAACATCGCTACGGAAGCGCGCTTCATTTCCATATTTCTACTATTTGAGACCTTATCATCCTTGAATTTATACTCCTTGAATTTATACTCCCCGAATGTGAAAACATACGACTCTCGACGCTTTTATGTAGCTTCAATTATGACTTGTATATTGTTTACACTGCGAACAATCGTCTAATTTGCGAATGTCAACTTCCAGATGACCAATTTTTGCCTTAAAATGCCCTCAGTGTTCATGTAGTGCCCAGGTATATGTGTGTGTGTGTGTATGTGTGTGTGTGTGTGTGTGTGTGTGTGTGTGTGTGTGTGTGTCTGTGTGTGTGTGTGTGTGTGTGTGTGTGTGTGTGTGTGTGTGTTTGCAATCCTATCACAAATACTAGGCAAGTCGTAAACAAGGTTTAAGGCCTGGTTTTCATGAGGGTATATCCCTCTCACAACACTCTCAATAACTATAATCATGCATGTGAACGGAATGGCGTATCATCAAAGTGTTAACTGGTTGCTATCCCAAGGAATGTCGTCATGTATGTTTAGATAATTGTGTGAATGAAAGCTGAGCCTTCCACTATTGCGCTCTGTAAGCCACAGAATGCCAAGAATGGTGGACCATGGAACGCATGCTAGTGATGGGCAGGGTAATGGACAGGAAACAACCGCCCGGTAGGCGCTGGCCAGATCAAATACCCCCCCCCCCCCAAACAAATACAGTGCTTCCTAAGAAGCCTAAGAAGTGCATGCACACAAACACAGTGGCAGGTGATCAACCCCCCCCCCCCCCCCCCCCCCCTAGTCTTGCAAGTCAGACGTACTTACTTGGACGAACGGAGGACTGGGGACTTCTACTTTGTTATTTATTTATTTTTACATGTAACAACAACACAAAGTACTCAAAAGTGATCATGGGTGATCACGGGTGATCATGGGTGATCACGGGTGATCATGGGTGATCACGGGTGATCATGGGTGATCACGGGTGATCATGGGTGATCATGGGTGAATTATCATGGGTGATCATGGGTGATCATGGGTGGAATGATCATGGGTGATCATGGGTGATCATGGGTGATCATGGGTGATCATGGGTGATCATGGGTGATCATGGGTGAATGATCATGTTCAAAAGACACTGACAGCAGTCTAACAAATTCTGCTCTCCAAGCTAGCAAGGTCTATCGAAGTAGAAAACAGCAAAAACAGCTGCGGATGGTGGTAGGATGACGTAGATTCATGGAGACACATTATAGCTGATCTCAGAAGTGAAAAACCAAGTTTAGAAAGTAGCCAGAAAAGTGTTTTGCTATATAGTTCTGATCTTGCTTCTCAGAGATGATGGATGCAATCCATTTATAAGCCACATTAGCACCAGGTCCCTAACCACCAGCAGTCAGTCGAGAACACAAGTGGGGTGAAGCCGTGCAACTCTTTCATCATGTGATCTTCTCTTCTCTTGTTCAGCTTGTCTGTAGCACTGATTCAGAGTGGAGTTTCTATGGGATGAAGCAATCGGGTTAAGACCCTGATGTCAAAGAATGTTTTATGCCAATTATTACTCCAAAAATTGTCAGCCACTAAGTCAAGACGTGCCTCATCTTGCTGCGTTAGATGTCTTATGAGACATGCCTCATCTTGCTGTGTTAGATGTCTTATGAGACGTACCTCATCTTGCTGCGTTAGATGTCTTATGAGACGTACCTCATCTTGCTGCATTAGATGTCTTATGAGACGTACCTCATCTTGCTGCGTTAGATGTCTTATGAGACGTGCCTCATCTTGCTGCGTTAGATGTCTTATGAGACGTGCCTCATCTTGCTGCGTTAGATGTCTTATGAGACGTGCCTCATCTTGCTGCGTTAGATGTCTTATGAGACGTGCCTCATCTTGCTGCGTTAGATGTCTTATGAGACGTGCCTCATCTTGCTGCGTTAGATGTCTTATGAGACGTGCCTCATCTTGCTGCGTTAGATGTCTTATGAGACGTGCCTCATCTTGCTGCGTTAGATGTCTTATGAGACGTGCCTCATCTTGCTGCGTTAGATGTCTTATGAGACGTGCCTCATCTTGCTGCGTTAGATGTCTTATGAGACGTGCCTCATCTTGCTGCGTTAGATGTCTTATGAGACGTGCCTCATCTTGCTGCGTTAGATGTCTTATGAGACGTGCCTCATCTTGCTGCGTTAGATGTCTTATGAGACGTGCCTCATCTTGCTGCATTAGATGTCTTATGAGACGTGCCTCATCTTGCTGTCTTATGAGACGTGCCTCATCTTGCTGTGTTAGATGTCTTATGAGACGTACCTCATCTTGCTGCGTTAGATGTCTTATGAGACATACCTCATCTTGCTGTGTTAGACGTCTCATGAGACGTGCCTCATCTTGCTGCATTAGATGTCTTATGAGACGTGCCTCATCTTGCTGTCTTATGAGACATGCCTCATCTTGCTGCGTTAGATGTCTTATGAGACGTGCCTCATCTTGCTGCATTAGATGTCTTATGAGACGTGCCTCATCTTGCTGCGTTAGATGTCTTATGAGACGTGCCTCATCTTGCTGCGTTAGATGTCTTATGAGACGTACCTCATCTTGCTGCGTTAGATGTCTTATGAGACGTGCCTCATCTTGCTGCGTTAGATGTCTTATGAGACGTACCTCATCTTGCTGCGTTAGATGTCTTATGAGACGTGCCTCATCTTGCTGTGTTAGATGTCTTATGAGACGTGCCTCATCATGCTGCGTTAGATGTCTTATGAGACGTGCCTCATCATGCTGCGTTAGATGTCTTATGAGACGTGCCTCATCATGCTGCGTTAGATGTCTTATGAGACGTGCCTCATCTTGCTGCGTTAGATGTCTTATGAGACGTGCCTCATCTTGCTGCGTTAGATGTCTTATGAGACGTGCCTCATCTTGCTGCGTTAGATGTCTTATGAGACGTGCCTCATCTTGCTGCGTTAGATGTCTTATGAGACGTGCCTCATCTTGCTGCGTTAGATGTCTTATGAGACGTGCCTCATCTTGCTGCGTTAGATGTCTTATGAGACGTGCCTCATCTTGCTGCGTTAGATGTCTTATGAGACGTGCCTCATCTTGCTGCGTTAGATGTCTTATGAGACGTGCCTCATCTTGCTGCATTAGATGTCTTATGAGACGTGCCTCATCTTGCTGTCTTATGAGACGTGCCTCATCTTGCTGTGTTAGATGTCTTATGAGACGTACCTCATCTTGCTGCGTTAGATGTCTTATGAGACATACCTCATCTTGCTGTGTTAGACGTCTCATGAGACGTGCCTCATCTTGCTGCATTAGATGTCTTATGAGACGTGCCTCATCTTGCTGTCTTATGAGACATGCCTCATCTTGCTGCGTTAGATGTCTTATGAGACGTGCCTCATCTTGCTGCATTAGATGTCTTATGAGACGTGCCTCATCTTGCTGCGTTAGATGTCTTATGAGACGTGCCTCATCTTGCTGCGTTAGATGTCTTATGAGACGTACCTCATCTTGCTGCGTTAGATGTCTTATGAGACGTGCCTCATCTTGCTGCGTTAGATGTCTTATGAGACGTACCTCATCTTGCTGCGTTAGATGTCTTATGAGACGTGCCTCATCTTGCTGTGTTAGATGTCTTATGAGACGTGCCTCATCATGCTGCGTTAGATGTCTTATGAGACGTGCCTCATCATGCTGCGTTAGATGTCTTATGAGACGTGCCTCATCATGCTGCGTTAGATGTCTTATGAGACGTGCCTCATCTTGCTGTGTTAGATGTCTTATGAGACGTGCCTCATCTTGCTGTGTTAGATGTCTTATGAGACGTGCCTCATCTTGCTGCATTAGATGTCTTATGAGACGTGCCTCATCTTGCTGCATTAGATGTCTTATGAGACGTGCCTCATCTTGCTGTGTTAGACGTCTTATGAGACGTACCTCATCTTGCTGCATTAGATGTCTTATGAGACGTGCCTCATCTTGCTGCGTTAGATGTCTTATGAGACGTGCCTCATCTTGCTGCGTCAGATGTCTTATGAGACATGCCTCATCTTGCTGCGTTAGATGTCTTATGAGACGTGCCTCATCTTGCTGCGTTAGATGTCTTATGAGACATGCCTCATCTTGCTGCGTTAGATGTCTTATGAGACGTGCCTCATCTTGCTGCGTTAGATGTCTTATGAGACGTGCCTCATCTTGCTGCGTTAGATGTCTTATGAGACGTGCCTCATCTTGCTGCGTTAGATGTCTTATGAGACGTGCCTCATCTTGCTGCGTTAGATGTCTTATGAGACGTGCCTCATCTTGCTGCGTTAGATGTCTTATGAGACGTGCCTCATCTTGCTGCGTTAGATGTCTTATGAGACGTACCTCATCTTGCTGCGTTAGATGTCTTATGAGACGTGCCTCATCTTGCTGCGTTAGATGTCTTATGAGACGTGCCTCATCTTGCTGTGTTAGATGTCTTATGAGACGTGCCTCATCTTGCTGCGTTAGATGTCTTATGAGACGTGCCTCATCTTGCTGCGTTAGATGTCTTATGAGACGTGCCTCATCTTGCTGTGTTAGATGTCTTATGAGACGTGCCTCATCTTGCTGTCTTATGAGACGTGCCTCATCTTGCTGCGTTAGATGTCTTATGAGACGTACCTCATCTTGCTGCGTTAGATGTCTTATGAGACGTGCCTCATCTTGCTGCGTTAGATGTCTTATGAGACGTGCCTCATCTTGCTGCGTTAGATTTCTTATACTTAAGTACCGCGTAATCATCAAATGATACAATACAATCAGATTTGAATAAGACAATAGTAATATCATATCGCAGTAAAAATCAAGAATCGATTTTTACAAGAGATTGAGCACCTACATTCTGACAGACTGTTACGACATCTTTATCAAGATGTGGGTGTTCAATCAGTTTGAGTTTTAGATTATTTCACGCTTTTTTTTTGTTTTTTTTGTTTGGCAGTATATGGTCCTGTTCTTAGAACTTACTGCATGGATATAAAGTGCTGGTATAATAAAGGCACGTGCACATAATTAAAGTACATGACACTATTATATACACAAATTGCAATGGATCCATCCAGGTATATAGGATCAGCTGGTGACTGGCGTGTGTACATGTGGTGTGTGTGTGTGTGTGTGTGTGTGTGTGTGTGTGTGTGTGTGTGTGTGCATGCATGTTTGTGTGTGTGTGTGTGTGTGTGTGTGTAACGGTGAGTACGTGCATGTGCATGTGTATTTATCACTCGTGTTGCAAATTAATTAATTAAATAACAAATAAATAACATGTATTACAAACCAACTGAAACATGCGCAAAAACATCTGATGCAAGTGACGTTGTTCCAACAAAACGCGGGATTTCAGAGCACCTCATAGATGTGCACACGCGGAGCCAGAGACAGCGTCTGGCCTGGCTCTACGTTTGTCTACCGGGAGACAGTTGACTTCGACACCGCTGGGGAGAAGCCATATAGGCTTACAGCTGCATTCAGTAACAAAGCACATGGCCTCGGGGTAGAGTGAACACGAGGCGCCGGAACACGGGTCGGCTGGACAGGGGACGGGAGAAGTGATGTTCTTCAGGTCGAGTCGCTGTTGGGTGTTTTTGCACATGGCTATTCTACCCAGAGCATCGAGAAATACTGGAATTGGATTTCCACACTTCACAACCACGGTGCAAATCGAGTCGTCCACACCATCGCACGAAAGACCGGCACAAGGGTTCGTCGGATCGAAACTGAAAGGCTCGACAGCACTGTTTACCGGTACTGTAGTAGTAAGATCGTTCTGTTCAGAAACTGTTACACTCTTCATACCACTGTTATTAGAAAGAGGTCTGCAATCTGAGTGCGTTAGCAGTGCAGCCGCCAGGATAGCAAAGAACATCGCTACGGAAGCGCGCTTCATTTCCATATTTCTACTATTTGAGACCTTATCATCCTTGAATTTATACTCCTTGAATTTATACTCCGTAGGGCTCTCGAGCCTTTGTGTAGCTTCAGTTATGACTTGTATATTGTTTACACAGCAAACAATGGTCTAATGTCAACTTGTTAACTGACTTCCTGATGCGTGGGAGTACTAATTTTTTCTTTATGCTGTGTGTGTGTGTGTGTGTGTGTGTGTGTGTGTGTGTGTGTGTGTGTGTGTTTGCAATCCTATCACAAATACTAGGCAAGTCGTAAACAAGGTTTAAGGCCTGGTTTTCATGAGGGTATATCCCTCTCACAACACTCTCAATAACTATAATCATGCATGTGAACGGAATGGCGTATCATCAAAGTGTTAACTGGTTGCTATCCCAAGGAATGTCGTCATGTATGTTTAGATAATTGTGTGAATGAAAGCTGAGCCTTCCGTTAGTTTAAATTATTGTGCTCCGTAAAGAATGCCGAGATAAGGAGGACCATTCAGCAGCGCATGCTTGTGATGGCAGGATAATGGACAGGAAACGACCATAAAGTTAAGTATCTAAATACGATACCCTACAAAATAAAAACACAGTGCTACCATTATAATACCTATTAAGTACACACAGTGGGGGGTTCCCCCACCGCCTAGTCTCGCAAGCCAGACGTACTTACTTCGACCAGAGATAATATATAAGCTCTGTTTCGACGTCCGGAAGACCTATGTTTGCCTCGTCCTCAGGGCTCTTACGCCGCACGCAAGCACGTCAGGCTCGCGAGAACCCTTCTTCCCCCACAAAGAATCTACCCTTCATTTGCAGGTTAATTCCTTACCTCCATTTTGACTGCAGTGACTCGCTTTTTAACAGCTTTGATAGCTCACATCAAATTATTAATTAAGTAACGAATAATCATCAAATGATATGTTATTACACTATCAGATTTGTGATATTAATTTAAAATAATTAAACAAATATAATTAGTTAGTAATCATCAATGATACAATTCAATCAGATTTGAATAAGACAATAGTGATATCATATCGCAGTAAAAATCAAGAATCGATTTTTACAAGAGATTGAGACCTACATTCTGACAGACTGTTACGACGTCTTTATCAAGATGTGGGTGTTCAATCAGTTTTAGATTATTTCACGCATTTTTTAATTCTATTTTGCTGTGTATGGTCTGTTCTTTAGGCTTACTGCATGGATATGAAGTACGGGTATAGTAACAGGCACGTGCACATTACATGACACTATTTGCACAAATTGCAACAGATATACGGTTTTTGTGGATCAGCTGGCATGCGTGCGTGTGTCCATTAGTTGGGCGTAGCCCAACCCTCGCGCATTACGCGAAGGTCGGGCTACGCCCAACTATGTGTCCATGGTGTGTGTGTGTGTGTGTGTGTGTGTGTGTGTGTGTGTGTGTGTGTGTGTGTGTGTGTGTGTAACGGTGAGTACGTGCATGTGCATGTGTATTTATCACTCGTGTTGCAAATTAATTAATTAAATAACAAATAAATAACAAGTATTACAAACCAACTGAAACATGCGCAAAAACATCTGATGCAAGTGACGTTGTTCCAACAAAACGCGGGATTTCAGAGCACCTCATAGATGTGCACACGCGGAGCCAGAGACAGCGTCTGGCCTGGCTCTACGTTTGTCTACCGGGAGACAGTTGACTTCGACACCGCTGGGGAGAAGCCATATAGGCTTACAGCTGCATTCAGTAACAAAGCACATGGCCTCGGGGTAGAATGAACATGAGGCGCTGGAACACGGGTCGGCTGGACAGAGGACGGGAGAAGTGATGTTCTTCAGGTCCAATCGCTGTTGGGTGTTCTTGCACATGGCTATTCTACCCAAAGCGTCGAGAAATACTGGAATTTGATTTCCGCACTTCACAACCACGGTGCAAATCGAGTCTTCCACACCATCGCACGAAAGACCGGCACAAGGGTTCGTCGGATCGAAACTGAAAGGCTCGACAGCACTGTTTACCGGTACTGTAGTAGTAAGATCGTTCTGTTCAGAAACTGTTACGCTCTTCATACCACTGTTATTAGAAAGAGGCCTGCAATCTGAGTGCGTTAGCAGTGCAGCCGCCATGATAGCGAGTACTATCATTCCTGAAGACTGTTTCATTTGTTCTTTCTTCCAAGAGCATTGGTTTTGACTGTTGCGCTTTGCAGCCTCTGTTTTATACAGCAGTATGTAATTACGTATGAACATCCTGTGTGTGACATATGGCCGATCTCGTTTATACTACCTCAGCCCAGAGGTATCTGGTGTGCCGGTAACCACGTTGTACGGAGAAGTTAAGTGCGGGGGGAGGCTTGAGCATCTCCATCCCCCCCCCCCCCCCCCCCCCATCAAATTTATCTGTGAAAAGAAATATTACGTACCGGGAACTATAGTTCTTTTTTTTTTTTTTTTTCGATCCAAGAATTAAGGCCAAGGTATAATAAACTCGCTTTCATAGGTCGCATTGGACTATGAAAACGTTGCTAAATTCTTGATCGAAACGAAGTTAAAAAAAAAAAAAAAAAGTTGTTATCTTGCTGTGGGCGGGAGGGGTGCACCGCCTACTTTGTACTGCCATGCTCTAGGTTAACATCGCATCCACGAGAAACGCGGGGAAATTTGGGGGCATTTGTGGATATTGATAATTCCCTCCTATCGTTTTTTTGACTGGAAAAAAAAAATAATCAGAAAGCTCACCCATTTGTAAAGAGTAATTTCTACTTTTTTTGGAATGGTGCTCTATAAATAACTCCCTGTTACATGAAAATGTCGAACGGATCATGTTTCCCACCACTTTGAGTACTACTGAATCATTAAATATGGGTTATAAAACTATAGGAGGGTACATAAATTCCTTTTTCAAACAAGCCAAAGATTCTATTGCACTCATTTTCAGCAGTAAGCTACAAGACATTTTCGCTCGCGGTATGCAGGGGGCGTGGTCCGCTCACCCAAAGTGCCAGCGAAGGCAGGTTTGCAAGTTCTACCAATACATCCAGTCTGTACCTGTCTGGATGGAGTCATGGTATGTTATTAGTAAGACAGGAAGAAAGATTCTTGAAGTCCGCCCACGCAAAAATTCACTCGCCGTTTTCACATTTCATTACCTTGCACTGCATATCACTCCCGACCGTGAGAGTTGTTACATGTATTTAACTTGGAGCCATAATTTAAAACCATTTTCACAAAGTTTCATACAGTTTTTACGTATTTATTGTAATGCTTTAGAAGGAATATGTTATTTTAAAAAATCTGTACCTCTTACGCGATAACGCTAGAACCACTCAACTATGCAATGACGTTTCGAGCCAATGGTATGTCTGTTTGAGATACAAAAAAAAAAATGCAATATGCCTCATAATGGCACATGTAGTGAAGTCTCCACTCAAAACCAAGCAATTCTATCTAGAGGGAATTAATCATTTTTCGGTTTGTCCCAAAATAGACTAAATTTCCCCGCGTTTCTCGTGGATGCGGTGTTAAAATAAAAGTAAAAAAAAAGTGACAAATCGGGTGGGCGTTGTGGTGGGGGGCGCGGCCGGCTGCGCCAGTTCATTGTTTTAATTATGGTCTGTAAAGGCCGACCATACACGGGTCGACTTCCTGCCGATTTATCGCCTGCAACTCTAATGAATATGCGTAAAAACTCCGTAAAACTTTAGTCTACTGAATTTTCACCCGTATTCATTTGAGTTGCAGGCGATAAATTGGCAAGAAGTCGACCCGTGTATGTCGGCCTTTAACATAGCCCGGTATATGTACATATACATGAGTTCTATTGTTGTCCCAACATTCACTATTAATTCGGTGTAATATGAAACCATTCAGTACGCTAAACACGCATTTGCACACCACCGGAAGCCGTACACCGTGGCTGCGCATAATTGCGCTGCCCACGTGAGCCAGCCCGGTAGCCCAACCTTAGCCGGATATAATCGGCGGCTTGCACACATATCATTGCACGTGATCTCAACCGATACTGTTAAGGCTTGTATATGCGCGAGACGCTACTGTAGATGCATTTGTATGATGTCTGTTTACTTAATGTGGGTGCTGGTATATACAAACCCAACACATGTGTGTACCATGGCTTTGGAAGCATCCGGTCTACATTGTATGGCCATAACAATATCTTCCTGTTCAAATCAACAACAGACATTGCCAATTCCTCGACAACTTATTCTTCTAACCCACCTGTTACATACTGCATACGTAGCATTCCAAAATAATTAGGTATGTGTGAGTTTGAATGGATGTTGCAGTGTGTGGAATGTGTGGGTGTGTGGAATTGGAGACTGCAGTACACTAAACATTCCTGATATTAAGTTGACCTCAGCCATGGACGTCTTTACATGGTATACCACCATATGTTGTCCTTTGTCATATATGCCACTTAGCTCTCACCCTCACACCTGGTGACCATCACCCTGGTCACCCTCACACCTGGTCACCCTCACACCTGGTCACCCCATACCTGGTCGCCCTCACACCTGGTCACCCTGACTCACTACACAAGTTTTGATCAAACTTAAACCACCTCATTTAGAAGCAAAACAATAAAAGGGGTTGGGGGCAGCTAATGGGTTAAAGCTGAGGGGTGTGGTTACAGGTACCATCACCAGATGAGGTTGAAGGGGTAGTTGATGTTGGAGATGTATACAACCAGATCCAACACCTGGACATGAGGAAGGAACATCAATGGAATAGTTCCATGGTACTACAAGACCATCATCACCTTGTTAGTTTGGTCCCAGGTGACATTTCCTTGGGGTAGCAGTGTACCATTCATACTGACACCCCCAGGGGGGCTGGTGAGACCAAATATCTGGACATGGTTCACCACTGCTAGCTGGGCACTGGCACATCCTAATCCTCCAATCAGCTTTGAGTCAAGAAAGCCCTGCGGAAAACAACACATGCTGATGCTGAAAGAGAACCATATACGTGGGGAGGACATATTATATCTCAATACGTGGAGGACATATTATATCTCAATACGTGGAGGACATATAGTATATGTCAATACTTATAGGTCAGGGTAATGAGGCAGTCATAGCTGTCAGTGCCAAACAATATAACATCTTGTCACCACGAATATTACCTCAATTGCAGAAAATTGTAAAAGACTAAAATCTTCAGTTTCAATTGTGTCCAGGCTTTCCCCATCGTCCAAATACAGGTACCCATTTGCAGTAACTTCATCACTCATGGCTACGAGGAGGGAGAAAGGGTTCTTGCGGCTTGAGAGCCATAGGGAACAGATCACATCAGATGAACAATATCCCCCCCCCCCCCCCCTCCCCATGTGCTTACCTCTGTGTGGTGGTGGTATTAGGTTCCTGCATAGCAATGACTGACCCACCCCTTACATGCAGAGGGATATAGCCATATGGTGCATCCAGTTGTACCTGCTGACCATTGCTGGTAAATCCTAACCCCTAATGGAGGGGGGGGGGGGAGATATGAAAATAAACCTCGACAACAACCACCATTCATGGCAAACATCCCTCTGGGTGTGTGGTCATGGGTGTGGTGTGGTGTTGGGAGCAGCACGGTGCTTCTGTGTGTTATGTGTTATATAATTATTAAATTAAATTATTAAGCCATATCACAACGCTATGTGGACATGATAGAAGACCAGTATATGAGTGGTAACATGTTTATGGTCACCCTAATCTCTAAACAATACACACCTCATTGCACATAAATATCGTTTTAATAGTTAAAGAAAATAAACTTAGCCATGTGATCAATACGGGGGGGGGGGGGGGGGGGGGGGGGGGAAGGGGGGAGGGGGAGGGGTCAGGAAGGGGGAGGGAGGAGTCAGAAAGGGGGGAGAGGAAGGTGTCAGAAAACAGCGAGAGGGAGGTGACAGGAAGGGGGAGGGAAGGGGGAAGGGAGGGGGAGGGAGGGAGAGGTGTCAGTAAGGGGGAGGGAGAGGTGTCAGTAAGGGGGAGGGAGGGAGAGGTGTCAGTAAGGGGGAGGGAGGGAGAGGTGACAGGAAGGGGGAGGTATCACAAAGGAGGAGGGAGGGGTGTCAGGAAGGTGGGAGGTGTCGGTGTCGGGAAGGGGGGGTGGGGTGTCAGCTTAAGGAGCAGAGGCTGGCCTTATTAAGGTCCCTTTCCTGACACCCCCCCTTTCCTGAGACAACTTCCTTGTGATTATGAGATGAATTGTACAATCAAAACACCTAAGCCTCTAATATTGAGAAACCACTTCTGTACATATATATATATATATATATATGTATGTATGGGATCGAAGCAGCGAATAGTGCATATTTTTTCAAAGAGACTCCAATGTCCTCCACAATTTCTTTCTTATGCACTGTACCCACCAGTCACAGCAGCTTGAGAATTTTATAATATGCACTAGGTCTCTTTCATGTATACATATGTACATCATCCTAAATATAGTACAGTATAGTTGTGTGCATTACTTTTTCTGTTTACTAAATATAGCCATCTGCATAGTACATTATTTTGGTGACCTTTTGCATTTTGTATTGTGTTGCACAACACACTCATTTCAGCCTCTTATCCAGTAGCAGGTTTCCTTACCATGACTATCTTGTGTTACAAAACTGAAGACCATTGCTACAGCCCATATTCTTTCCTGCCTGAAAACCTCTAACAGCCAGCATTTCAATGACCATACCACGCCACACATCGGCAGCCTTTCAGTGAACACACACCATGCTCACATACCAGCTCTACGAGTTTGCAGTGAGCGAGACCAAAAGGGATGCACTTGTAACAGACCTGCCCTGGAACTTGTCAGCTTCACACCTAGCTACTACCAACAGCTATATGTCCAGCTACTACCAACAGCTATATGTCCAGCTACTACCAACAGTTATATGTCCAGCTACTACCAACAGCTATATGTCCAGCTACTACCAACAGTTATATGTCCAGCTACTACCAACAGCCATATGTCCAGCTACTACCAACAGCTATATGTCCAGCTACTACCAACAGCTATATGTCCAGCTACTACCAACAGTTATATGTCCAGCTACTACCAACAGCCATATGTCCAGCTACTACCAACAGCTATATGTCCAGCTACTACCAACAGTTATATGTCCAGCTACTACCAACAGCCATATGTCCAGCTACTACCAACAGTTATATGTCTAGCTACTACCAACAGCTATATGTCCAGCTACTACCAACAGTTATATGTCCAGCTACTACCAACAGCCATATGTCCAGCTACTACCAACAGTTATATGTCCAGCTACTACCAACAGCCATATGTCCAGCTACTACCAACAGTTATATGTCCAGCTACTACCAACAGTTATATGTCCAGCTACTACCAACAGCCATATGTCCAGCTACTACCAACAGTTATATGTCCAGCTACTACCAACAGCCATATGTCCAGCTACTACCAACAGTTATATGTCCAGCTACTACCAACAGTTATATGTCCAGCTACTACCAACAGCTATATGTCCAGCTACTACCAACAGCCATATGTCCAGCTACTACCAACAGCTATATGTCCAGCTACTACCAACAGTTATATGTCCAGCTACTACCAACAGTTATATGTCCAGCTACTACCAACAGCCATATGTCCAGCTACTACCAACAGCTATATGTCCAGCTACTACCAACAGCCATATGTCCAGCTACTACCAACAGCTATATGTCCAGCTACTACCAACAGCCATATGTCCAGCTACTACCAACAGCTATATGTCCAGCTACTACCAACAGCTATATGTCCAGCTACTACCAACAGCTATATGTCCAGCTACTACCAACAGCTATATCTCCAGCTACTACCAACAGCCATATGTCCAGCTACTACCAACAGCTATATGTCCAGCTACTACCAACAGCCATATGTCCAGCTACTACCAACAGCTATATGTCCAGCTACTACCAACAGTTATATGTCCAGCTACTACCAACAGTTATATGTCCAGCTACTACCAACAGTTATATGTCCAGCTACTACCAACAGCCATATGTCCAGCTACTACCAACAGCTATATGTCCAGCTATTACCAACAGTTATATGTCCAGCTACTACCAACAGCCATATGTCCAGCTACTACCAACAGTTATATGTCCAGCTACTACCAACAGCTATATGTCCAGCTACTACCAACAGTTATATGTCCAGCTACTACCAACAGTTATATGTCCAGCTACTACCAACAGCTATATGTCCAGCTACTACCAACAGCTATATGTCCAGCTACTACCAACAGTTATATGTCCAGCCACTACCAACAGCTATATGTCCAGCTACTACCAACAGTTATATGTCCAGCTACTACCAACAGCCATATGTCCAGCTACTACCAACAGCTATATGTCCAGCTACAGTGTACTATCAACACAAAATGGCTTCTAGCCACCAGTCCAATAAATCCATTGCCCCCAAGTATGATATGTATTAATATTACTACCTTACACCTCATAAAAAATTCATGACATACATTAATCAATGGGCACACTTCTATATAATGCCCATCGTCAAAAAGATGGACCCATGTATAATAACAGTCTTTCAAACTGCTGGCAAAGGTACCTAAATCATTAATTATGCTGATGACCATATTTCATAAACAGAAAGACCTAGGTTACACATATACATTTGCGAGGACAGGGTGGGTACAGTTTAGCCAATTTCAGATACAAGTGCACTCACAGTTCTGAGATCAAACCATCGCGCCTTAGGGAAGTATGCCATCACTGAAGAAGTGTTCTACAGAGAGAAGCCATATTTGAAGAGGCCATATCAGGTAAATGCTACTTGTCACCTCAGCCAGCACTGGAGATATGAGAAGGGAATCCCCCCACATGAACTGGGTATCCAGGTCCCATGTGTTGCTATCAGCAGGGAACCTGAGTGGGAGGGGCCACTGGTTATTAAATATAACTACACAATCAGTTGACTAACTCAAAGAAGAGAGGCCTCGCGACAGTGGAGCCATAGGTGTGTGCTAAGTAGAACAGCGTGTAGAGGAAGGGGAGGAGCCTGTATCTAAGCAACAGAGCATCTCTGCTTGAGTTTACAGACACATCATCAAACACTGCAGGATCCTGATCCTGGGAGGGGAGAGGGAGGGAGGGAGGGAGGGAGAGAGAGAGAGAGAGAGAGAGAGAGAGAGAGAGAGAGAGAGAGAGAGAGAGAGAGAGAGAGAGAGAGAGAGAGGGAGGGAGAGAGAGAGAGAGAGAGAGAGAGAGAGAGAGAGAGAGAGAGAGAGAGATAAGTGTGTGGATACTACTATCCCAATAAGATCAGAATAGTCTGAAGGGGGTGTTGCCCACAGTATTTCCAATGGAGTTGTGGTTCCTTGAGAATGGATAGAACGCTCCCAGCTGTTGCCAGCGAGTGCACAGCTCCTGTGTTGTGTTATCATTGAACCCACATATGTCTGCTCCCACCTGGCATGGGAAAGAGAAAGGATATGAGCAGATAATTACAGACCCTACTAAATGTATTGTCAAACAGTACATTAAAATGGCTGCCATGACAGTAAATAAAAATGGCTGCCATGACAGCAAACAAAGAGACTGTACGCTGGTGTGGAGTGCTCACCAGTGGAATACCAAATAGAGAGAACTGGAGAATTCCTGGAAGTGCGGATAAATGACATTTTTGGGATGCACCATGTAAAGCTTTGTTGCCATAGTTACCTGGGATCGAGATGACAAGGTCTGGCCATTGACTGGCGTTGTCTCCCAACCAATGCCCACCATGAGCCCCACTGCCTGGGTATGTGGAGCGAGAGATAACCAGAGAACGTCTGTTGAGAATGGTTGTCAGTGCACTGTTGCGAAGGGTAGGCAATAAATAGAGTGAGTGACACACAGAGGGCATGCCTGAATTACCTCATGGTGGCATTTGCCTCTGTCAGTCCATAGAGACTATGCATGTTGTAGTGAGAGGAGAGGTATTGTTTTCCAGCCATACAAAGCGTTCTTGTAAATATTCCACTTCTAAGTGACCTCATTGCAGCTGTGTGTGTGTGTGTGCATGTGTGGGTGGGTGAGGTATTGTTCTCCAACCATACAAAGCGTTTTTGTACATATTCCACTTCTAAGTGATCTCATTGCAGCTGTGTGTGTGTGCATGTGTGGGTGGGTGTACATATGTGGGTGGGCATTAGTGTATGTGAATACAATTCATGTGCATGTTACGTGCATGTGACCACATTAACATACGAAGCACACATCTTTGTGTATATGTTAATGTGTACACACACACACAGCAGAGGTATGATGATTTGGTGTGAACATGGGCACATGTTTATTTGATAAGAGATGAGGGTTTTATGTGGGCTGGCATGAGGTCTGTGTGGTCCAACAGTGGCACTGTGTGGACCACCAAAAGCCTTTGACATCAAACAGCTGGTGTGTGAAAGCTTTAGAGTGGTGAAATCCACTCAGAAAAGATGCATCATTCATGTTATCTTTGGCAGTCCCCACAAGTGGACAATGGTTGCTATTGATAGCTACATTTAGAGAACATTTCAGCTACTTAAATACAGGGGAAGATACTTCAATACATGCAATTAAATGTATGACTATTTTAAAAATAAAATTTATGATAAGTTCCATACACAAAGCTGACTCCAAGCAAATAGAAAAATGAAATAGACATTGTTAGATAATGATCCATACATACATAACCCATAACCATACATAACCCATAGATACATAACCCATACACATACATAACCCATAGATACATAACCCATACATACATAACCCATACATACATAACCCATAGATACATAACCCATACATACATAACCCATACATACATAACCCATAGATACATAACCCATACATACATAACCCATACAGGGGCGGATACAGGGGGGGGGGGGGGGGGGGGGAAACTGGGTTTTGCCCCTCCCCCCCCCCCCCCCCTGCCAAGTTAGAAATTAAATATTCATAGCTACAAGGGGCGGTGTCTTACGTCGCCCTGATGATACAAATACAACGAAAACGCGCCGAAGTAACATGATAACAGTAAAAAGCGGCTGGGGCAAAGCCCCAGACCCCCCCGGGTACATCTTCCTCTCTTACGCGCTATATTTCGTAGCCACGCCCAAACCATGATTATTAACGCCCCTCCCCTTTGCCCCCCCTCGCAAAAAAATTCTGGATCCGCCCCTGCCATAGATACATAACCCATACATACATAACTCATACATACATAACCCATACATACATAACCCATACATACATAACCCATACATACATAACCCATACATACATAACCCATACATACATAACCCATACATACATAACCCATACATCATCACCTCACATCATCACCTCACACAATACCACAGGCAGTTGTAATTGCATAAGGTTACCCTAATTAGCAGCAAGTCCAGATATTACATTCTCACTAGTAATACACCTCCCCCATCAGGTCCATAATTTATAGGCCCCTCCCCCATCAGGTTCACAATCTATAGGCCCCTCCCCCATCATAGGCCCCTACCCCACCGGCTATATGTACTGCCTAATAAATTAGTGCAGTGACATGCTGTCATTAACTAGTTAATTAAATATCAACGAAAAATAAGCAAACTGGCTTTGGATAAGTATTTAACCAACACATTAGCACTCCATAGGTGCCATAACCAATTGCCATACAAGTGCCCAGACTACGAATCCCACATGAAATAGGCCTGGGGACTATGGCAATCCCCACATCTGTACTCACAGGGGAGGTATGGGGGATGTTCGAGCTCAGAGTCTGGACAGCCAAATGCCGAACCATCGACAAAATTGGAAGGTTCGTTCATATCAATCCAAAGACCATCAAACTGAACTTGAGAGTGAAACTGTGATATCTGATTGGTCCAATACAGCGTTGAATTAGGATTGGTGAAGTCTGGCCATGCAGTGGACCCAGGCCATACCTGGAGAAATCAATAAATCACTTCAACCAAATAGCTTCCCCACATCACACCGTAACTCCACACACCTGCCCCCACATCACACCATAACCCCACACACCTCTCCCCACATCACACCATAACTCCACACACTTCTTCCCACATCACACCATAACTCCACACACCTCTCCCCACATCACACCATAACTCCACACACCTCTCCCCACATCACACCATAACTCCACACACCTCTCCCCACATCACACCATAACTCCACACACCTCTCCCCACATCACACCATAACTCCACACACCTCTCCCCACATCACACCATAACTCCACACACCTCTCCCCACATCACACCATAACTCCACACACCTCTCCCCACATCACAAAGCACATACCATATATCTACCACACCCCTCTAAGCCACATCCCACCCCACCAGGGGATCACAAACTTACGACTCCAATTAATGGCTGGTTAGTAGAGTTCATTACATAGACACCATACTTCAGACCTTCATCAAATGGAGGGTACTGGCCTGGAGGCTCCTGACTGCTTATGCCAGGGTCCTATAGAGGTGTGTGTGTGTGTGTGTGTGTGTGTGTGTGTGTGTGTGTGTGTGTGTGTGTGTGTGTGTGTGTGTGTGTGTGTGTGTGTGTGTGTGTGTGTGTGTGTGTGTGTGTGAAGGAATGGAACATACCACTGAGGATACACATATGGTACAGCTAATGTCATAAACAGAGAGGTCAGCTACCAAATGTGTGCCTTGTAGGTGTACATCTACGTACCCTCTGCGTGTAGGTGTACACCTACGTACCCTCTGCGTGTAGGTGTACACCTACGTACCCTCTGCGTGTAGGTGTACGTTTACGTACCCTTTGTGTGTAGGTGTACATTTATGTACCCTCTATGTACCCTCTATGTGTGTGCCATGTAGATGTAAACAAGATGTGATATATCTCCCAAAATATTAACGCTATCGGGTTCCTATTTTTAACACAACATACCACATCATTACTATATGTGAAAATCCATTTTGGTGTCTTACACATGCGGGCTACCGACGTTACAAGGTCCGATACACCATGTGGTTCAAAACGGCCACATCTTAAGGTAGGAGCGTCCAAATCAGTTCAAATTCGGTACGTACGTAGAAGGGTCCTGTCGCTGTTGATTTGTTCTGTTCGTTAATTTTTACTTTATCCGTTACGGAGATATAGCTGTGCAAAGTGCGTGCATGTTTTCCCGCTCGATTCGCGCCAATGATTTAGGCACTCGCAAATTGAATGCCTAGGCGCGAATCGAGCGGGAAACCGTGCACGCACTTTGCACAGCTATATCTCCGTAACGGATAAAGTAAAAATTAACGAACAGAACAAATCAACAGCGACAGGACCCTTCTACGTACGTACCGAATTTGAACCGATTTGGACGCTCCTACCTTAAGATGTGGCCGTTTTGAACCACATGGTGTATCGGACCTTGTAACGTCGGTAGCCCGCATGTGTAAGACACCAAAATGTATTTTCACATATAGTAATGGTGCGGTATGTTGTGTTAAAAATAGGATCCCGATAGCGCTAATATTATCGATTTGCTTTTTTATGCTATAATATATAAATCCACAAGACCCATTTTCCCATAGAACGTTCCATGAGACAAGGTCAAAGGGTATGTACAGAAAACCATACCCATCTGTGTTATTTGGTGTGGAGGGTGGTGAGGGAGTGAGGGTGGTGGTAGGGGATGGATGTGCTTACCACTATCATCACATATTTCTGGTTATGTCCATGAATGTCCTCCACTAGCCCAGGGAGTTCGCCATACCTTAGTGTGTCGTAGGTGAAGTCAAGGTTGAAGCGCATATAGTCAATGTCATTCCACTGTGTGTCCTGTGGATGTATGGTGGTATAGTGAGGGTAATGTGAGGGTGTGAGGGTGGCAGTGTGAGGGTGATAATTGAGGGTGTGGTGGTGTGATGGGGTGTGAGTGTCGTATGTGTGATGGGTGAAGTCATGGTTGAAGCCATCCCCCCCCCCCTCCCCCCCCCCCCACCTCATAGCTTGATTCTCTATGTAGCACAAGTTTGACCTGTCAGGTCCTATGCCAACAACAATATCTTATTAATATCTGTCAGAACATTGAATCTTATTATAATAATCTTTTACTAATGCCTATTGTCCTGTGAGTACACTTGGGTGCACAGCTAAAGAAGTTTTTGCTGTTCATAGTGATTATAGTGACCTGGTTAGTACAGGCATGTGGTACAAGTCATTTTAGGATTGGGCCGAGATATATAAGGCTTAAGTCCTGTTGATACACGTATAACAAGCCTTGCTAGCGGGCGTATAACAAGCCTTGCTAGTGGGCGTATAACAAGCCTTGCTAGCGGGCGTATAACAAGCCTTGCTAGCGGGCGTATAACAAGCCTTGCTAGCGGGCGTATAACAAGCCTTGCTAGTGGGCGTATAACAAGCCTTGCTAGTGGGCGTATAACAAGCCTTGCTAGCGGGCGTATAACAAGCCTTGCTAGTGGGTGTATAACAAGCCTTGCTAGCGGGTGTATAACAAGCCTTGCTAGTGGGCGTATAACAAGCCTTGCTAGTGGGCGTATAACAAGCCTTGCTAGCGGGCGTATAACAAGCCTTGCTAGCGGGCGTATAACAAGCCTTGCTAGTGGGCGTATAACAAGCCTTGCTAGTGGGTGTATAACAAGCCTTGCTAGCGGGCGTATAACAAGCCTTGCTAGTGGGCGTATAACAAGCCTTGCTAGTGGGTGTATAACAAGCCTTGCTAGCGGGCGTATAACAAGCCTTGCTAGTGGGCGTATAACAAGCCTTGCTAGTGGGTGTATAACAAGCCTTGCTAGTGGGTGTATAACAAGCCTTGCTAGCGGGTGTATAACAAGCCTTGCTAGTGGGCGTATAACAAGCCTTGCTAGTGGGCGTATAACAAGCCTTGCTAGTGGGTGTATAACAAGCCTTGCTAGTGGGCGTATAACAAGCCTTGCTAGTGGGCGTATAACAAGCCTTGCTAGTGGGTGTATAACAAGCCTTGCTAGTGGGCGTATAACAAGCCTTGCTAGCGGGCGTATAACAAGCCTTGCTAGTGGGCGTATAACAAGCCTTGCTAGCGGGCGTATAACAAGCCTTGCTAGCGGGCGTATAACAAGCCTTGCTAGTGGGCGTATAACAAGCCTTGCTAGCGGGTGTATAACAAGCCTTGCTAGCGGGCGTATAACAAGCCTTGCTAGCGGGCGTATAACAAGCCTTGCTAGTGGGCGTATAACAAGCCTTGCTAGCGGGCGTATAACAAGCCTTGCTAGCGGGCGTATAACAAGCCTTGCTAGTGGGCGTATAACAAGCCTTGCTAGCGGGTGTATAACAAGCCTTGCTAGTGGGTGTATAACAAGCCTTGCTAGTGGGTGTATAACAAGCCTTGCTAGTGGGTGTATAACAAGCCTTGCTAGCGGGTGTATAACAAGCCTTGCTAGCGGGCGTATAACAAGCCTTGCTAGCGGGCGTATAACAAGCCTTGCTAGTGGGCGTATAACAAGCCTTGCTAGCGGGCGTATAACAAGCCTTGCTAGCGGGCGTATAACAAGCCTTGCTAGTGGGCGTATAACAAGCCTTGCTAGCGGGTGTATAACAAGCCTTGCTAGCGGGCGTATAACAAGCCTTGCTAGCGGGCGTATAACAAGCCTTGCTAGTGGGCGTATAACAAGCCTTGCTAGCGGGTGTATAACAAGCCTTGCTAGCGGGCGTATAACAAGCCTTGCTAGTGGGCGTATAACAAGCCTTGCTAGTGGGCGTATAACAAGCCTTGCTAGTGGGCGTATAACAAGCCTTGCTAGCGGGCGTATAACAAGCCTTGCTAGTGGGCGTATAACAAGCCTTGCTAGCGGGTGTATAACAAGCCTTGCTAGCGGGCGTATAACAAGCCTTGCTAGTGGGCGTATAACAAGCCTTGCTAGTGGGCGTATAACAAGCCTTGCTAGTGGGCGTATAACAAGCCTTGCTAGCGGGTGTATAACAAGCCTTGCTAGCGGGCGTATAACAAGCCTTGCTAGTGGGCGTATAACAAGCCTTGCTAGTGGGCGTATAACAAGCCTTGCTAGCGGGCGTATAACAAGCCTTGCTAGCGGGCGTATAACAAGCCTTGCTAGTGGGCGTATAACAAGCCTTGCTAGCGGGTGTATAACAAGCCTTGCTAGTGGGCGTATAACAAGCCTTGCTAGTGGGTGTATAACAAGCCTTGCTAGTGGGTGTATAACAAGCCTTGCTAGTGGGCGTATAACAAGCCTTGCTAGCGGGCGTATAACAAGCCTTGCTAGTGGGTGTATAACAAGCCTTGCTAGTGGGCGTATAACAAGCCTTGCTAGCGGGTGTATAACAAGCCTTGCTAGTGGGGCTATCTGCATGTTATGTCTACGGCGTGCTGAGCATAATGGATAGCTCCATCTGCCAGCACCACTTGGTACACATAATGGATAGCTCCATCTGCCAGCACCACTTGGTACACATAATGGATAGCTCCATCTGCCAGCACCACTTGTTATACACATACTAAAAGGATTTAAGCCATACTTGTCTCAGCCCAATCCTGAAATGACTTCAGTACTGAGTGCCATTACTGTCAAATGTATCCATAAATGTCCGAACAGCAAAAACTTTTTTTGCTGTACATGCGTGTGTACAATTGTACACCTGGAATGACGGGGTCAGGATAAAATCGGTCAGAACATTGAATCAGATCTTAGCACAGCATGCTTGGACATACTTCATTGAATATGCCTGGATCAGGATAGTACCAGGGCAATACTATGGATAGCCCAGGGGTGGTGGTGGTGAGGGGGGGGGGGGGGGTCAGAGGGTCAGAGGGTGAATAGCCCTGGGGTGAGGTGAGGTGGGGTGGGGTCAGAGGGTGAATAGCCCAGGGGTGAGGTGGGGTGGGGTCAGAGGGTGAATAGCCCAGGGGTGAGGTGAGGTGGGGTCAAAGGGTGAATAGCCCAGGGGTGAGGTGAAGTGAGGTGGGGTCAGAGGGTGAATAGCCCAGAGGTGAGGTGAGGTGGGTGGGGTCAGAGGGTGAATAGCCCAGGGGTGAGGTGAGGTGAGGTGGGGTCAGAGGGTGAATAGCCCAGGGGTGAGGTGGGGTGGGGTCAGAGGGTGAATAGCCCAGGGGTGAGGTGGGGTGGGGTCAGAGGGTGAATAGCCCAGGGGTGAGGTGAGGTGAGGTGGGGTCAGAGGGTGAATAGTCCAGGGGTGAGGTGAGGTGGGGTGGGGTCAGAGGGTGAATAGCCCAGGGGTGAGGTGAGGTGGGGTGGGGTCAGAGGGTGAATAGCCCAGGGGTGAGGTGAGGTGGGGTGGGGTCAGAGGGTGAATAGCCCAGGGGTGAGGTGAGGTGGGGTGGGGTCAGAGGGTGAATAGCCCAGGGGTGAGGTGAGGATGAATTGTGAGGTCAGATTTACTATAATAAATTATGCATGTCCTTGTCTAATTTTTTTTCTGATAATTTCAATTCCAGGGTATTAGTTAGGCTTCAGTGTTGGCTAACTGCCTCAACACCCAGTCTATCTAAGCACTCCTGTCTATCTTTTTAAGCAAACACCACCTGGAGCACACTGGAGGACTCTTTAGCTTGCGGCTGCAATAGCAATGGCTACTCTGGCCTGCGGTTGCCATAACAATGGCTACTCTTTCCCCTGCGGCTGTTCCATAACAATGGCTACTCTTTCCCCTGCGGCTGTTCCATAACAATGTCCCATATTTCGCTTGTGGTATCACAATAATGACCCATTCTTCAAGGGGTAGATCAAATTAATACCAATGGTCAGGGAACAACCACAATTTTACGTACCACCATTACAATGGTACACCTACCACCTGGCTCAAAGCCACCAAAATAATGAAATACTTGCACTGATAAATCCCCCCCCCCCCCCCCACAATACTGAGGGACATAACCGGCTTCTGAACAGGCCCACCCAATCATTTAACCCTCTCCATCCACCACCCATCATTTAACCCTCTCCATCCACCACCCATCATTTAACCCTCTCCATCCACCACACATCATTTAACCCTCTCCATCCACCACCCATCATTTAACCCTCTCCATCCACCACCCATCATTTAACCCTCTCCATCCACCACCCATCATTTAACCCTCTCCATCCACCACACATCATTTAACCCTCTCATCCACCACACATCATTTAACCCTCTCCATCCACCTTCCCTCAACACTCTCCCCTTACACAGTTTACAGCCACTCTGCGTACCTGGGGAATCCCCTTCTCTCTCATCCTTTCCACCACAGCTAATGTGTTGTTAGCAGTCATGTACCCCCAGCGACAGAGATGGAACCCCAGGGACCAATATGGAGGGAGATACGGCCGTCCAATCAGCTGTTGATAACACATAATGAGATAAGCAACAATCCAAGCAATGTGTTTGCAGTAGTTAGGTAACTAGTCAGTTAATTAACTAGTGTGCTGTTGGATAGTACGAATAGCCTCACCATATGAGAGGTACCTCACCATATAAGGAAGGTAGTGCCTCACCATATAAGGGAGGTAGTGCCTCACCATATAAGGGAGGTAGTGCCTCACCATATAAGGGAGGTAGTGCCTCACCATATAAGGGAGGTAGTGCCTCACCATATAAGGGAGGTAGTGCCTCACCATATAAGGGAGGTAGTGCCTCACCATATAAGGAAGGTAGTGCCTCATCATATAAGGAAGGTAGTGCCTCACCATATAAGGGAGGTAGTGCCTCACCATATAAGGGAGGTAGTAACTCTCAGGTGAAAATTTGGTTATAAGGAGCGTGTCTGGACCACTTTTCATGCCAAATCACATCCTGTTTTTTTTTAGAGCACTATCACCAGAATTAATCTAAATTCGATTTTTTATACAAAGAGACCCCGGCTCTACACAATGCCTAACTTAGTTCAATACATGTTCCGTTCTGAACGAAGAAGTAAATGCTATTTCCACTACCATTTCGCAGATTTTTCTGCAAAACGGCTTGTACTTAATCATTTAATATCTTCAGAATGAAACGTCCTATTTTGAACAAAGTTAGGCACTATATAGACCCAGGATCTCTTTGCACAGAAAAACCGAATTGAGATTAATTCTGATGAACAATGATGTAGTGCTCTTAAAACCAAACACAATTTGGCGTCCAAAAAATACGTGTTATAGGCCAAATTTTCACCCGGGTCACCATATAAGGGAGGTAGTAACTCATCATATAAGGGAGATACTTCCTGGCATGAATAATAAGGTGAACTAAAGAAATTGTATGCTTTCCTCTTCTCAATTTCTGAGCAGACAGGATTAACATACAGGCCAGTATGATAGACCAGCCAACTCCTTGCCAAAGTCTACCCTAACAGATGTTTGACTACAGTTAATAACCACACGGTAATGGGACTACATTAGTTGATCATGGCTCCAGCAGCAGGCCAGTGCACTCTTGCACTAATTAATTAGTGGCCAATTATGGCTAAGACAATTTTAGGAAAATTGCATTCAATAGTGAAATAGATTTTAAGTGTAACCAAACCAATAATTCAACCTCCTGTAAAAATTGAATCCACACCCACACTCAACAAAGATGTCCACACCCATGACAGAAGGGGACGCACCCATGACAGAAGGGGACGCACCCATGACAGAAGGGGACACACCCATGACAGAAGGGGACACACCCATGATAGAAGGGGACACACCCATGACAGATGGGGACAAACCCAGACCATAATCATGACATAATGCACTTAATACACGCCTACAAAAATGGATGGACACTATGTTCAATAGCTCTGGGTACACACCCCTACAGCCTATGTTCAATAGCTCTGGGTACACACCCCTACAGCCTATGTTCAATAGCTCTGGGTACACACCCCTACAGCCTATGTTCAATAGCTCTGGGTACACATAGCCCCTACAGCCTATGTTCAATAGCTCTGGGTACACACCCCTACGGCCTATGTTCAATAGTTCTGGGTACACATATCCCCTACAGCCTATGTTCAATAGTTCTGGGTACACATATCCCCTACAGCCTGGGCACTGCCCACAACCAACACCATGGGGAGACATGTATACCACAATTAGTGTGTCCCTCAGCAGTGCTCAAAATAATGATTGGCCAATTGGCAGACCGATATTTGATTTGTTTGACATGCATTTATATTTGTGTAGAACAAGTATGTTGAACTAGGTACAGAAAAATTAAAAATTCAACCATACAGTGCTGGTCCAAGATAGAGTCAATCCTCAGATATAAATCTTTTCCACAATAAGTGCAAGTGAGTAATCTGTAAATGACTACGTAAAGATTGACTACGTAAAGATGTTAGTTTTGTGACACTAAGAAATGGATATAATTATAAATTGAAGTGTTTGCATATCTGTATTCTCTTAATGTGGAACAGATTTAAGCTGCTGATTGATAGTGGCACTGTGGTCTCTCTCCTTTATCTTAACATCTTTGGATGCTGCTGTGCTAACTTACAGATTCTTATATGTTGCACAATCCATGTGGTTAGCTTATCTCATTCTTATCAAAACTAATTAATACTCTACAGCTGCTAAATTTTATATCTGTACTGCTACATGTACGTGCACGCAATGGTCTGAACAAATGACCAGCAGTACATGCTGCACGGACATACGCGTGATTTGATCGGAAATTGACCAATGTCCGCCCGTTATTTTGAGTACTGCCAGCCTTCACCCCTCCTCCACCTCATCATACCCACCCCCCTCTTCCCCTTCACCCAAACCTACGGGATAGAATTATATCAGCACAGGTCGTTCCTCTTTGTGGTGTACTCATAACCATGGAAATACCGCACCCTCTGGTTAGTTAACCATTTAGATAAATGTGTTAGTGTATGTATAAGACAGGTGTGTTTAACTGCATATCCAAGCAATGAACAGAACACAACACAAATGTATCACATGAGGACATACAACACAAGCACAAGCACACACACACACACACACACACCCTCAGGCAACTACATACATATATTATATATGCTTCCCAATGAGTGCGTTAATTTGATTGCCAGCTATTATGTCTGATTCACACAATTACCCTGCAAATATACACTTGAGGTTTCTATAGTAACAGAATAATAACAGCAACAACTGCGGTCAAAGGCTGTACCGCTGACCTGCCTAATTAGTCCCACAGATATTTTCCATCTTTGCAACACTGAGTTGAGAGATTTCACTGCCAAGCTCCCCAGTGAGGAGGTGTGGTATAACACACCCACTGAACCCCTTGCAATCTCTACCAGGTTTTGCTCATGAACTTGACGTTTCTGCACAAGGTTTCTGAGGCCATCGACACCAAGAGCTTTTTTTTTATGTCTGGATTTTCCATCCGAATGCCAAGTCCTACCATCAACTCCAACCTCCATCCGCCTATCACTTACATGAGAAATAGCCCTTATGACCTTTTACTCCATTAGTGTTCTCAACTTCTGGAGGCGTGGGGACCCGTGCCACTGTCATGATGTACAAATGTCTGGCCTATCCACTTTTCACCAATAGAGAGGAATCCTACTACCCTAATTGCATGGATAAACTGCCATCTCTGCTTTTCACTTATACTATCTGCAATTATGTGCCTAAGAGGGGCAAGGTCTCACCCTCACACACCACAGTGGGAGCAAGGTCTCACCCTCACATACCACAGTGGGAGCAAGGTCTCACCCTCACATACCACAGTGGGAGCAAGGTCTCACCCTCACATACCCCAGTGGGAGCAAGGTCTCACCCTCACACACCACAGTGGGAGCAAGGTCTCACCCTCACACACCACAGTGGGAGCAAGGTCTCACCCTCACATACCCCAGTGGGAGCAGGGTCTCACCCTCACACACCACAGTGGGAGCAAGGTCTCACCCTCACACACCACAGTGGGAGCAAGGTCTCACCCTCACACACCACAGTGGGAGCAAGGTCTCACCCTCACACACCACAGTGGGAGCAAGGTCTCACCATCACACACCACAGTGGGAGCAAGGTCTCACCCTCACATACCCCAGTGGGAGCAGGGTCTCACCCTCACACACCACAGTGGGAGCAAGGTCTCACCCTCACACACACCAGTGGGAGCAAGGTCTCACCCTCACACACCACAGTGGGAGCAAGGTCTCACCCTCACATACCCCAGTGGGAGCAGGGTCTCACCCTCACACACCACAGTGGGAGCAAGGTCTCACCCTCACACACCACAGTGGGAGCAAGGTCTCACCCTCACATACCCCAGTGGGAGCAGGGTCTCACCCTCACACACCACAGTGGGAGCAAGGTCTCACCCTCACACACCACAGTGGGAGCAAGGTCTCACCCTCACATACCCCAGTGGGAGCAGGGTCTCCCCATCACACACCACAGTGGGAGCAAGGTCTCACCCTCACACACCACAGTGGGAGCAAGGTCTCACCCTCACACACCACAGTGGGAGCAAGGTCTCACCCTCACACACCACAGTGGGAGCAAGGTCTCACCCTCACATACCCCAGTGGGAGCAGGGTCTCACCCTCACACACCACAGTGGGAGCAAGGTCTCACCCTCACACACCACAGTGGGAGCAAGGTCTCACCCTCACACACCACAGTGGGAGCAAGGTCTCACCCTCACATACCCCAGTGGGAGCAGGGTCTCACCCTCACACACCACAGTGGGAGCAAGGTCTCACCCTCACACACCACAGTGGGAGCAAGGTCTCACCATCACACACCACAGTGGGAGCAAGGTCTCACCCTCACATACCCCAGTGGGAGCAGGGTCTCCCCATCACACACCACAGTGGGAGCAAGGTCTCACCCTCACACACCACAGTGGGAGCAAGGTCTCACCCTCACACACCACAGTGGGAGCAAGGTCTCACCCTCACATACCCCAGTGGGAGCAGGGTCTCACCCTCACACACCACAGTGGGAGCAAGGTCTCACCCTCACACACCACAGTGGGAGCAAGGTCTCACCCTCACATACCCCAGTGGGAGCAGGGTCTCACCCTCACACACCACAGTGGGAGCAAGGTCTCACCCTCACACACCACAGTGGGAGCAAGGTCTCACCCTCACATACCCCAGTGGGAGCAGGGTCTCCCCATCACACACCACAGTGGGAGCAAGGTCTCACCCTCACACACCACAGTGGGAGCAAGGTCTCACCCTCACACACCACAGTGGGAGCAAGGTCTCACCCTCACACACCACAGTGGGAGCAAGGTCTCACCCTCACATACCCCAGTGGGAGCAGGGTCTCACCCTCACACACCACAGTGGGAGCAAGGTCTCACCCTCACACACCACAGTGGGAGCAAGGTCTCACCCTCACACACCACAGTGGGAGCAAGGTCTCACCCTCACATACCCCAGTGGGAGCAGGGTCTCACCCTCACACACCACAGTGGGAGCAAGGTCTCACCCTCACACACCACAGTGGGAGCAAGGTCTCACCCTCACACACCACAGTGGGAGCAAGGTCTCACCATCACACACCACAGTGGGAGCAAGGTCTCACCCTCACATACCCCAGTGCAAATCTATAACCCTGCCACCCTGGAGGCAAGATACCTTCCCTGGATGCGTATAAACTTACAATTTATTTTTTTTCCTCACTAATTATAAATTCCACGTTATATTAGTATAATTAATATTAAATTAAAAAAACTGCAGGATAGTTGTGCGTGTGTGTGTGTGTGTGTGTGTGTGTGTGTGTGTGTGTGTGTGAGGGTGATGCCAGCATGTGACAGGACCACACCCACCTAGTAGCGTCTGAACACACTTACCCTAGTAGTGTAATGACCACACCCACCCTAGTAGTGTCATAACCACACCCACCATAGTAGTGTCATAACCACACCCACCCTAGTAGTGTAATGACCACCCACCATAGTAGTGTAATGACCACACCCACCTTGGTAGTGTCATAACCACACCCATCATAGTAGTGTCATAACCACACCCACTCTAGTAGTGTAATAACCACGCCCACCATAGTAGTGTCATAACCACACCCACCATAGTAGTGTCATAACCACACCCACCATAGCAGTGTCATAACCACACCCACCATAGTAGTGTCATAACCACACCCACCATAGTAGTGCCATAACCACACCCACCATAGTAGTGTCATAACCACACCCACCTTAGTAGTGTCATAAACACACCCAACCCTCCACCATAGTAGTCTCATGACCACCCCAGAGGCGGTCAGAGGTGGTCATAGGAAGAGGTGACCATGTGGAGAGGTGACCATGTGGAGAGGTGACCATGTGGAGAGGTGACCATGTGGAGAGGTGACCATGTGGAGAGGTGACCATGTGGAGAGTTGTTTGAGAAGAGGGTGATGTACAAAGTTCAACAACAGGGAGAGGGTGGGTGTGGTCATGACACAACTGGACTCCTATGGTCATGGTCACAGCATGTCTACTGTTGCCATGGAGCCATAGTAATGTAAATTAAAGCCTGACTGGTGCACAAAACTTGACTACACACAGTCATGGTAATCATTGGTCATTTATAGCTAGTCATTTCCATTAGTCACACAGATGTTCATGCAGTTGATGAGCTAATGTAATAAGGCATTACCTCTGTGTACTGTTGGATCACCTCATCAGGGCTTGGACCAAGGAAGAAATAGAAGTCCAGTATTCCACCAATGGTCCGATAGGTGATGGAAGGGTTAGGCTGTAATTGAACCTCTGGTGGAGAGTGTGTGTGCGTGTGGTGAAATGCATGTATGTACACATGTATTGTGTGTTAACCAAAGACACACAAAAAAATGCGCCCACAGAATAATCTGAACATTCCCCACAGTTTTTTTTTACACAACTCACATCCCCTCAATACACACTACACACCGTCCCTGTCTACGATATCTTGTGTGTGTGTGTGTGTGTGTGTGTGTGTGGAGCATGTGTGTATGTGTATGTGTGTGGATGGAGTTGTGTACAGTGTCTGTACATACTGTGCAATGTGCACACGCAATGGTTGAATGGTTTCACTGATTACCAGCAAAATAAATGGTTTTGCATCTAGATTCATATATAGGCAAATACAGCTGTCTTCCACTTTCATCTCTCATTAGGCGCTAACTATTCTTGATTAATTAAATATACACACGTAATGTTGTTGTGAAACTTGACATTTATGCTAGCCCTTCACATGGGCCACTGCCAATTACCTACTGACAGGCAAGGTTACCTGAGGCCCATCAGAATGTGACTTTTGCAAGGATATCCATAATTGCCAAACCTCTGATGGGACACATGTCCCATAATCGACATGCCTTCCCTAATTGGGAGCCATCCAAATACACACACAGGCTCGTGTTCCTTATCACACTCACTATCAAGTGTCCTTCCCTCATCCAAACACCCTCCACCCACACCCCCACACACTCACATCCCAACACACACCACACATTCACCCACACTCAACGCCCTTTTAAGGCCAGCATACACAGCCCGACTTCCTGCCGATTTATAACAGGTATAGGCTCAGTAAACTTTAGTTTACTGAATTTTTAAGTATATTGATTTGAGTTATAGCAGGCCTTCAGAAAGATCCGTTGCAGCCATTCAAGTGCTGTTCACAAAATCACCCCAGGCTACACCCTTCTCACTAGACCACACCTTCTCACTAGGCCACACCCTTTTCACCCCAGGCCACACGCTTCTCACCAGGCCATTACTTCTTACTAGAATGTCATACACACACTAACTGATTCATTTAACCATCTAGGGAGGGTGGAAAGGGGAGAATGTACAGTACCAGCTCAGTCATAGAGAAATTTCAATCATAGAGAAAATAAAACGTATATATTGGGACTAAGCCAACTATTAGTTTTCATAGCAGTTGCTATGAACACTGATGGTTTCTTAGTTACTTTCTCTATGACAGGAGGGAGTGAGGAGGGAGTGAGGAGGGAGTGAGGAGGGAGTGAGGAGTGAGGAGTGAGGAGTGAGGAGGGAGTGAGGAGGGAGTGAGGAGTGAGTCACAAATATCTGGAGGGGACTCATATAAGGGATGTCTTTCCAGCTATTAAATAGAGCAATAAAGGGGTGATGCATAGCATGAGGTACCCCAGGCCCCCCAGTGAAGCAGTCATGAGGTACCCCAGGCCTCCAAGTGAAGCAGGCATGGGGGTACCTCAGCCCCCCCTGTGAAGCAGGCATGGGCCCCCCAGTGAAGTAGTCATGGGGTACCCCAGGCCCCCCCCCCCCCCCGCCCCCCACCCCCCAGTGAAGCAGGCATGGGCCCCCCAGTGAAGTAGTCATGAGGTACCCCAGGCCCCCCCCCGCCCCCCACCCCCCAGTGAAGCAGGCAAGACTTGCTGGTGGGTGGTGCGGGGTTGTGTGGGTGTGACCACACCCCCTAGACAACATGTTGAACACAGCTTAATTTTAGTAAAGCATCAGTAAACTTAAGACTATAATTAGATTCATTGAGTACATGCAACATTGTTACCTAGATGATATGGCATTGTTATAGCAATCATTTGTCTTGTGTTCCTTTTCAGCAAATATTGTTTCTTAGGTTTTATATAGCACAGGGTTAAGGTTTTATACAGCACAGGGTTAAGGTTTTATACAGACAGGGTTAAGGTTTTATACAGCACAGGGTTAAGGTTTTATACAGACAGGGTTAAGGTTTTATACAGCATAGGGTTAAGGTTTTATACAGCACAGGGTTAAGGTTTTATACAGCACAGGGTTAAGGTTTTATACAGCACAGGGTTAAGGTTTTATACAGCATAGGGTTAAGGTTTTATACAGCACAGGGTTAAGGTTTTATACAGACAGGGTTAAGGTTTTATACAGCATAGGGTTAAGGTTTTATACAGCACAGGGTTAAGGTTTTATACAGCACAGGGTTAAGGTTTTATACAGCACAGGGTTAAGGTTTTATACAGCATAGGGTTAAGGTTTTATACAGCACAGGGTTAAGGTTTTATACAGCACAGGGTTAAGGTTTTATACAGCACAGGGTTAAGGTTTTATACAGCACAGGGTTAAGGTTTTATACAGCATAGGGTTAAGGTTTTATACAGCATAGGGTTAAGGTTTTATACAGCATAGGGTTAAGGTTTTATACAGCATAGGGTTAAGGTTTTATACAGCACAGGGTTAAGGTTTTATACAGCACAGGGTTAAGGTTTATACAGCATAGGGTTAAGGTTTTATACAGCATAGGGTTAAGGTTTTATGAAGCATAGGGTTAAGGTTTTATACAGCACAGGGTTAAGGTTTTATACAGCACAGGGTTAAGGTTTTATACAGCATAGGTTAAGGTTATATACAGCATAGGGTTAAGGTTTTATCAAGCATAGGGTTAAGGTTTTATACAGCACAGGGTTAAGGTTTTATACAGCACAGGGTTAAGGTTTTATACAGCATAGGGTTAAGGTTATATACTGCATATTTAGCACTGGGAAAGGGGGATGGGAAGGAGGAGTGGGAGAGGAGATATGGCTTCTGATTATACCCACCCAAACACTGCCACACCCACCCAAGGCCCCTCCTACCCACAGCCGCACTTACCCATTGCATTGCTATTGAGTAGGAACACTCCATGAGCTTGGCCATCTTGCTCCAGTCCAAGATAGAACGGATGCACTCCATAGAGGTGTTGTGTTGGTTGCTATGAGGAGACATGTGAGGGTGTAGCATGCGAAAGTGTGTGAGGTAACATGTGAGGGTGTAACATGTGAGGGTGTAACATGTGAGGGTGTAGCATGAGGGTGTAGCATGTGAGGGTGTAACATGTGAGGGTGTAACATGTGAGGGTGTAGCGTGTGGGTGTAGCATGTGAGGGTGTAACATGTGAGGGTGTAACATGTGAAGGTGTAATGTGAGGGTGTAGCATGTGAGGGTGTAACATGTGAGGGTGTAGCATGTGGGTGTAGCATGTGGGTGTAGCATGTGAGGTGAAAGTCTAGACGATGTGCAGCAATTGGATAATAATGAGAAGGGGTGGGGGGTTATCCCTGCGTGCCACTCTTGCAGTATGACGTAGTAGATAAGATATATATGTTAATACTTACATAGGCCAGCTGTATATAACAGTTAGCACTGTACTGAAGTATGTATGGGATTCATTTCACAGTATCATTGTATACATACATTTATAACTGTTTTCCATTTTTTCACACACAAAATATGTTCAACAAGTGACCCTCCCCTCCTCCCCCACCCTACACCTTCCCTGGACACCTCCTTCATAATGTTTACTAATGTGTGTGGGTTGTCTGGTCTGCTGCAGAAGTGGGTGGGGCTACTTATAACAAACTATTACATCTAGTAACTCCACCCACCCCTCACCTCTGCTGCCCCACTAACTCCACCCCTCATCTGCTGCCCCACCCACTAACTGTGCCCACCCCTCATCTGCTGCCCCACCCCTTACCTCTGCTGCCCCACCCACTAACTGTGCCCACCCCTCACCTCTGCTGCCCCACTAACTTCACCCCTCATCTGCTGCCCCACCCCTCACCTCTGCTGCCCCACTAATTCCACCCCTCATCTGCTGCCCCACCCCTCACCTCTGCTGCCCCACTAATTCCACCCCTCATCTGCTGCCCCACCCCTCACCTCTGCTGCCCCACTAATTCCACCCCTCATCTGCTGCCCCACCCCTCACCTCTGCTGCCCCACCCACTAACTCCACCCCTCACCTCTGCTGCCCCACCCACTAACTCCACCCCTCACCTCTGCTGCCCCACCCACTAACTGTGCCCACCCTGGCTTACAGAGGGTAGAGGAGGAGTGTCCTGTGCAAACATTGTCAGGGTAACATTGTTGGGTAGTTTGAGGTGTGTAGTGTGCTCTCCAAGACCATACACGTTGTTAGTGGGGAGCAGGGCAGATATTTGGAGGAACTGGTCCTCATAAATGAGCCCTGTACCAGTAGAAAAACTGCAGTGTGGTGTGTGGGTGGTATGTAGGGTGCATGGATGGTGGTGTGGTGGTGGGATGTGTGCCAATGGAGGTTGGATTGTGTGGAATTGCAGTGAAGAAGGTCAGGATAAGAAGTGGTAAACTTTTTGAATGCAGTAACCCTGAACACCTCACATCACATAACGAATGCATTAACCCTGAACACCTCACATTACATAACGAATGCATTAACCCTGAACACCTCACATCGCATAACCTGTGAATGCATTAACCCTGAACACCTCACATCACATAACCTGTGAATGCAGTAACCCTGAACACCTCTACTGCACCAGTATTTAAGGCACATCTTATGCAGAAGGGGGATTGTTCCAGAGGCACATAAACATGGAGGTCCATTGTCCATATAAAGGTGTAAGGCCCACATCCTAATATGGGTGCACATTGCATGCCCTTACATGGGCAGTCCTGTATCAGCCCTGGTCACTGTAAAATTGAAGGTCTCTGTCCCAATGCTAACATCATAGAGGGTGTCCGAGGCCTTGTTAGACACAGATCTTGGAGGCCAGGGTACCTCATAGCGACTTGAATTGGGATCGGTTATCTACAGGGTGCACAAGATGACGTGCGCCCTCTTGCGAACCCTGTCCCGGAGCCAACCTTTACACGCGCACAATATGGCGTCACATAGTACACATCCACGCGAAGCGTTTCGACGACTCCGTCAAACGGAGCAAACTGGCCTGCCTTCCAGGCAGCGTTTGCGGTGAACCCGTAGCTCGTGTTCCGTACATCTCCGTCTAATTCGTAACCAAAGCCGGGTCCGTAAAAGCACGCGGGACCCGCTGTGTCGTCCCAGCAGCAGCCCCTAGCCTGGCACAGTCCCTCCGTTGCCGCCCCCTCCGGATAACAGTCGAACCTAACGGGCGAGGCAGAGCAGTCGACACGTGACGAAGTCCCGGTAGTCACCAGCAACTGGTGCACTGCTATCAGCAACAGGAGGACACCCAGAATGGCAAGCGACACGATGCTGATGGTTCTCCATCGTCTGATAGAACGCTCATCAAGTCTTGCTATCTGGGGAACAAGGTCAGGATCTTCAACATCAAGTGGCGAGTAAGTCGCAGTTTTCATATTCGCTATATCTCGTGGTCTACCGAGGCCCGCCCCCCTCTACCGCCGCCGCGCCATGACGTCATTGTGCGCATCAGCTGCAATATAAAATCGGTGAACAACTCTCAGAGATCACTAACCGTCAAGTAACGGGACAGCAAACGTTGCAACTCTTATAGAAATGAGGCATTTTGCACCAGCGATCCTCCACCTAGAGCTACTGGCGATGATGTTGCTAGCTGCGCTACTAACGCGGTCAAGTAGCAGACCTGTAGGACCTGCAGAGAGGCTGGATGAACGGAGCACCACCATGCAGCCTTCCACGGATGAAAACTTCTTCGGCATCTCGGGCCTTGAGATTATCAAAGGCAGCCCGCCGCGCGGTTGTAAGGAGGTTCGAGCCGAGAAGTACAACCTGACCATAAAGGGGTCGACGTCGGTGCAAGAAGTGACGCGGTACGTGAGGAAGTGCTGCGTCGGTTGGAGCGGGCAGGAATGCGACGTGAGTCCTCCGACACCAGCGCCACGCCCCTCTAGCGTACCCATCATCTACGACCCGACCAGTCCCTGCGCCAACGTGTCTTGTGCAGGAGTGGAGGATGCAATATGCGCGGTCGTCAGCAAGTGTGGCAAGCAGCGCCCTGTCTTCCTCGATTCCTTCGGAGAGCTGGCCAAATGCACCAACGGGCAGTTGAACGTTCAGGAAATCACTTGCACGTTGGCCTGTCAGAACGACCCGTGTGCCGGTAACGTCTCCTGTCCGCTGTATCCCGAAGCTATGTGCTTTGCGTCTGAGTGCGATTGTACACCGCTGTGGCTTCTCCCCATCGGTGTTGAAGTGAAATGTTCCCAGGTGGGCAAACGCGATGTTAGCACGGACAATGTCGCAGGCTCCGGATGTGCAGAGTAACTATCATCATATACCCTCCCTCCAACTTCATGGAATAGTTGTTGTTCGTATATATTATGTGTTGTATGTGTCTTTTTATTTTAAATTTTTCCGTTCGTTTTGTCGTATTATCATTTTGATCACCTCAACATATAGAACAGGACGTGTTCAATTCTGCCTTTGGGGCACCACTGCTTAATTATTGTACGACAATTAAAAAATCATTTCGTAATATATTAAAATCGTTATGGACCGCAAAGCGATTGAGGTGAGGTAATCATTTTCTCTTTCTCTCCCCCCGCGTCTCTGTGGCCGTGGGTTACCGTGAGAAGAATATCTCGTTTCCCTGTATTTTCTCATCATGCAGAGAGGCTTCACCTCTCTCTTTTTTTTATTTTAAATACAACCCGCGCGAGCGTTTATGTCACGTGCTTTACTTGTGGACAGTATTACTGCAGATGCGTTTTCCACATGAAGCACACCGTTAGTAGCCTGGTTACGGTTGATAGCTGGAACCACTAGGCTGGACCCACACCTGACACGCAACCTGAAGATTTTACTTCTTACTAACATGGTGCGCGCTTGGAACACAAACTTTCACAGGAAACCGTGGTCCTTGTGAGGTGTCACGTTAATATCCCATAGATGCACACTTCTGAATTATATCCCGTGTGGCCACATCAAAGGCCTTTGCCCAGAGAGGACCCATGCTAACATGGAAGGTCTCAAGTAGGTGATTGTACGCCTCTTTGAGCTCCAGCCCCAGGCGTTGCCAAGGGCATAGGTATAATATTGGCTAACTGCTAGCCAGAGAGGGAGACTTACAACTCACAAAATAACCATATACAGGCATGTGGTGATGGTGTATGTGTGTGTATGTGTATGTGTGTGTGTGTGTGTATGTGTGTGTGTGTGTGTGTGTGTGTGTGTGTGTGGTTGTCTATTTCATTTTGTGAAGATAACACATTAATACACCATTGGTTCATCATATTGTTTAATGTGTTCAGTGCTCAGCTCTTGTCTTCTTTTGACATTCTGGTGGTTGTGGCTCCATGGGGTCCCAGTTAGGTAAATAATGGTAGCGTAGTGTACCTTCAGTGCGTCTAACCAACCCACTCTCATGGTTTGTCAAGGCACAAAGGGAGCTTGTGTTGTGTGCATGTGTGTAGGTGTGTGAGTGTGTTGCAAGTGTGTGGTGTACTGTTCGTTATGTATAACTGTTGTGTGTGTGTGTGTGTGCGTGTGCGTCCATGATCATCAAGCTGTGCTTACATTCACTCCCTTATATGGACTCAGGCTGAACTGAAGCAAAAAAAGAAAGAGCTAGAAAAGCTACAAAAGCTGTTTCTAAAGGTATACTAGACCAATACTTTTAGTGTGCAAATGAAGGTGTCCTTGCCGATGTGAGGGTGTGCAGTGATAGTGAATGAGGGTGCCCTTGCCGATGTGAGGGTGTGCAGTGATAGTGAATGAGGGTGTCCTTGCCGATGTGAGGGTGTGCAGTGATAGTGAATGAGGGTGCCCTTGCTGATGTGAGGGTGTGCAGTGATAGTGAATGAGGGTGCCCTTGCTGATGTGAGGGTGTGCAGTGATAGTGAATGAGGGTGCCCTTGCTGATGTGAGGGTGTGCAGTGATAGTGAATGAGGGTGCCCTTGCCGATGTGAGGGTGTGCAGTGATAGTGAATGAGGGTGCCCTTGCCGATGTGAGGGTGTGCAGTGATAGTGAATGAGGGTGCCCTTGCCGATGTGAGGGTGTGCAGTGATAGTGAATGAGGGTGCCCTTGCTGATGTGAGGGTGTGCAGTGATAGTGAATGAGGGTGCCCTTGCTGATGTGAGGGTGTGCAGTGATAGTGAATGAGGGTGCCCTTGCTGATGTGAGGGTGTGCAGTGATAGTGAATGAGGGTGCCCTTGCCGATGTGAGGGTGTGCAGTGATAGTGAATGAGGGTGCCCTTGCTGATGTGAGGGTGTGCAGTGATAGTGAATGAGGGTGCCCTTGCTGATGTGAGGGTGTGCAGTGATAGTGAATGAGGGTGTCCTTGCTGATGTGAGGGTGTGCAGTGATAGTGAATGAGGGTGCCCTTGCCGATGTGAGGGTGTGCAGTGATAGTAAATGAGGGTGCCCTTGCTGATGTGAGGGTGTGCAGTGATAGTGAATGAGGGTGCCCTTGCCGATGTGAGGGTGTGCAGTGATAGTGAATGAGGGTGCCCTTGCCGATGTGAGGGTGTGCAGTGATAGTGAATGAGGGTGCCCTTGCTGATGTGAGGGTGTGCAGTGATAGTGAATGAGGGTGTCCTTGCTGATGTGAGGGTGTGCAGTGATAGTGAATGAGGGTGCCCTTGCTGATGTGAGGGTGTGCAGTGATAGTGAATGAGGGTGTCCTTGCTGATGTGAGGGTGTGTAGTGATAGTGAATGAGGGTGCCCTTGCTGATGTGAGGGTGTGCAGTGATAGTGAATGAGGGTGCCCTTCCTGATGTGAGGGTGTGTAGTGATAGTGAATGAGGGTGTCCTTGCTGATGTGAGGGTGTGCAGTGATAGTGAATGAGGGTGCCCTTGCTGATGTGAGGGTGTGCAGTGATAGTGAATGAGGGTGTCCTTGCTGATGTGAGGGTGTGTAGTGATAGTGAATGAGGGTGCCCTTGCTGATGTGAGGGTGTGCAGTGATAGTGAATGAGGGTGCCCTTGCCGATGTGAGGGTGTGCAGTGATAGTGAATGAGGGTGCCCTTCCTGATGTGAGGGTGTGTAGTGATAGTGAATGAGGGTGCCCTTGCTGATGTGTAGCTGATGTAAGGGTATCCTTCCTTGTGCTTCAGTCTTATCCCTCCATACTTTGCTCAGCCACACTATAATAATACCTTTCACCAAACAGGCTGAGAGTGGCCACAGGTCTCAGAAGATTGAGATAACTCTTCAGGTTAGAGCCCTGCACCTAGACATACTGTGCTGCCCTAACCCTTCTTTGGCAGACGTCGTCTTTGACAGACACAGCTGAGCTGGCTGCTTCAGTAGCTGGTCATTCACTGCCTTTGACTGTGGTAAGGGGGAGGAGCCAATTGGTAACAGTTTTCATGTATTTAACCAATCAAGCCTCTCTTTCAGAGTATCAACTCCATTTCTCAGGATATTAAGACCACTTCTCAGGATACTAATGCGTCTCAAGTGATGACCTCAGAGCAGATGATCACAGATATGCACCCACACCCTGATGGTTGTGACCATGATATGGATTACCAGCAGTACGGTGGTGGTCTTGGCCATGAGGGGATGGTACGTCGTAGGTCATAGGTGAACCATCAATCCACAAGGATTTAACTATGTGTTTTTAAAAAAAGTACTATGTGGCTTCAGCTGACCTCATATTGGCTCTAGATGTTCCCTTGGCTCTAGATGTTCCCCCGGCTGTCCCCCCTAGCTGTCCCCCTAGCTGTAGCCTTAGATGTTCCCCCGGCTGTCCCCCCGGCTGTTCCCTTAGATATTCCCCCAGCTGTCCCCCCGGCTGTTCCCTTAGATATTCCCCCCAGCTGTTCCCTTAGATATACCCCCGGCTGTTCCCCTGGCTGGTTCCCCAGCTGTTCCCCTGGCTGGTCCCCGACATATAAAGTCAACAGACTGCTGTTTTGGGAGGATGGGAGACACAAGAAATGCCAGCCATGTGTGTCCCTCCCTTCCCAGCTGGTATTCCCACCTCTGGATGCCATGGTAACCACCCAACTGGACTTCTTTCTTCCTGACAAGGAGTATCAGTCGATGAAGCTAAGAAAGCTTACATCTGTTATGAGTAGCCCCACCTCCAAGCCAGAACCTACAAGGGTACCCACATCAATGTTACCTGGCATGGGAACACAGACTGGTGCCAATGAGCTGGCTGTACCCCTGTCTGGGGAACATGTGAACACAAGCACAGAACCTCCCTTAAGTCATCCTACACAGCTGGACTGTTGTGACAATCAAAATCATTGTACCCTTCGACCTAATTCTTTTGCAGACAGTGGAGTCTCATGTGTTTGGAAGCATATTGATGGCACAATAAAAGACGCATACAGTCTGGATAGTTCTTTTGGTTTCAAGACAAAAGTGGTAAGTGCATCACTGCAGTCCATGGCAAGAGTGTGTGTGTGTGTGTGTGTGTGTGTGTGTGTGTGTGTGTGTGTGTGTGTGTGTGTGTGTGTGTGTGTGCACATGACTTGTATGTGGTATGTATGTGTGTATATGGATACATTCAAGGGTTGCATGTGTGCATGTTTGCTGGGTTTAGATAATCTGTTTGTCTCCATTCTTAATCATCTGTTGTTCACCTTAGCCACAGGTTCAAAGAAGGCACTTCCTCCAGGATGTTGCTGTCGCAAACAGGGTTATTAGCATGGTCCATGTGGATGAGGAGGAGGAGAGGGAGAGTGTGTGTGTGCACATGTTACCCTCTGGTGTTTCAGCTATGCCTGCTACAAATTGGTTATATGCCAGCTGGATAATGGACCAGGTATCAGAAGGTGGGGGTGGGTTGGTAAGTGGCTGACCATGTCAAAATCACCATCACCACAAGTGGAGAAGGGAGGGAGGAAGGAGAGAAGAGAGGGAGGAAGGAGAGAAGAGAGGGGAGGGGAGGAGAAGGGAGGGAGGAAGGATAAGGGAGGAGAGGAGAGGGACAGGAGGGTAAGTAAGGTATGGATGCCTATCACTGTGCCCATCTGTCGCTTGCTATGGAGCAGGTGGAATGTTGTGTATTACATGCCATCAGTTAACAGCCATCTCTCATTGGAAGGGGGAATTGGTGGACAGATGCTTTCTCTTAATACAAGAAAACACAACATTTTGTTTTGTCATTGTGAGTCATGGATATTGTTAGCGGTAGTCATGGTGATATTGTTATTGGGTAGCAGATGATGGTCAGTTGGTTCACTACCCACTTATTGTAGGCATTCAGCTTCAAACTTTATGTCATTGATCTGAACCACATTTACGTTTTGAACCTCGGGGCATTGGACCAGAGGTATGTGCAAAGTGTGTGTATGCAATATTGAGTGCAATATTAAATATTGTATGTTAGTGTGTACACGTGTTTTATCCAATAGAGGGATACACACAGGCTGTTAAAGGTTCCAGTTGCACATACTTGTAGAAGGCACCGTAATGCATACATTCCCAGCATAACACTATTTGATATGATAGTTATGTGTGTGTGTTATGACAAGCCCTTCATTCTCACTTCTCACTTTCCACCACCAGCTGCTCTTCAAGTCCTGTGGTGCGTTCCTGGTCAGCAGAAGGCGAAGTTCTTGTTGCCGTGGCAACAACAGGAAAGGAATTGTGTCATAGTACTGTGTGTGTCTGGACACTTCATAAGGCTGATGGGAACAGGTAGGTATGTTGCATGTGTGTGTGCATGTGTGTGTGTTGGATTTTCTCAGCCTCTTTTCAACTGGCCCAAGTTCCATGGCCCTAGGTCCTAGTTATACCCCCCCCCCAAGACTTCCTGGCTACAAGCCTGGTATATGTCAGAGGCTAATTCAGATGTGTACATGTTTTGAGGTCTAACCCACATTCTCATTCTCAGGTGGCAGGCAAGAGGTAGTGGTCTGGGTACCCGACTGCCACTTCCAAGAAGTGTGGGGAACCTTGTTTCTTTGTGTGAGGTGCTAAGTACCCCCCAGCTTCTAGGCATCACACACACCAGTGCAGTGTTATGGTATGTGATGTGTGTGCATGTGTGTGTCTATTATAATGTCATTTCAGGGATGTGCATTCCCATGGCTTGCTGATGGTTATGACTCTCTGCTGTTGCTCATCTGGGTGTGGTCTGTTCCCTGTTGTAGTTGGAGCTACTGCAGAGAAGGTGACTTAACATTCCTTCTCTTGTTTCATTAAATAAAACAGGGAGTTTGCTACATATTAGTGGGTAGGTAACGTAATTTGTACACCTTAAACACATCTGTTTGACCACTAAACACTTCCTTATGTATTTGCTAAAAGTCTCCACACACTGGTTCTGTTTCCTTAGGGCTCATTGTTTCTGTTACTTGGCTGCAAGCAAGGTGGTGTGTCACCCGAGCAGCTACGTAACGATGCTGACAGATGGCACCAGCCTTCGTCTGTGGCATGGCTGGTGGTATGCAATAATGACACTGTGGTGTCGAGTGACACTGCTGGTGCTGACACTGTGATGTTGAGTGACACTACTGCTGGTGCTGACACTGTGGTGTTGAGTGACACAACTGGTGCTGACAAAGTGGTGTCGAGTGACACTACTGCTGGTGCCATATCTAATGAATGCATTCAAACATGTGATTTGGTACAAAGCTATGTATGGTCAGTGCTGTGCATGTGACCATGGGAGGCTGTGCATGTGACAATGGGAGGTGGTACATGTGACCATGGGAGGCTGTGCATGTGACCCAGCATGCTTGTATTATACAAGTATGCATGTGACCACAGGAGGCTGTGCATGTGACCACAGGAGGCTGTTGGTGGTATAAGACCTTACAATTTGGTGCTTGTGGCCAATTGGTGTTTCATGGCTGTGTGTGTGTGTGTGTGTGTGTGTACATGCAGGGTCACACGACCATGGGGCTATCAATGGTGTGGAGGTGGGGACTTTGCCACCCAGGTTTCCCAGGATACTGTGCTACTTTGGAACATAATGTCAGGCAGTCCTTATGGAACACTCTCATTTGACACCAATTGTGGTAAAGATGACTGATAACCAGTAATTTCTTATCCATGCATACCCTCTCACTTCTGTCCAGACATCTACCCTGACACCAAGGTTTATTGGTCCAACGATAGAAAACTGCTGGTGGTTACAAGTGGTGACAATCTGCACGTTCTTTCACAGTGTTCCAACATCACATAGTGGTGACGAGAAGACTTTTAAACAATACATTTAAATATAACAGTACATGGAGTGTGCAACATGGAACTCATTTGAACTACTTTTAATGGAGCACATGTTTTGAACACGGGGAGGTTGTCTTGTGCACTTATCTTCAACCTGAGCACCCTCTACAGCCACAGTGGACACACTCCACTATCTTCCCTGATTCAAGCTTTGATTTGGGCACTCGGCAGATACAATTTGTGCCAAAGTTAGTGTCCCTGGCTTGGATGCATCTCAAACAACAGAGGTTTTCATAACCAGTCTGAAAGAGGCGAGAGAACAATGGTCACAGCTGTTTGGTAACAAAAGTGTCACCTCACTTGGTGAGTGCCTACCTCAATGGTACACCTCTTTCCCACTGCTGCAGACCACACCCCCTTCCCATTGCTAAGGACCACACCCCTTCCCCACTTGCCAATCAGTATTTGTGGTGACACTTAGTCATTGGTGGGGTGAATAATTAAGACTAGACAAAAGTTAACAACACAGTACTTGGGTTGTTGTGGCTCAAAATGTTACTAGCTTCAAAGTCCCCACTGGAATGTACCCCGCAATTACAGTGAACACAAACAATGCACAGGTGGCGATGTGGCAGCAGGTCAGTCCCAACACACCAACACACTGCAAAATCTGACCTCTAACTAAATGCAACCACCAACACACCCACACAAATAATTTCCATGGATTCCTTCACCTACATTGTTTTACCCTGCAGACATCTATGATTGTCACTGATGTGAAGCCAATGGAAGGCCCTGCAAACACACCTATTCCACACCCCTACACACACCCCTACACACACACACACGCACACACACACACACACACACACACACACACACTCAGATAATGGTGCCACAATTAACACATGGTGAGAATGCCCAGATTATCCATTAGTACATTATTCAACCACCCTGAAATATCACTGCTTGGGTAACAAATTATCATTGTTTGGTTAAGGGTGTGGCATTATTTCAACAGATGCAGGTATGACCAGATGCAGGTATGACAATACAGTGGCAGTCCCTAATTGAAGCCATCAACAGCTTCCCAACCAACATAGTGGGTAACCATGAAAACATTTGAAAAGCAAAAAGTGGTATCTGGGTTGGGAGGGGGGGGTCTCTATTAGCTCCCCCCCTTCCCAACAAAGTCTTGAAGGATAGTATCCAGGCATCATAAGGTTGGTCCTGGTATCTTAAGGCGTTTCTTCACTAGCAACCGCAAACCGGATCGATCCGGATTGGGGGTGCATCCACACTAGGTAATTAGTATTCATTGCCCATACCAGATCGATGCAGTTTGGGGTCGTATCGATGACAAATATGGCCGACTCACATTGGAAACACGCACATTGAAGGGGATTTAAATGGTCTAACATACTCAAGCTTCATGCTTATCTTTTTGTACTTCTCCACAAAGTTTTTCATTTTATGGCGGCATTGCTCCCATGTACAATCGTACCCACGTGTCTCAGAAGAGGTTGCATGGAGCGGAGGTATATGATGGCTGCATGGGTTACATTTTCACGAATTGCTAGGCACCTGGCCATTTTTGCATATATAATTCACTCTCACTCCGCCTATATGCTTATATGTATACTCACTATCATAGTCGTCTCAGCATTAGTTCTGATGTGGTAAACTCAACTGGCTCCCACCCTTAACTGTGTGTGTGTGTGTGTGTGTGTGTGTGTGTGTGTGTGTGTGTGTGTACATGCATTGGTAGTTATATATTAACTTGTTGTGTACAACTCTGTCAAGCTGTCGCTGCACATCAGCAGCTCCCCACATCCCTACAAATGTGCGAGTTTGCTGTTTCCTCAAAACTCCTGTGTGAGATGGCCATTTTTGTCATGGGTACGCCCAAAAACTGCATCGATCTGGTTTGGACAATGAATGCTAATTATCTAGTGTGGACGCATCCCCAATCTGGATCGATTCGGTTTGCGGTTGCTAGTGAAGAAAACGCCTTTAAACAACCAGGTCTGAAAATTGAACTGACATACATAAAGCTGTATGTAATAATTTCCGGTATTTTTCAACAGAGAGAGACTTTAGACATACTATGAAATATTTAGCAATGAAATAGCTTAAGGAATGTTGTGTACCCACAAGTAGGTGGCCCCTCCCACAAGCAGGATGTCCTTCCCCTCATTGATATGAATTAGCTGCTACAAACACACCACTCCCCAGGTTGGTAGGTAGTCAAACCATCATTAACCATAGTTGACGAGCCATGCCTTCATTTACACCTTCCAATGTGAGTGCTTATCACTACCATACCTTCTAGCATGACAACCATGGTGCCTCTAGCATGACAACCATGGTACCTCTAAACACAGCCAAGTAAGAAGGTATGTGTTTTTGTGGCATACAGCCATTATGAAATAGTACTGAGGCAACATAGCTGTGGTTAGTTAGCTGTCCCCACCCATAGAAAATGTAGAACAGTAGCTGCCCACAATAGGTTAGTTAGCATGTGCCTGAAATTAGAAGGAATGGTAGCAGACAATCCTCTTGTATATCTACGTCTCTGTGCCTCACCCAACGTCTCCCTCAACGATGAATACCACCAGCTAAAGACACTTGGATGAAAAGGTATGCAGACAATAAAATGTAAGTGCATACAGTCTAGCCAGAGTATGGGTGAACCTCTGGGAAATGCTTGTACCCACCACTATATGTGCATTTTTGCAAGGTGTCATCCAATAGCAAAGGTTACGAGAGGCTCCCAGAAGGTGTACCAAGCACCAGCCAGTGGCTCTGTCTGCAACCTTCACTGCTTGAACTGGTCTACTGAACTGGCCAGTGGTAATGGTGTCAAAAGACAATGATTCCAGTATGCAATTGCATTTATAAGGGATACAACCAATTTGAATAAAGCTGCTGTGCACACACCAGCACATGGAAAGAAGCAACACGGCCTAATATGGTTATTCTTTCTTGGAAATGAAGCCATTGTACAAACATGCTTTGATGTATTCAAATGGTAAGTGCTATACAGTACGTACTGTACAGAAAGAGGTTTGATCCCCAAAGTATACCATGATCCTAAAGTATAGTATACCTAGTTAGGAAATACTGTGCCTCTAACCCATAGGAACATTGCTGTAGTGTGCAGTTACTAATGTAAGCAATTACATTTTCCTTTCCCTTGGTCAAATTTGGTTGAGCATATCTTTAGCTCTGCCACATTTCATCTTGACAGTTCAATTTGTACCTAAACCAATACAGTTTGCACAAAAAAATGATTAATTCTAATAACTACATTACATGGGTGTGAATTTGTAAGGAATTATGACCTATCCAAGAAATATTAAGACCAAACTTTTAACCATAGTTAGCCAGTCATTCCAAAAACATCTTTCTGGGATACATTTAATTATCTGGGTTGGTAGCCATCCTTCATAACTTAGGGCTGCTGTTCTCATGCTGTCTTAGCCACCATAAATCAAAGGATTAATGACAGCACCCCCTAGCTGTGTAAATAAGTGGCCACTAGCCATTTTATTGGCTGCCCCAACCCAGAGAATTTAAATATGTTTTTTTTTTTTTTTGGGAGGGGGGGGGGGGGAGAGAGAATGTAATTGCTTACATAAATGCTGTATAATATGAATAATAAATTTAATCAGGCAATGACGTATTCATATTTTTAAAAACATAAATTAAAATCTAATTCATATTCTTTAATGCTTGATGATATATAAGTACTGTACACAATTTTTCACCTGACATGACTGGTACCCCCCAAAAAAAAAAAAGCCTTCTTTATAAATCAGATTCACAACTGAGGTCTAGATATGAACTCAGCAACAATAATTATACTGTTGACCACTAGTTACAGCTTGTGACTGCAAGAGATGCCCCCCTGCTGTGTGAATACCAATAGAGGCTCAACTATTGGGCACTAACTCCAGTGTCCTCCTTCATAAAAACTCACTTTTTAGCCATGCTCTATTGAAATGAACTCACTTATTAATGATTATTTCATAATTATAATTTGTAAAAATAAATCCAGACTAATTTTAATAATCCTAATTCGTTAACTTTATTTTTTCAGTTACTGTACACTATAGGGTGTACAAATGTGCTTGTATGTTCTTGTCCTAACAAGATTATGATGGTAAAAGGGTGGCAAATATGGCTATTACTCTAATGTATGCCTATCATGTCACCATAGTACTCATGTTTACCATGACATCACACAGAGCACCTGCAAACACACCAGACTATCCACTACTCAAAAACCATAAAACTGCACAGGTTATATTTCAATCACCACCCCACATGGGTGAGGAAAATGTTGTTACCAAGGGAAGGGCCATTACCAAAGGGATAGGTTGTTACCAAGGAGGGCCGTTACCAAGTGGAAGGATCATTACCAAGAGGATGGGTTGTTACCAAGTAATCAGAGCTTAGGGGTATAAAGAAAGAACAAGCTACAGTAGGGAAAAGCCCCTATACTTCACAGGTTGAAATAATGTATCAATGATTGCAGAACTGGGTAGTACCATCTCTTTGCTGAATCCCAAAAACATTTTGCTTGAAGTCGGTGTCAATTTTTTTTACAACCACATTTAATAATTACATTTCATGCTTTTCCATCCAACTGCTTCGAACACTCTACACTTAAGAACACTTTGGGACAAGATAGATAAGTGACCAATGTTTTACATGTGCATCTGGGTGTCAGGGTGGTTCAAACAGATGGTCATAAATGAAATCCCAGTTTATTATGGTAATGTTTACTATGGTAATGCAGTCAATACAAGTGCATGGACTACACATAGGATGAGGAGGTATGAGGCAGGGTGTAACAGGAATGGGATTGAGGCAGGGTGTAACAGGAATGGGATTGAGGTGGCGTGTCACAGGAATGGGATTGAGGTGGCGTGTCACAGGAATGGGATTGAGGTGGCGTGTCACAGGAATGGGATTGAGGTGGCGTGTCACAGGAATGGGATTGAGGTGGCGTGTCACAGGAATGGGATTGAGGTGGTGTGTCACAGGAATGGGATTGAGGTGGTGTGTCACGAGAATGAGGTATCACGAGAACGGGGTTGAGACAGGGTGTACAGGGAATGGGATTGAGGCAGGGTGTCACGGGAGAATGGGATTGAGGCAGGGTGTCACGGGGAATGGGATCGAGGCAGGGTGTCATGGTATCACAGGGGAATGTGTTCCAGGTTCCCCATCAAATATAATATATCTACACTACTTACCCTGGGAGTGGATAACGCATTGCAATAAAATATGGATGTACTACTGACCACATGACTAGCCCCAGTGTGGCATTGGCTGATCACATGACTAGCCCCAGTGTGGCATTGGCTGATCACATGACTAGCCCCAGTGTGGTATTGGCTGATCACATGACTAACCCTAGTGTGGCATTGGCTGATCACATGAATAGCCCTAGTGTGGTATTGGCTGATCACATGACTAACCCTAGTGTGGTATTGGCTGATCACATGACTATATACACACTGGCCCTTAAAGATCCAACACTGGCCCTTAAAGATAAGAGCGTATGGTTGATCAATTAGCTACAGCTTACAAAGTATGATGAGGTAAACATGAGGTCATGACCAAAGATTAACCACAGGTCACATTTCAGGGATGTTACTTTCCACAGACAAATTCCATCACCTTTCCCTGGTCATACCACAATACATGTTGCCACAGCCCAATATAATACCCTGTGCAACAAAAGAGCTTTCCCATATGGTAATACCAACTTAGGCTGGCTTCCTTTAATATTATAGTCTTGAACCCATCCATTGTCTGTAGTTTTATTTAAATAAATTAAACAGAAATGAATACAGCAGCAGTCAAAACTCCACATCAGGGCCAGTGGAATGTATGCCACCCTTCATAGTAACTGGGCAGAACTGGCAGCATACAACAGAGGTTGATAGGTCCAGTTGGCTCAACAGTAATTTGGCTGGTAAGTCCATGGACATCAAGGACAATACAACCAAGCAAACAATTCAGTGGTACAAGGTGTACACAAGACAACACACACACATACACACACACACACACACACACCATCCACCTCCCCATCACACACATATACATCCAAGCCATGTTCTCCTAACTTTCAACATACATGGTGTCACCCGCACACACCACTACAACCTTGGGGATCTGAAGACCCTAACTTCACACAACGGGAGTTTCCTCAATGAGGAGGAGGTGGCTAGGAGAAATGCTTAGTAAGGTTAAAACTCAAGGTCTTGAATATGAGTGACATGCAAGCAAATTGCATAGGTAAGGCTGCAATTCCATTTGTCTTGTGGAAAACATTACGGTCCTGAAACTTGAAACTAATGCTATTTGTGATCCTAAACCTTTTAAGTTGTAACCAAAGCCACCATGCTTTGTTAATCAAACAATAACACCCTATAGCTCTATAGAGTAAGTTTTAACACCTCCATAGGGTTAACTTCTTAATAAGATCAGTTTTAACACGCCCAATAAATGCCACTTGTTTCCGCTTCTGCTTCTGGCCCAAACCATCCTGTGCACTACAGAACACCCTGGTCCAACATCCCTGTCCACTACAGAACACCCTGGTCCAACATCCCTGTCCACTACAGAACACCCTGGTCCAACGTCCCTGTCCACTACAGAACACCCTGATCCAACATCCCTGTCCACTACAGAACACTGGTCCAACATCCCTGTCCACTACAGAACACCCTGGTCCAACATCCCTGTCCACTACATAACACCCTGGTCCAACATCCCTGTCCACTACAGAACACCCTGGTCCAACGTCCCTGTCCACTACAGAACACCCTGATCCAACATCCCTGTCCACTACAGAACACCCTGGTCCAACATCCCTGTCCACTACAGAACACCCTGGTCCAACATCCCTGTCCACTACATAACACCCTGGTCCAACATCCCTGTCCACTACAGAACACCCTGGTCCAAACCATGCTAACCTTTTTCCACTTGGCAATTAAATTCTTGTCCGCATATCCCTCATTAAGGCAGAACTCATACAGCTCTGCAGAGGAATGATAGGAGGTGTGTCTTAGAACACAACACAACATACTCTTACTCTCCTACTAACTCAGGCCTGCTGATGTTTAACATCCACCTCTGCTAATGTACCTTAACCCTAATGAACCCACCTTTGCTGATGTACCTTAACCCCATCTCCTTAACCCTAATGAACCCACCTTTGCTGATGTACCTTAACCCCATCTCCTTAACCCTAATGAACCCACCTTTGCTGATGTACCTTAACCCCATCTCCTTAACCTCATGAACCCACCTCTGCTGATGTACCTTAACCCCATCTCCTTAACCCTAATGAACCCACCTCTGCTAATGGCCTTTCTCTTGTAGAACAGGTCATAAACATAGCGTGACTTCTGATGATGCAGCCTGCAATGAGAGAGAACCAAATGCTCCCATTGATCCTTCCTATATACTGTGTCCACATACAAACTGCAATATGATCGCCTGACACAAGGTATGTACACAATGGCCTAAGCATAGATCATTATCAGCTTAAGTATTTGTTTGGTCATGGCTGTACTACTTATGGAATAATAAATATTACACTCAACCCAATGATTGGTAATAGTACTGACAATCTACCACAAATTTATAGATGAAAACATAACCCCAAATTCAAGATTCTCTACACATAACAAAATAAATTAATCCTGAAATGGCAATTGATTTAATACATGTAGAAGACATAGAATAATAAATTAATTCACTTCATTTTATTTATGCTCCAGTTGCCATCTCTGTATATCATAAACGTGTTCCCTGGCTGCTGGCTCCAGAAACAAATTAGCACTAACGGTGCTCAAAATAGAGTAAGTTGAGACAGATATGGCTTTTAACACTCGTTCTGTGAAAATTGAATACCTTTTTGTTGAACCCAAATTTATGAAAAATTAGTCGTAAAAATATCAATTACATGGGAAAAGTATATTGTCAGAGAGTTCAATCATCACCAAGACGTTTGGCATTGTTTCCTGCCTTGTATCTACAGCGGACCCTAAGATGTATGCATTCTAAGTGGAGTGGTTCTTATCTCGAAGTTTTGATATAAATTTCAATTTCTCTTCAAATGACTATGAGGCCACAGCAAGAGTTATGTTCCAAGTTCACGTTCAAAACTCACTTGCAGCTGTTTTTGCCTTGTGCGCAGATGAGAAGCAAGTGACTGTCATTGATTTAATCCTGGGGACTATCACGAGACTAATGGTTCTCAAGTAGCATGTGAAGGCCTACACATTTAATTTAAATCACCAAGTTATGCATTGGATTTATAAAGTCTTGACATGATATATAATGGGAATGGCCTCTTGGTTGGACCAGTTTTTTTTTTCTTCCAAACGTTAGCAAAAATGTGTCTGCGACTTTGTGATTTGCAAACCTAAGCTACTACTAGGTAGGTCCACTACTTGAATTCACTGCTTTATTATGCTAGTGTCAAAAGAAGGCCAAAAACATCAACATGTCTCGACTCCTGACCCGAATATTGGGGCTGCAGACGACCAATATTTGGGTCTGGAGTCGAGACCTAAGGAAGTTTAGTTCTTGTTTTGACACCAAGGCTATTGCCAGGATTTGTTTGTAATCTACTCCTTTAATTAATGTGAGCATACCTATACTGTTCCTGGCATCAGAAACGGTCTCAAAAAAAGAAAGTGTACTGTTTTTGGTAACAGTCTTACCTTCTTGACTTAAAACAAATGCAGGTCCTTAGCGGATTTAGTTGCAAGGCAGGGAATAGCTTCTAACAGCATCCTGATAGTCCAACTCCTGTATTTTTGATCATTGGAGTCCTCTGACTAATTTTCCAAAACAGCAGTTCGAAGAAAATAGTATTCAATCATCACGGAACCGGTGTTAACAATAATCAGGGGTGAGGGGTGGAGGTTGATTTGTCCTGCTCGTTGATTTTTACCCTATCCATTGCTAAGATATAGTTGTGCTAAGTGCGTGCACATTTTCCCGCTTGATTCCCGCCAATGATTTATGTACCCACCTCCCGTACATTTGATAGGACAATGGTTTGCCTAAATCATTGGCGGGAATCAAGTGGGAAAATGTGCACGTAATTTGCACAACTATATCTTCGCAACGGGTAGAGTGAAATATTAATGAGCAAGACAAATCAATAGCGACAGGACTTTTATATATATGGGACAGTGTCCAGCAGGATCACCCTTCTGGCTAGTTTTTCAAGTTTTCAAATTTTTTGATTTTCCTTGAACACCCATGAGCTTCTGTCAAATGGTCCTTACGCATCCTAAATCGGACTATCCATCACAAAGTTATTAGGCACTGAATTTATAATTAGCCATACATTTCAATGCGAGCGTTACTTTTCTTTTGCTTGTTCTGGAAATTTTGAAAAAGTACCATAAGGGTGATTTAGCCGGACACTGTCCCATATACTGATTTTGAAGCCATTTGGAATTCTCCTGCAGAAGGCTATTTAAGTTTTGAACCCCTAGGGATAATGCCCTTTGCATGTACAGTAAGGAGAGGACCATAGGGACAATTACCATATAGAAATGGTGTGGTAGGGTTTGTTGCAAATTATACGTTGGTAGCTTTAATTGTTCAGAAGTTATAGCGATTCAAACGAAGAGCATTTTAATTACTTTTTATTATATATAATTATACAACATTTTGGTGTAACTGTCCCATATATTAAACGATATATCTTCAGAACTATTAATGCTATCGCCTTCCTATCTTCGAAGCAGCATACCAGACCATTTCGATATACCTTTCGCTGTCTTAGTCATGCGGGGTACTGACGTTACGATGTCCGATAGCCCATAGGGTTCTAAACATTATGATGTCCACGCGCCTATGATTTAGGTACCCAATTAACAAATAGAACAAATCAATAGCAACATGACCCTTCTACATACAAGCTATTTGAACACTACTACCTGAACATGTGGCTGTTTGGAACCCTATGGGGTATCAGACCTAGTAACAGACACCAATTGTAACATCTTGCAATGGTGTGGTATGGATATATCGATTTGATTTAGATGCTATATATATATATATATATAAATCCACAAGGGTGATTTTAGGACATCCTATTTATATATCCACCACTAACTTGCTTCACAGACTATGTCAGGCATAGCTGGCCTCACAGACTATGTCAGGCATAGCTAGCCTCACAGACTATGTCAGGCATAGCTAGCCTCACAGACTATGTCAGGCATTGCTGGCCTTTGGCAATACATGCGCTGTTATTAGACAAGTGGTGCTGGTAGGTTTGGTTTACTCAATAGCGTGGTTTAGTGACTGTAGGGACTGTGTTTGGTGTTGGTTAGTGGCTCACTTAAAAATTGGCCACAAAGCTTCAACTCTTCTCTTCCCTTCGTGGGTCTCCGTTTCAGCTGTTTTGAGAAGAAAGATAATACTGGTAAAGACCACGTTTAAAAATAAATAAAACATCAAAACTATTTTGCTATGTAAAGGCCTGAGTCGCCCCGTGTCTTTTGTTGCGTAGTCCTCGGAGTGGAACAATCTCACCTATCAGGTAAAAGAAACCCAGAAAAATCCTTCACCTTCTCTCATCTTCTGGTCCAGCTCCTCCAGGGTGGGCTCTATCAGTTCCCATCCCTCGGGAGGCTTCTTCCTTGACCGTCTCACCTTCGGCATTGTAATACAGTTTATCTCACGTGAGGTCCCGTGATCAAAGATTTATTAATAAACGCGCCAAGATTACGTAACTGGTCTTAAAGTTATCAGAATTGTTCCCATGACAAGTACTCCAACGATAATTGTTTATATTGCAGGATGTTATACCATATAACATGAGTCATAACAGTATTAACAACACTTGTCAGTCATGCATTGTCAAAGCCATGTTTAACACTACGTGTCCTGACCAACTATCCTGGCTGATTGTATATTTATACCGACTTGAGGCCATAAAAAGGATTTTCCAGTGATGGGTGCAATGTATGGATATGAGTAACCAAAGGACACAAGGAGATGTTCATTTAACTCCAACATTGGCTGCAATCTGTGCTCTGTATGATTTGGGACACTGGAAACAAGACGATAAAGTTGGTAGATGGCAGCCCTTTCAAGCTACAGTATTGATTGTAACTCACCATGTTTGCATAATGCCCTTTCTCGCCACACTGCAGGGCAAACCAAATGTAAACATCATTAAAAAGATGGTTAATATGTATTCAACCTTGAAACATGTCACTTGCTCAAGAGGCCTGCGGAGTTGGACAGGGAATTTGGATGGCATGCTGGTGGGTGGAGGTTGCTGAGGTGGTGGCATCCCAGTAGCAGTTGGGATAGGTGGGGGGAGACCCTAAAATAACACTTGTAATTAGACAGCAAAAGTCAAAAACAGTCTCACACACCGGCATATTCATAATAATATTTGTAGCCACAGGAGTTTCAAACTTGGCGCTGCAAATAACAAAACAGGTGTGGTTTATAGGCTAGCACAACCCCTTACTAGTCCAACTTACTGAATAAATTTGCATTTTAACCCATCAGGACAGAACCCACACAAATAATTCTGGCACAAAACACGACGTGTGTGCCTGTTTCGACAGTTCGGACCTGGAACAGAATAGTTATGCAATTGGACACCAATGAACTTGTCGGAAGGGCAATACACCTACCATGTTTGCAGAAGCCTCTATCATACCAAGGACACTCCCTGACTTTAAGTGATTCTGCATCAATGTGGAGATATTGGCAGTCTTTGTTGTTACACTCCCCAAACTTTTGGAAGAAGTAACAAATTGGCATCTTTGTCATGTCGTATTCGTGCAAGAACTCGCAGTCGTCTCCTTTCTTGCACAAATGTCTCAACCAGTGCTTACAAACTATCGTTCTTTCTCCACGAACATGCCTGAAAGGACAGTTCGCGCCTCTGGCACATGCACCCTCAATGAAGAACTCGCACAAGGCCGCCTTATTCTCTGGCAAGAACGTCGCTAGAGTGAACACTAAGAAACGCAAAACGTCCTAACTTACTGTCCATGCCCGGAAATGGCATGGGACGTGCACCAAGCTGCTTGGACAGAAATGCTTCGATCTCAAACTCATAGTCATCCACGTTACCAACTAGGTCTTGCAAAGCCATCACAGGTATCAACGTAATAATCAAATTCCAGTTAGTGCGCTAGCGCGCTCTCAGCATCAAGATCACGTGGTACACGGGGGACCGCTTGAGAAGTCATCCGCCATGCCAAAGGGTAGATGTATTGAGACAGCGTTGAAACTATGTTGAGCTGTCTTTCCATAAACTTTCCTCTTTGGTGTCACCTCTGTGGGTCTCGAAGGTAAGCACAAAGGAAAGGTAAAGCATTACGTAACGTCAGAAGAGGTCGAGGAACAAGAGCAGAAGAGACAGAGAGAACTCGAATGGAAGGTAACGTAATAGCGTGGTTTTAAAATTATGTGTGAAGTATAAAAAACGATAGTTTGTATTGTGTATCTCTTAAGGTCTTCACTTATGTGCGTGTTATAGGCAGGAGCAAAATCATTCTAGAGCATTACACGTGTATTGCTATTTATAGATCCCATATGCATATGCTGTTGGTCTAGTTACATCATGTATTTGTATTTCACTTGTCAACAAGAGGAAAAAAGGTTTGCCAGAAGACGAAGCGGATAAAGATGGCGATGATTCTAGTAGCGGGGAAGAAGAGGAGGATGACAAGAAAGGTGCTGCAAAGGGCACTCAAAGCAAACCTCCTCGTGATATGCCACCAAGTGATGACTCTGAGGAAGAAGAGGTGAGTGGGGGTAGGGTGAAATATTAGGGTGTCAACAGTTAATTGGCAGCATAAGATTGGGTCTGTTCATCATTAAATGATGTGTGCAAAGCCTGTTCCCCTAGTTGACACCCACATTCAGCAAGCGGTACTACAAAACACTAATGGGCCTCCCATCCACACTCAAATCTTAACATATTGTATGTTACCATGGTGACACCCCCTTAGGAGGAAGAAGAGGAGACCCCCAAAGCAAAGGGTGTGGAGAGCTTGATAGAAGTGGAAAACCCAAACAGGCTACCGCCCAAGACTCAGAAAGCAAAAAATGTTGATGTGGATGTAAAGGTGGAGCTATCAAGAAGAGAACGGTAAGCTATATGCGTGTGTGTTACCCTCACCACAGCGATCACTATGGCTACTTACAGTGAAGAGCTGGAGCAGCAGAGAAAACAGGCAGCATACAATAAGCTACATGAGAAAGGCTTGACTGATGAAGCCAGGAGGGACCTGGCACGTCTAGCCATTGTTAAGCAACAGCGTGAGGATGCAGCAAAGCGTAAGGCTGAAGCAGACAAAGGTTTGTATTGAGGTGACCCAGGTCCTATCTCAAAGTACAACTCACCTCTTCTTCTGACAGCTGCAGCGGCTAGTGCAAAAGACAAGCATTAACGAACGACACGACTGTTTTGTTTTTCTTTTTGTCTTCAGAGTACATATAAACAAGTTGCATTCAAGTGCGTAGGTTATGCGCATGCGCGTGTTATTTCCCGCGAAAAATCGGAATTCAAAGATGGAGGTATAACTATAGGGGCCTAATAGTTGAACGTAACACGAAGCGAGCCACTTGGTGAGTAGAACATGTTCAATTGTGTTCTCATAAGCAAGCCCACGATATAGTTCAATTCAAAGTGAAGAGCGAATGGCCACGCTGCAAAAGGCTCTCATTACGACCTACTTCCGACTTCCAAAAGAGGTACATGAGGATGCCGACATAACCAAGAATAGATGTGAGATAAAATTTGTTTTTATCTGAAAATGCCGCAAACTTGTGGAAATTTTCAGGTGGCAAGCAATCCGATGAAACCAGAGTTGTAACGCCACCGAGAGAAGGGTCCGGCTCCAGCCCAGCAGAAGAGAAGGAGGAGGAGGAGGAGGAGGAGGAGGAGGAGGATGAGTATACAACCACGAACAGGGAACTTCAAAGGCCTGGATCCAGAAGAAAGCAAGTAGTTAACCTTTTTGGTGGGCTTCTGGGTCAGGAAATGTGTAGAAAGAAAGAGCGTCTGTTGGGGGGGCGTACTGTTTCTTCAGACTGTGATCCGTTGGATATATCATCGAGTAGCAGTCAGACGGAGCCGCGTGATGGGCGGGCCCGCCCAATCCTTTGTAGCAATGTACGCGGGCCTCCTACTGATACGCAAATGCCTCCGTCCTTAAGCAAAGATAGACCTGCGGCAGTTGATTGTACTCTAGTTTGTGGTGGGGACACTGGTACCAGCCGCAGGCAAGCCATGTTGGCATTTGATAGGACAGGGAGGTTGACCCTTGGGTCTCCTACCTCACAACAACAGTGCCATCTCCTCGAAGCGGCCGGGATTATGCAAGAGCAAGACAATGATTTGGACACACAAAGAGCTGTTCATATCCTGCAGGTGGGAGAAGCTGTTAAAGAAGATGAAATGGACGAGTTAGCAGATCAACATCATGGACCAAAGAGAAGAAGGAAGGTGAGGAGGAGGAGGGTGAAGGATGTTGAGGGGGAAGAGAACAGGGAAGGAGCAGGTGTGGAGGGGAAGGTTGGGACTAAAGGTGCTGCAAGTGCTGTCATTGTAGACAAAGTGGAGACCATGGAGACCATAGACAGAAAAAGTCGATTGAGAATGAAGAAGAATGTTTGCAGCAAAGACTTCTTTTCAAATCAAGACGTTGCAGAGTTGAAAACCATTGAATTGCAGCAAAGTTTTACTGCAAACGAAGGTGACCGGTTGCGTTCCAGAAATAGAAATGCAAGTGTCCTTGGAAGAGAAGATAGCATCAGTTTAAGCTTATCACGTAAGAAGAAGCATTGTCGTCACAGCATGGAAACAGAACACCCTGTGCTGTATGATGAGGGTCAGGAAGAAGGCACGGCAAACACTCAGCACTGTAAAGAAGAAGAGGAGATAAAATCAGACATGGCTGCTGGAGTGGGTACAGTTGAGGGTTGTGTGGGTGGTAAGCTTAGGAGAAAGAAGCGTAGCAATGTCCAAAAGCAGATGGAAGGCAAAATTCACAAAAGAGTTGCGAATGATATACAAATCCCTGACAAACCAAAGGTGACAAGGAAGAGGTGTTTGGGTGATAATGATGATGACGATGATGAGGGTGGTGGTGATGATGGTGGTGGTGGTGGTGGTGATGGTGATGATGGTGGTGATGCTGTATTAGCAGTGACCCTCCCCACGGAGTCTCCTGCACACTTACATGGCAGCCATAGAGGCAGACACCCTCGTCATGCAAAAGACAACACACTAAGTTCATGCCCTAAAGGTTCAAAGGTGGATGATGTCCTTGAATTGACATCATCCAGCGATGAATGTGACGGAAGCCTGGCCCCAGTGGGGAGGGCGGGGCCAGCTTCTAAAGCCACACCTCTTTGTGGCTCGTGGGCTGACATTTTCAAGAAGCCTTTGCCTCTCAGCCAAAAGGAAGTCAGAAACATTGATACACCACCAAAAGGTACAAGTTCACCTCTTAATCCAACATGGAGTGGCATATTCAAGAAATCAAGTGTGGCCATGAGCAGGCAAGATGAAAGCATTGAGAGGCAAGGTGGAAGCACATCCCACCATGGATTGCCGGCCACCTCCTCCCCGGCCCATCAAGTACTGGCGGCATCCCCAGCACCATGCTGGATCAAAAGTCCTCACCAAGACAGCCCTACCTTGTCTCCTAGTCCTCTCCGGCCACCTCCTGTTGCCAAACCGACAGCCATGGCAACAGTGGACTGGTCACCCTTCAGTAGTGTGGGCCACGTTCAACAAAGGAGCCATGATGAATCATTCTGGAGATTGGAACCACCTACCCCACTGCCAGTTTGGAACCATAGCTCCTCAGTAGTGCGGCCCCCCCTTTACCCCACCTCTGTTCGACTGATGCCAAGAGGCTGCTTCTCTCAGTCATCGAATTTAGTTACACCCAGTGTTAAGGTAGGCTATAAGGGGTGAGGTTTGTGTGTAATTGTGTATTTGTGTCAGGTTTTGTTCACCTATAGATGCATGGCACATCAGAACGAGAGTACCTATTGGAAGAGATAGAACGCATCAACCCTGGGGTAGGTACCAAGGATCTCTACACACGTTATAGCACACTGACACAGCACCCTGGTGAAGATAAGACTAACGTAGAGGTTTTATGCACTCAAGGAGGAAGCAAAAGTGGTGACGCCATGAAAAACAGAAACTGTGAAGAACTTGTAGTGAGCATCAAAGTGTGTGCTACAAAAGGGAACGCCTCTTCTCAGAAAATAACAGTTGACAATGAGGTCTACAGTGTACCTCACAGGAAATCATTGCGACTCTCCAAAAGCCGTCCAGTTCGTAAGCGTGCTGCTGAAAATGAAACTGAAAACCATGCAGAGATCACGAGAGCAAGGATGCCACCACCACTGCCCCGTCCTGGACCAACAACACCACCTCCTGAACATGCGTCGCCCACCACCAGCACTGGGTCGTCCAATGAGCTGTGGTGTGACCGCTACCAGCCAGTGAAGGCGTCAGAGTTGCTAGGCAACACACCACAGGTGCAGCAGCTGTACCAATGGATGGCTAAGTGGAAGGAGAGGGCCACTGCTCAGAGGGATAACCTGGTGGCCCCTGGGGGTGTGGCTTCAGCAAAGCCTGCTTGCAGCAAGCAGTCCGCTTCTGTCAGAACTGTGGGCAACAGCGATGGGGACAGTGATGATGATTTTGTGGCCCCAATGCGAGGTCGACCACGTGCTGCAAGGCATGCCGCTACAAGTTCTGACTCCGAGTCAGAGGACACGGCCAATGATAGCATGCTCTGTCCCGTAGCCTTGCTGTGTGGGCCACACGGCTCTGGGAAAACAGCAGCCATACATGCCTGTGCACAAGAACTGGGCTTCAAGGTATGTGTGCTGGGTTTTATGAATCTACACCCCTGCTCACGTACCTTGCTGTGTTTCACCCTTCTTATCTCCCTCTCCCTCAACCCCTCCCTCTCCTTTCCATGTCTCCCTCTTACATCTCCCTCCTCCCCTCTCTCCTTCCCACATCTCCCTTGATCCCCTCCCTCTCCCTCCTCCCCTCTCCCTCCTCTCCCTTATTAGGTATTCGTTGTTGACTCAACTACAATCCGTTCTCGACAGAACATCCTTAGTGTACTGAGAGAGGCTACCCTCTCACACCAGGTTGCCAAGCAACTGTCTGCTCCCATTGCTTCTGATCAGATCAGTGTCCAACCAGTGACCAAAAAAACCAAGCCATCAAGAACGTCCGCCAACAACCTGCTATCATTCTTCAAGACTGGGGACCCGACTACTGTGTCATCCAGAAGTCATAGCAAGGGAGGGAAGTGCAGAGAGGGGGGGAGAGGGGAGGAGTGCACTGATGAAGGAGGAAGAGGGGAGGAGCGTAAACACAGACATTCAAAGGATGAGCTATCTAGCACTTCAAACAACATGCTATCTCCTCCCCAGTCCTCTGAGGTCACCCTTGTGGTTGCCACGGTCATTGTCTTGGAGGAGGTGTGGTCATCATTGTACCTTGTTGCTCGGTGTAATATGCTTAAATACACCCTCTAGGTTGATATCTTGTTTGAAGATGAGAAGGGATTTTGGTCTACCATATATGAAATCATAGCCACCACCAAACGTCCAGTTGTCATGACCAGCAATGGTACATTACACACACACACACACACACACACACCTTTACACATTAATTCATGATATTGTTACCCCTGTACAGCTGATTTACTTCTGGACTGTGACCATATGAAGATTGTGTTTTCCCACCCACCCCTGGTGAGAGCCACTTTCACTTTAAGCCTGCTGTCTGTTATGGTGTGTCCACAGGAAGAATTGATCACTCATATTCAAGTGTTGTGCTTGGCTCATGGTGTGGTGCTATCCCGTAGTGAGGCCAAGGAACTGGCCATCTACCTTGGCCAGGACACAAGGAAGATGCTTAACACATTACAGTACTGGCTACCTACCCTCCCTCTGGAGGGACAGAGGGGCACAGGGGCAGGAAATGGTATGTTATTTAATACTGTTGCTCTGTTAAATACAAAACCTTATACTGAAGTATGGTGTTGGGGGGAAGTACCTGTGGAAGCAAGACATATTATATACCTGTGGAAGCAAGACATATTATTGAGTGGTGGTAGTGTTGAAAGGACAGTGATGACATCAGTGTTGGAGGCAGTGATGTTATCAGTGTTGGAGGCAGTGATGACATCAGTGTTGGAGGCATTGATGACATCAGCGTTGGAGGCAGTGATGACATCAGTGTTGGAGGCATTGATGACATCAGTGTTGGAGGCAGTGATGACATCAGTGTTGGAGGCAGTGATGACATCATGTAGTGTTGAAAGCAGTGATGACATCATGTAGTGTTGAAAGCAGTGATGACTAATTGTTCCCCTGGTGTCTGTACTTAGGATGTGCCAAATCATCCCTGTGTTGTGTAGCTATTATGCAATGGTAATTATTAGTGCCTTTACATGTATAATTCATTGTATCTCTTAGTTATTCTCTCTGTACTTGTCAGGTTATGCCAGACATGTGGGGATTGACAGTCTTATTGGTCTGACCTACCAGCAAGCTTCACTTCTGAAGCATGCTCTTTGTCCTTCCACACAGGTAGGGAAGGGGGAATCCCTGCCATTGTGTATAGCTAAGGGGGAACCCTTGCCACTGTGCTATGCTAATGGCAATCCCTGCCATTTTGTATGGCTTAGGGGGAACTCCTGCCATTGTGCTATGGCTAAGGGGGAATCCCTGCTATTGTGCTATGGCTAAGGGGGAACCCCTGCTATTGTGCTCTGGCTAAGGGGGAACCCCTGCCATTGTGCTGTGGCTAAGGGGGAATCCCTGCATCATTTGTGCATTTTTCCCCCTTCCTCTCCAGCTGTTGCCAGCTGAAGATGTTGTTGATACAGCAGCCATATTGAGTGAGGCTCTGTTGATGGTCCAGAGCAGACAGCTGTGTGTCAATATATGTTTGAACTGTGGTGAGAGGCCCTCTAAGCACTCCAGTGTCCTTACAGAGGAGGCAGGGGGTGTGGCCCACCATCATGTGTCCTTTCCATGGAGAGCACTGAATAAGCAAAGAGGGTATTCCCAACCAGCCACCAGTCTTGCCCTGCTGTCAGACTTCCTCGATACTCTGTCCGAAGTAGACATGTTGAATGTGGGAAATCAGGGGATGGCTGACTTAGCACAACAGGCTTGGTGGACTGGAACAGCTGGACTAACTGGGTCAGGAGACACTGCATACTGTGAGCAAGTCCTCGACCTGGGCATACCAGCAGCGATGGAAGGGTTGGCCCTTGCAGCCATGACAGGGCGGTCATGTGACCACCACTGCACGTCACATGGCCACGACTATTATGGATTATTAGCATCCCCTAGCAACCAAAGGTAAGTGGTGGTGGTGAATCTTTGACAGTATCACAGCTGCTGTCTGTACACAGACATCACGAGGCTGTGCACACAGGACAGATGCAGTGCTGTGAAGTGTTTGATGCACAGACAGAGATGTCAAGGAGTGCCTTGGTGGTGGACTGCCTGCCTATGCTTCACCTCCTATGTCGGTCAGAGAACACCAGGGAGAATGGTAGCACGCAACGAAGGTGAGTTTTAAGTGTAGCTGGAACAATATCTCCTTCATTTCCCTTTTAACTAACCAGGTTCAGGCACTACTTACAGTCCAGCACAGTTGATACAAAACACTTGAAATTATTTGCGAAAACAGCAACACTGCACACCATATCAGACTTGGTCACAAATACTCACACCCTACCATAAGCATTGTGTGTGTTTGTGTGTGGGGGGGGATATATATATTTATTATTATTTTTGTACTGGAATAATCCAAACGTACAGTTGACTTTTATTGCTTAGCAACCATTATTCTTCAGAGATTATTGGTTTCATGTCCAGTCCTAACACACTGCTAAGTAGACGTTTTGTCTCAATGAGTGACCTAGTGTGTTGGTGGACAAACAAAACGTTGCACCACACACACACACACATGTGTAAACTTTTACCTATCATCACACTGAAATGACATTAGCTTTGGAAGTACGTCTTGCCTACAAATTTGAACTATCTCACGTTCCAACTGTTGCAGCATTCTTCTATGTTCACATGTGGCCATCTCCAGCCATTCCTTTGTTATGTGGAATTGGTGGTATGTCTGAGGGTACTTGGTACTTACCTCTGTGGTAGAGTATGTAATGACATTTGGTTGTGAATAGCGTGTAACAGGTACACCAGCAGCTGTAGTGTCTGCATAGTAGTGTGCCTTGATCTGGTCTAGCTGCTGTCTCATTGCTCTTACATCTTGCCACAGGCTGCTGTCAGGTGCTAAACATAAGTAGTACACACACGGTAAACTTTTTGGACATGACTTTCTTATTCAATTAGACATTTTATGCATCAGTGTGTGGTAAAAGAAAATGATTACACATGTAACTGTGCACTATTTGACGACAGTTCCTTATATCTGAGACACAGGACATGGTGGGCCTCATAGCATCAGGGCAATACCCCCCAAACCCACCTTGTGACACCAACTGATCTTTCAAAACGGTGTATCCTTCTCTAAGCAGTTGCAGGTGTGCCATTTCCAAGGCGCCCTCGTCCCTTCTCTAAGGATTGAAGAGTAAGTCCAGTATTTGCACCAGCAGCTATTAAGCCTTACCAGCCTTCCCACAAATTGCTCAGCTGTGGTATTGCTACAGCTCACAGAGCTGATATGGTCACCAATTCTATCAAATTGATCACTTACATGTTGAAAAATGCCCCATTCCATCATAAGTTCCACACCTAGTCCACCTTCCCTAATGTCTCCCTCACCCATCCTCCCCTCCCCCTCACCCATCCTCCCCCTCACCAATCCTTCCCCTCACATCTCCCTCAACCATCCTCCTCACCAATCCTTCCCCCCTCCATCGCTCACCTACCGTGCAAACCTATCTTGCAAACTGAGGTAAGCAGATGGCATTAAGAGTTGAGTGCTGGAATGGAATGTAAGATTAATTATTAATAAGCCTTTCCATCTTAATGTCCTCTTCCCGTCACTATCATCTGGTCCTCATCACCACCACCTTGTCATCATCACCACCACCTCGTCCTCATCACTATCATCTGGTCCCCATCACCACCACCTCATCCCCATCATCACCACCTCGTCCCCATCACTATCATCTGGTCCCATTACCACCACCTCGCCCCCATCAGGTTACGATCACTACCATCTAGTCCCTTATCTCACCCATTGGTTTTAAGGGCATAGCCATTTTCCTCTCTTTGTGGTTGGAGAGATACTTGTTCTACCTTCCATTTTTCCTTTGACTTTGTACCATCTCTGACAGTAGAGGCTACTGCCTTTGGAGGGCTTCTCTTGGGAGCAGTACTTGGGGCCGGTGCAATGGCTGGTAGAGTACAGAGTTTTCTTTCATTGGACACTTTCTTATGAGGACAACTTTTAGCGGCTTGGTTTTTTGGATGTCTTTTCTTTCCAGCTGGTTTGTATACACTGGTGGCTAATTCCATGCTTGTGGTTATTTTTACTTTATGTCGCTGTACAGGATTGGTTGCTGTTGCTGTCATTTCCTTTGGATATTCTGCTCTGGCCTTATGGGCTTTGCTCAATACCAGCTCTAAGGCCCGCAGCTCAGGTGCAACGTCCAGTTCGGCAGTAGTAGCCGGTTCCGAACCTGGCCATGTAACGTGAACAAGGAAAAAAAAAAAAAAAAGAATAAATAAAACATTCCCATGCGGGGAATCGAACCCCGGCCACAGCCGTGAGAGGGCTGAATCCTAACCACTAGACCACATGGGATCACACGTAAGTCTTACTTTTATCAACGCTATCCAAAAGCGTCTTGGGCTCTTCAAGGACCACCGCTGCATCTTTGCTGGGCCTAAGTGGGTTTCTGTTACTACGTTATATGATAAACATTTACGGGCTGCACTAACCACGGCCTCAGTAGAGCTGAACACACATCAATTAGATTTTCATACTTTATTTGAAGTAGAGAGAGTTCTCTGTAACGGTTAGCTAGGCTACAAATCGGTGGACTCTCCCCTGTAGCTGTTGCCATTCTGGTATTCTTCTAAATAGTGCTCACTTTTCTGAATAATACTTGTACTTGTATTAACCAGTACAGTATTACCGACGCCAATGATTGATTGAAGTTACATGAACACAAAACCAAACAGCTAAAATGTCCGCTGATCGTGCGAGGGATCGCGAACAAGGAAATAAACATCCTGGCTTCAAAATCGACTCCACACTCATCCACGCAGGTACGTAGTCGTAAGCTACTACATGGAATTCGTCCCCCCTCATGACACACACCACGTACCCCAGCTGCTACCAGCGACCTTCAGAGCGAGCTAAGTGGGCTTGGTGTGAGTGTGTACGACCAGCAAGAGTTCGAGGAAGGGGTCCTAGACCAGATCGACAAGGAATTCACCAAGAGAACCTCCGAACAGCAAAGGAAGTTCTTACTAAAGGAACATAGTAACGTGAGAAAAGAGATAATGTGCGTCATTGCAATCACTGATTGTTGAATATCGTTTTAAGCAATTTTTATGGCACGCGTTTTACAGCACTCTCCAAGATGAAATCAAAACACTCTCCAAAACCATATGTTCATTACTGTCACGCCCCCTATGTGATGTAGTTGCTAAGCTACGAGAAGTTAAAGCCAGCCAAGAGCAGAAGGTAAGGACATCACCACACTAAAGCTTGTCTGTACCCCAGTCCCCCTCTGCCTCCCCCTGTCCCCCTCTCCGCAGAAGAAGCAGCTTCTAAAGTTACAAGCTCGCGATGAAGAACTATCTAAAAAAATAGCTTCCCAGCCAGGTGAAGGTATGCAGGGTGGATGTGTGCAGGGTGGAGGTGTGCAGAGTGGAGGTGTGCAGGGTGAAGGTATGCAGGGTGGAGGTGTGCAGGGTGGAGGTGTGCAGGGTGAAGGTATGCAGGGTGGATGTGTGCAGGGTGGAGGTGTGCAGAGTGGAGGTGTGCAGGGTGAAGGTGTGCAGGGTGGAGGTGTGCAGGGTGGAGGTATGCAGGGTGGAGGTGTGCAGGGTGAAGGTGTGCAGGGTGAAGGTGTGCAGGGTGGCGGTGTGTGGAGGTGTGCAGGGTGAAGGTTGCAGGGTGGAGGTGTGCAGGGTGGAGGTATGCAGGGTGGATGTGTGCAGGGTGGAGGTGTGCAGGGTGAAGGTGTGCAGGGTGGAGGTGTGCAGGGTGGAGGTATGCAGGGTGGAGGTGTGCAGGGTGGAGGTGTGCAGGTGAAGGTGTGCAGGGTGGAGGTGTGCAGGGTGAAGGTGTGCAGGGTGGAGGTGTGCAGGTGGAGGAGGATGTGGTGATAGAGGATGTGGTGATAGAGGTGTGGGATCATTGAGTGTGTTGAGGTGTGTGGATGCATTGATGGGTGGGGAGGTGTGCTGTTCTGATGTGCTTCTCTGTAGCTGAAGGAGCAACGCCTCCAGCCACGCCTCCAACTCCTTTACCACAAGGGAGTTCCACTTTGTCACGTGAGAGGTTGATACAGCTGGGTCACATGACCCCATTTGATACAGACATGGAAGAGTTGCCTGCTCAAATGGAAGAGCCAGCTGCAAGCCTGGGAGAGCACAGCACAGCCACCCTAGTTGTCCCTATGGAGGAGGTGCTAAGCTCATCATTTGGAAGCGCTAACAGCAGTCTAGTTAGTAACATCATGAGGCAGGAAGTGCAGATTTCCCATGAGGAAGAGGAAGAGGTTACATCTGTGCCAAGTGATGAAGAGGAGTACTTTCCTGCATCTGGAGAGATGCTCTCTGATGCCAGTGAGCACACCTCAGACGTAGAACAGTCTTCTAGCAGGAAAGGGAAAGGCAAGAGGAAACTTAGAGAGGTCCATAGTGATGAGAGTGAGGATGAACTAGTGGAGGTTAACTGGCCCAAGAAGAAACGCACATCTGGCACACATACAAGGAAGACCCAGGACGATGGTGATGAAGAGGTGTACCAGCTGAGGATCAGCAAGTATGAGGGGTTAACTGCAGACCCAGCAGAGCCAGACACAGTATTTCATGGAGGATTCAGAGTCCCTGGATCCATCTGGCATAAGCTTTACAAGTATGAAACTGATCTAACTATATTCTTCATTGCTCATCCCCCATCATCTCCCCTTCCTCTCCCCCTCTTCTTCCTCTCCTCTCCCCTCCTCTTCCTTTTCTCTCCCCTCCTCCCTCTCCCTCCTCTCCTCTTCCTCCTCTTCCTCTTCTCCCTCCTCTCCCTCCTCTTCCCCTCCTCTTCCCCTCCTCCCTCCTCTCCCCTCCTCTTCCCCTCCTCTCCTCTCCCCTCCTCTTCCCCTCCTCTTCCCCTCCTCCCCTCCTCTTCCCCTCCTCTCCCCTCCTCTTCCCCTCCTCCCCTCCTCTTCCCCTCCCTCCTCTCCCCCTCCAGGTACCAGCAGACAGGTGTGCGTTGGTTATGGGAGCTGCATGGTCAACAAGCAGGGGGCATCGTAGGTGACGAGATGGGTCTGGGGAAGACCATACAGATGATTGCCTTTCTTGCTGGCCTCAATGTCAGTGGTTTGCGCAGCAACGTGACTGGGTATGACAATATTTGGGATATGGGCTGGGGAGGAGGATAGTAGGCAGACATGTTTTCAATTACATGTTCATCAGTGGTGTATGGTCCCCTTAGGAATAGGGTTACCAGTGGTGTATGGTCCCCTTAGGAATAGGGTTACCAGTGGTGTATGGTCCCCTTAGGAATAGGGTTACCAGTGGTGTATGGTCCCCTTAGGAATAGGGTTATCAGTGGTGTATGGTCCCCTTAGGAATAGGGTTATCAGTGGTGTATGGTCCCCTTAGGAATAGGGTTACCAGTGGTGTATGGTCCCCTTAGGAATAGGGTTACCAGTGGTGTATGGTCCCCTTAGGAATAGGGTCATCAGTGGTGTATGGTCCCCTTAGGAATAGGGTTACCAGTGGTGTATGGTCCCCTTAGGAATAGGGTTATCAGTGGTGTATGGTCACCTTAGGAATAGGGTTATCAGTGGTGTATGGTCCCCTTAGGAATAGGGTTATCTAACTGCACGTGCTTACTTCATTGTGTCATAAACTCCTCCCCCTCATGTAGCAAGCTTGGACTAGGACCTGTTCTCATATTATGTCCTGCCACTGTTATGCACCAATGGGTACATGAGTTTCACAAGTGGTGGCCCCCATTCCGTGTGGCTGTTCTACATGGAACCGGGACGTTCTCAGGGGAAAGACAGAGGCTGGTCAATCGTATTATCAAATGTAATGGAATCCTTCTTACCACCTACTCTGGGGTGCGCATATACAAGGATAACCTGTTCTGCCACAAGTGGGACTACCTTGTGTTGGATGAAGGCCATAAGATAAGAAATCCTGATGCTGATGTGACGATTGTGTGCAAACAGGTACAGTGGCTGGCTGTCTCTCTTCAGGTGGTCGGTCCTGATGTTTTGGTGTGTGTGTGCTGTGATGTTAACCTCCTCCCCTTCCCTACACATCCTCCTCCCCTTCCCTACACATCCTCCTCCCCTTCCCTACGCATCCTCCTCCCCTTCCCTGCACATCCTTCACACCTTCCCTCTCCTCTCCACCCTCACAGTTTGCAACACCCCATCGCATCATCCTGTCTGGCTCCCCTATGCAGAACAACTTGAGAGAGCTGTGGTCATTGTTTGACTTTGTCTTTCCAGGGAAGCTGGGAACACTACCAGTGTTTATGGAACAGTTCTCTGTGCCCATAACACTTGGAGGATATGCCAATGCCACTGAGATGCAGGTAAAGGTCTCACCCCTCCTCCTCCTCACCCCTCCTCCTCACCCTGCTCATCACCCTCACCCTAATCCCTCCTCTCCACCCCTCCTCCTCCTCACCCCTCACCCTTACCCCACTCCTGTACCCCCAAAAAGCCTCATCCGTTAATCAATAGAGCTATTCCAATGAATAAGTATTGCCTTGTGCAAGTCTGGCTCACACCAGCCCATAACTTTTGGGCTTACCCACCATGAATATTGGGTGGTGCTGCTTTTTATAGTTAATGTGGTGGTCATTTCAATGTGCTGCGTGATTGGTGGTTAGATCTATGGATCATTCATTACCATATTAGACATTATAACTTCCATGGTTGACATAACTTAGTTGCCTACCCACCCATCATAAATAAAAGACAGATAAAAATCCCTGATCATGTGTTTAACACCTCACCCACATCCTACACCACAACCTGTACCACAACCTGCACCACACACATTACACAGAGGCCAACTCAGGTTAGTATGTGGGGTTTACCTATGCTGTAGGTTCGTACAGCCTACAAATGTGCCTGTGTTCTCAGAGATAGCATCAATCCTTACCTCCTGAGAAGGCTGAAGGCTGATGTAAAGATCCAACTGCCTGATAAGAACGAACAGGTCCTCTTCTGTCACCTAACTGATTACCAGAGAGAGCTCTACCATGACTTTATCCATGGTCCCCAGGTCCAAGCCATGTTGGCTGGGGGCAAGAAGGTTGGTGCAGGAGTGTCCCTCCATTGGCAGTAGTCATGGTAACAATATGTGCCCTTGGAACAAGGTGTTCTCAGGACTAGTGACCCTACGCAAGCTGTGTAATCACCCGGACCTGGTAACAGGGGAATATAACACCATTACAATAGAAGAGAGGGTAGATGGTGATGGTGATGGTGAGGACTTCATTAAAGTTGAGATCCCAAAGGAGAAGAAAGATCAGAGTGCGTTAGTGGGTGTGTATTTGTGAAGGGTGTAGTATGTATGGGTGAGTGTAGCTATGGTGAGTGTAGCTATGGCGAGTGTAGCTATGGGGAGTGTAGCTATGGGGAGTGTAGCTGTGGGGAGTGTAGCTATGGGGAGTGTAGCTATGGTGAGTGTAGCTATGGGGAGTGTAGTTATGGGGAGTGTAGCTATGGGGAGTGTAGCTATGGGGAGTGTAGCTATGGGGAGATTATATGGTTCTCAGTATGCTTTTAAAATCCTCCATCCCTACTGCAGTGAGAGGGAGTGAGGAGGGTTATGGACACTGGAGAAGGGCTGGAAAGATGATTGTTGTGGAGTCTCTCTTGAAGCTGTGGAAGGCACAGAACCACAGAGTCCTACTGTTCACCCAAGGCAGGCAGGTCAGAACTACTCCATATGGTGCACACCTTTGTACAAGGGTTGTGTAGTCACACACACACACACACACACACGCACACACACACGCACACACACACACACACACACCATATATACGTTTGCCCTACAGATGTTGGATATCCTGGAGCAGTTTGTTTTATCATGCAGCTACACATATCAGAGGATGGATGGATGTTCACCAATAGCTAGCAGACAACCCATGGTGAACAAATTCAACGAGGTAACTTGTGCTTATTGCATAATGCTACAGGTGTGTGTGTGTGTGTGTGTGTGTGTGTGTGTGTGTGTGTGTGTGTGTGTGTGTGTGTGTGTGTGTGTGTGTGTGTATGTGTGTGTGGGTGTCCTTTGTTCATGGTTACCTCTGTAGGATGACTCCATATTTGTGTTTCTTCTAACCACCCGTGTTGGAGGGTTGGGTGTGAACCTCACAGGAGCAGATCGTGTTCTCATCTATGATCCTGACTGGAACCCCAGCACTGATACACAGGTACCCCAGCACTGATACACAGGTACCCCAGCACTGATACACAGGTGCCCCAGCACTGATACACAGGTACCCCAGCACTGATACACAGGTACCCCAGCACTGATACACAGGTGCCCCAGCACTGATACACAGGTACCCCAGCACTGATACACAGGTACCCCAGCACTGATACACAGGTACCCCAGCACTGATACACAGGTACCCAGCACTGATACACACCGTACCAGTGGCAGTGTACTGATAATGACAGTGTACTGATAAGGGAACCATGTTAACAGTGTACTGATGATAAGGGACCTTCACTACGGTTAACCACTGGTATACCTAATGTATAACTTTGGTATAAATGTGACATAATTCAATTATGCAGTTATATACTAAGTTACATACATGCCCTAAAGCGGATGTAAACGTAACGTCAACATCAACATAGGTGATGTTCGGTTTACATTAGAATAGGGCTAGACTTCTAATCCAACGTCCTGCAGGAATAAAACATTATGTTGAGGTTACATCATACTGTAAACTCGCCTGGAGTTATACAAGCAGTTATGACCATGGTCTGCAGTGCTTGGTAACAGTGTACTGATAAGGGGAACCATGGTAACTGTGTGCTGTAGCATATTACACGTGTGGTCCCCAGGCCAGGGAGCGGGCATGGAGAATTGGGCAGACAAGACCAGTGACCATCTACAGACTGCTATGTGCAGGTACTATTGAAGAAAAGATCTATCACAGGTGGGAGTGGTTTTAAATAGGACTGAGGGGGTCCACATACTTTTCAATGCTGTCTGTTGCACAGGCAAATATTCAAACAGTTTTTGACAAACCGTGTCTTAAAAGACCCAAGACAGAGAAGGTTCTTCAAATCAAATGACCTTCATGAACTCTTCACACTGGGACCAGCTGACAGCACTACAACAGACACAGGAGCAATCTTTGCTGGCACTCATTCTGGGCATGTTCCCAAGAAGTCTGGAAGACAGAAGCAACATTGTGTGGAGAGGTCTCCGAAGAAGAAGGATAAAGATGGAAACTGTACTCCTAAAAAACTCTCCTCATTCCCCTCACCACTGAGTGACTCTGGAAGCCTTGCAACAACAGTCCAGGCCAGTACCCCCCTTCAGCTCTCTGAGCAGCCCAATGTGCCACCAGAACAAGTCACTGCTCCTATTCAACCCTCTGAACAGACCAATATTCTATCACTACAGACCACTGCCTCCCTTCAACCCTCTGAACAGACCAATATTCTATCACAACAGACCACTGCCTCCCTTCAACCCTCCGAACAGACCAATATTCTATCACAACAGACCACTGCCTCCCTTCAACCCTCTGAACAGACCAAACTTCTCTCTCAGTCATTGAATGCATGTTCCACTTCAGAACAGATCAACTGCTTGGACTACTTTCCTATAGAAGTGCCTTGCACTTCAGGCAGTCATCCCAGTACATCTGAAGGCAGTCATCCCAGTACATCTGAAGGCAGTCATCCCAGTACATCTGAAGGCAGTCATCCCAGTACATCTGAAGGCAGTCATCCCAGTACATCTGAAGGCAGTCATTATACCCCAGGAAGCCTTATGATTCCTGAAGGCCTTACCAGTGCTTCAGAAGACATTGGAAAGCCCACAACTGCCGCTGGTCCTCACAGCTCTGCTGGTCCTCACAGCTCTGCTGGTCCTCACAGCTCAGCTGGTCCTCACAGCTCTGCTGGTCCTCACAGCTCTGCTGGTCCTCACAGCTCAGCTGGTCCTCACAGCTCTGCTGGTCCTCACAGCTCTGCTGGTCCTCACAGCTCAGCTGGTCCACACAGTTCAGCTGGTCCTCACAGCTCAGCTGGTCCACACAGATCAGCTGGTCCACACAGCTCAGCTGGTCCTCACAGCTCAGCTGGTCCTCACAGCTCAGCTGGTCCTCACAGATCAGCTGGTCCGCACACAGCTGGTCCTCACAGCTCAGCTGGTCCACACAGCTCAGCTGGTCCACACAGCTCCAGCTCAGCTGGTCCTCACAGCTCAGCTGGTCCTCACAGTTCAACTAGTCCACACAGCTCAGCTGGTCCTCACAGTTCAGCTGGTCCACACAGCTTAGCTGGTCCTCACAGCTCAGCTGGTCCACACAGCTCAGGGATAGCTGCCGGCAAATATCCAAGCACCGCCCAACAAGAAGAGGGGAGGAGGAGGAGGAGGAAGGACAAACACAAGTGTGCTACTGTTGATGGTGTTGAAATTTCAGGGGTTGAAAGAACCAAAGTATATGAGAATACTGATCAGGAGAGCTCACAGAAACAGGACGACTTTGTTCTAAGGAAGCTGTTCAAGAGAACAGGTAATTGGGTGGGATAGGAGGGGAGGGGAGGGGAAGGGAGGGGAGGGGAGGGGAAGGGAGGGGAGGGGAAGGGAGAGGAGAAGGAGAAACAGATAGCAGTTAAGAGGGATAGAGGAATTGCAAAGCAGGTGGATGAGGTGGAATGATGTAGGGTGAGTTGAAGGGAAGGTGAGTGAGATAGCGGGGTGGTGTGAGATAGTGGGGAGATGTGGTGAGTGAGATAGTGGGAGGTGTGGTAATGAGATAGTGGGGAGGTGTGGTGAGTGAGATAGTGGGAAGGTGTGGTAGTGAGATAGTGGGGAGGTGTGGTGAGTGAGATAGTGGGGAGGTGTGGTGAGTGAGATAGTGGAAGGTGTGGTAGTGAGATAGTGGGGAGGTGTGGTGAGTGAGAGATAGTGGAGAGGGGGGTGAATGAGTGGAGGTGTGGTGAGGAGATAGTGGAGAGGTGGGGTGAATGAGTGGAGAGGTGGGGTGAGTGAGATAGTGGAGAGGTGTGGGAAGTGAGATAGTGGAGAGGTGGGGTGAATGAGTGGAGAGGGTAGTGAGATAGTGGAGAGGTGTGGGTAGTGAGATAGTGGAGAGGTGTGGGGAGTGAGATAGTGGGGAGGTGGGTGAATGAGTGGAAAGGTGTGGGATAGTGGGGAGGTGGGTGAATGAGTGGAGGTGTGGTGAGTGAAATAGTGGGGAGGTGGGGTGGATGAGTGGAGAGGTGTGATGAGTGAGATAGTGGAGAGGTGGGGTGGATGAGTGGAGAGGTGTGGTAAGTGAGATAGTGGGGAGGTGGGTGAATGAGTGGAAAGGTGTGGGATAGTGGGGAGGTGGGGTGAATGAGTGGAGAGGTGTGGTAAGTGAGATAGTGGAGAGGTGGGGTGGATGAGTGGAGAGGTGTGGTAAGTGAGATAGTGGGGAGGTGGGTGAATGAGTGGAGAGGTGTGGTGGCTGCTATTTATGACTTTTAAAATACTCCCTCTGTGGTCAGGCATCCAGTCAGCCATGAAGCATGATGCAATCATGGACAGTGGAGATCCTGACTATGTACTGATAGAAGCTGAAGCAAAGGCAGTAGCAAAGGGTGCTAGTAAGGCCATGAAGGAGTCGAGGAGGCAATGTTCCTTGGCTCCACTGGGATGGCCCACATGGACAGGACAACATGGGATAGCAGGGGCACCTAAGACCAGGTATTGGATGGTTGTGTGTGACAGTGTTTATACAACTTAATCTGGTGATTTTCAATGTGCACAGGTTTGTGCCACATGTTGCTAAACAAGTAAGTATTTACAATCATATGTGCGGATCATCCGTTTCCTCGTTGAATTTGGGATGTAAACACACACACACACACACACACACACACACACACACACACGTTTAGGGCAATCCCTCCTCGAGTCAACATTTTGATGGTCAGCTCTCTGGACAACGGGGGTCTCTAAATACAGCCTCTGGGGACATGCTTGCCAAGATAAGGTCGAGGAACATGCATACCAACTCTGCTACTGGTAGTGCATCCGTTAGCGATAGCCAGAGACAGCTGCTAAGCGATATAAGGAACTTCATCGCCACGCAGTGCAGGGTTGCTGGCCAGGCTACCACTGGCGAGATATTAACAAAGTTCCAAGGCCGCCTGCCCACATCGGATACTGCCGTTTTTCGCTCCATGTTGCACGAGATTTGTAACTTCTCTCGCCACCACGGAGGTGAAGGACTGTGGCAACTCAAACTAGAATTCAGATAACCTCAGCGCCTTAATTATTGTTGTGTGTCACGGGAACTATTATAAATTTATTAAATAGTTAAATGACACACACACAACATTAAGGCATTTACGTCATCTTGAGCAGTCCCTCGACCATGAAGATTGATCAGAAGTGCCTGTCGCTTTGTGCCGAAGTTGACTGCTTCCTCAGCCTTGAGGTACTCAAGAAAGGCTATGCCACGCCCACTGACTTTTGGAAGGAGCTGGATTCTGGGCCCGATACAGTGTCAAGGTGGGGGAAGAGCGCAGTGAGCACTATACCTTATCTGCATAGTACTGTACACGACATTTCGGTCCTGCTGGACGAATTTTTGCCATCTGTTGATGCGCTGTCTAGCACTCAATTGGGTCATTGCAAAGACTTGTCGCATCAGTGTTAACGAGTGTTTAATTAGGGAAGCGGCTATATGCAGAGGCATTTCATAATAGTCGTATATTTGTGGCTGCAGCACGCTCGTGCTCGTTTGCGTATGTCTGTGCCTGTGTGTGAGTGTATTTGTGTGTGTGTGTGTGTGTGTGTGCACGCGCGCGCATGCGAGTGTGTATAAGCGTGCGTGTGTGTTGCTGACGTGCGGGGGTCTATAAGTCTTGCATAACGCGATCATCTCCTCTGCAGTTACCTCATGTGCTTGATAACGAAGCTGATATCCCTCGATACGGGACATGGTAAGCTCATACGCGTGTGTGTGGGTGGGTGGGTGTATATACGCGCGCGCGTACGTGCATGTGTGCGGGGGAGTACGAGGGATCGTTTTTCAGCGCGCCTAAGGTTCTTCGCTCCATTGAATAACCTCTTAGAGCAGTTGCATAACTGGGATATGTTAAAAGGCATGGGCCGTTTAGGGGGCTTCGTGATTCTCGCAGACACTACTTCTGTCCAGCTTTGTGCATGTCATATATTTGTATGGGTGCCTCAGTAGTGCACAGGTGTGTAATAGCCACAGGCACATGCTGATAGTATGTCCCTTAATTCACCTATTTGTACGTGTGTGCAGGGATGAGAGCTCTGCCAGAGGTGTACAGAGAGTTGGCTGAGATGCCTGTGGACATCACCAAACTGAAGTATTGGTGCGGCAGTGAGAAACCCATCCCAGATAAACTGCGAAATGCAGCCTATATCCATTACTGAGTGTGTTAGTGTGTGTGTGTGTGTGTGTGTGTGTGTGTGTGTGTGTGTGTATGTGTGTGTGTGTGTTTGTGTGTGTGTGTGCGTGTCTGACCTATTTAGTTATCTTTATGGTTATGTTTACAGTTTCTTTTACACAAATCTTTGTTTCATTGTCCGTTGCATAAGGGCTTCCTCCCCCTCATCAGACAAGCCTACCCTCCCATCTACACCCCACCCACACCCACCCTCCCATCTACCACCTCACCCACCACCCCACCCTGAACTTTAGCAGCCTTCCTGTTGCCATAGCTACACATTGCAGTACAATATCCTATTATGGGTGTGGTCCTTTAAACAATTGAATGGATACACCCAAGGGGGGAGGAGGGGAGGGAGGGAGGGGGGGGGGGGACATTATGTATGAAGGGAAGGGTATCCTCCATTCATAGTCAGCCTCATTCAGTCATCACTGACAACATGTGCCCCCCCCCCCCCCCCCCATCTCCTATTGAGATCATCCCAAATGCCCCTCCCCTACTGTGGGATACTGTGGGATACTGTATTGTGGACACCTTAACTTTTTCCCTCACTGGAGCTACAACACAAGATCATCAGCACAATTCACTTCATCAAGGAGTTCTATGGTTATGTGTCCAGCACTCATCTGAGACACATGTACCTGGTGTGGAACCTTGGTGAGAGGTTACTGGTGGTGCCAGGCTATGCATGTATCTGTGATGCAGCTATGGATGTTGCTGTTTGTCTTGGTAGTATCTGACATCTTGCATTTAATACCCTCCCTCCCCTTACTCATTCCTCCTTTCTCCCCTCCCACTCCTCCCTCTCTCACCCCACACTCCTCCCTCTCTCACCCCACACTCCTCCCTCTCCCACCCCACACTCCTCCCTCTCTCACCCCACAATCCTCCCTCTCTCACCCCACACTCCTCCCTCTCTATCCCCACACTCCTCCCTCTCTATCCCCACACTCCTCCCTCTCTCACCCCACACTCCTCCCTCTCACCCACACTCCTCCCTCTCTCACCCAACACTCCTCCCTCTCACCCCACACTCCTCCCTCGCACCCCACACTCCTCCCTCTCACTCCACTCCTCCCTCTCTCACCCCACACTCCTCCCTCACTCACTCCTCCCTCTCTCACCCCACACTCCTCCCTCTCTCCCATAAATAGCACGGAACACTAGTTTTGATGGCACAAGAAAAGCAGCTGACTTCTTTGAGGAGAAGGTTAGGAGGGCTTGTAGAGGGGAAGGTCAGGAGGGCTTGTAGAGGGGAAGGTTAGGAGGGCTTGTAGAGGAGAAGGTTAGGAGGGCTTGTAGAGGGGAAGGTTAGGAGGGCTTGTAGAGGGGAAGGTTAGGAGGGCTTGTAGAGGGGAAGGTTAGGAGGGCTTGTAGAGGGGAAGGTTAGGAGGGCTTGTAGAGGAGAAGGTTAGGAGGGCTTGTAGAGGGGAAGGTTAGGAGGACTTGTAGAGGGGAAGGTTAGGAGGGCTTGTAGAGGAGAAGGTTAGGAGGGCTTGTAGAGGGGAAGGTTAGGAGGGCTTGTTGAGGGGAAGGTTAGGAGGGCTTGTAGAGGGGAAGGTTAGGAGGGCTTGTAGAGGGGAAGGTTAGGAGGGCTTGTAGAGGGGAAGGTTAGGAGGACTTGTAGAGGGGAAGGTTAGGAGGGCTTGTAGAGGGGAAGGTTAGGAGGGCTTGTAGAGGGGAAGGTTAGGAGGGCTTGTAGAGGGGAAGGTTAGGAGGGCTTGTAGAGGGGAAGGTTAGGAGGGCTTGTAGAGGGGAAGGTTAGGAGGGCTTGTAGAGGGGAAGGTTAGGAGGGCTTGTTGAGGGGAAGGTTAGGAGGGTTTGTAGAGGGGAAGGTTAGGAGGGCTTGTAGAGGGGAAGGTTAGGAGGGCTTGTAGAGGGGAAGGTTAGGAGGGCTTGTAGAGGGGAAGGTTAGGAGGGCTTGTAGAGGAGAAGGTTAGGAGGGCTTGTTGAGGGGAAGGTTAGGAGGGCTTGTAGAGGGGAAGGTTAGGAGGGCTTGTAGAGGGGAAGGTTAGGAGGACTTGTAGAGGGGAAGGTTAGGAGGGCTTGTAGAGGGGAAGGTTAGGAGGGCTTGTAGAGGGGAAGGTTAGGAGGGCTTGTAGAGGGGAAGGTTAGGAGGACTTGTAGAGGGGAAGGTTAGGAGGGCTTGTAGAGGGGAAGGTTAGGAGGGCTTGTAGAGGGGAAGGTTAGGAGGGCTTGTAGAGGGGAAGGTTAGGAGGGCTTGTAGAGGGGAAGGTTAGGAGGGCTTGTAGAGGGGAAGGTTAGGAGGGCTTGTAGAGGGGAAGGTTAGGAGGGCTTGTGGTTAGGAGGGCTTGTAGAGGGGAAGGTTAGGAGGGCTTGTGGTTAGGAGGGCTTGTAGAGGAGAAGGTTAGGAGGGCTTGTAGAGGGGAAGGTTAGGAGGGCTTGTAGAGGGGAAGGTTAGGAGGGCTTGTTGAGGGGAAGGTTAGGAGGGCTTGTAGAGGGGAAGGTTAGGAGGGCTTGTAGAGGGGAAGGTTAGGAGGGCTTGTTGAGGGGAAGGTTAGGAGGGCTTGTAGAGGGGAAGGTTAGGAGGGCTTGTAGAGGGGAAGGTTAGGAGGGCTTGTAGAGGGGAAGGTTAGGAGGGCTTGTAGAGGGGAAGGTTAGGAGGCTTGTAGAGGGGAAGGTTAGGAGGGCTTGTAGAGGAGAAGGTTAGGAGGGCTTGTAGAGGGGAAGGTTAGGAGGGCTTGTAGAGGGGAAGGTTAGGAGGCTTGTAGAGGGGAAGGTTAGGAGGGCTTGTAGAGGAGAAGGTTAGGAGGGCTTGTAGAGGGGAAGGTAGGAGGGCTTGTAGAGGGGAAGGTTAGGAGGCTTGTAGAGGGGAAGGTTAGGAGGGCTTGTAGAGGAGAAGGTTAGGAGGGCTTGTAGAGGGGAAGGTTAGGAGGGCTTGTAGAGGGGAAGGTTAGGAGGGCTTGTAGAGGAGAAGGTTAAGAGGGCTTGTAGAGGGGAAGGTTAGGAGGGCTTGTAGAGGGGAAGGTTAGGAGGGCTTGTAGAGGGGAAGGTTAGGAGGGCTTGTAGAGGGGAAGGTTAGGAGGCTTGTAGAGGGGAAGGTTAGGAGGGCTTGTAGAGGAGAAGGTTAGGAGGGCTTGTAGAGGGGAAGGTTAGGAGGGCTTGTAGAGGGGAAGGTTAGGAGGGCTTGTAGAGGGGAAGGTTAGGAGGGCTTGTAGAGGGGAAGGTTAGGAGGGCTTGTAGAGGGGAAGGTTAGGAGGGCTTGTGGTTAGGAGGGCTTGTTGAGGGGAATATCTGGTTAACGTCTGGTTGCATGATGTACATGTATGGTTAACGTCTGGTTGCATGATGTACATGTATGAAGTGACTGGCTCCCTGTTAACCACTAAAGTGATTCCTACAGAACAGAAGCAATGGGGGGGGGGGGGGGGGGGGGGGGGGGAGGCCCCATGTGGGGTGTCTGTCAGCTGCAAGCCCCTCTCCCTCCTCCCTCTGGGGGCTACCTTTCACTGTTATACAATTGGTCTTCAAAGGGTTATGACACATACTATCTTTGGGTGTGTTAGGAAATTAAGTTGGAGTATTTACTCACATTGTGTGTAGTGTGTAGTGTGTTTGTGTTAATTCCACTGATGAACTCTCAAGCTATGCTTCAGGCTGAGTGTAGTGTGTGGGTGACTTGATAGCATTATGTGTTCGACTACCACACACACACACACACACACACACACACACACACACACACACACACACACACACACACACACACACTAGGTTCTTTCGGCATTCTCGTTAGCAGAGTCAAAGAAAATCCTTCACAGTCCAAAGCACCAAGGATTGGTCTATACTGAAGAGGACCAGATCAAGGCAGTGTGTGCCCATGTAGAAGACTGCTATCAGAACCACAGGAGGTCTTTCTTTGGCATATTGCCTCCTGATGTCTGCAATTTGTGCAACTATGCCTCTGGTAAGTGCAAAAATGGCTCTGGAGGGGTGGGGAGGGAGGGGAGGGAGGGGGAGGGAGGGGGAGGTAAGTGCAACTCCCTCTTGGAGTTGGTTTTGTGAGAATACAGCTCAGCATTGTCCTACCTGCTACAACACTCCTGAGGGGAGAAGAGGGGAGGAGACAGGGGGAGGGAGGTAGAGACATCTTGTGCTCTGATTTATACTACTCAATAGTTTTATATGATGGTGTTTGGTTGCCATGATAACAGTACTGCCTTTGATGAGTGTGGTTATCTGATGGGTGTGGTCATGCCAATGATACCTGGTAGTACTGTACTGCCTTTACTCACATCTACCCCCCTCCTCCTCCCTTCCCCTCCCTCCTCCCTTCCCCTCCCTCCTCCCTTCCCCTCCCTCCTCCCTTCCCCTCCCTCCTCCTCCCTTCCCCTCCCTCCTCCCCTTCCCTCCCTCCTCCCCCTTCCCTCCCTTCTCCCCTTCCCCTCCCTTCTCCCCTTCCCTCCCCTTCCCTTCCCTCCTCCTCTCTTCCCTCCCTCCTCTCTTCCCTCCCTCCTCCCTTCCCCTCTCCTCCCTTCCCCTCTCCTCCCTTCCCCTCTCCTCCCTTCCCCTCTCCTCCCTTCCCCTCTCCTCCCTTCCCCTCTCCTCCCTTCCCCTCTCCTCCCTTCCCCTCTCCTCCCTTCCCCTCTCCTCCCTTCCCCTCTCCTCCCTTCCCCTCTCCTCCCTTCCCCTCTCCTCCCTTCCCCTCTCCTCCCTTCCCCTCTCCTCCCTCCTCCCCTCCCTCCTCTCATCCCCTCCCTCCCTCCTTTCCTCCTCCTCCCTTCCCTCCTCCTCCCACCCCCTCCTCCTCTCCTCTACAAACCTACATCATACAGTTGCAGACAGCCTATCCTACAGTAGGCTTAAGGACATGGTGTCCAGAAACCCTCGACTGCTGACAGCTGCTGTGCAACACATCATTCACCTTCTCAAAGCAGAAGTGATGCAGAATCAAGAACACGGGGAGACGGAAGTGTTGCTGCCTCTGTTGCACATGTTCAAGGAGTTTGTAACCATGGTGAGGAATCGCTGTTTTGTGGGAGAGGGTGGGGGTTGAAGTGTAAGGGTGGGTAGTGATAACAGTGCAGCCTTGTTAGTTATTAACACACACACACACACACACACACACACACACACACACACAGGCAAGTGATGTGAACATAGCAGAGGCATACCAGGTGGTCTATCCATTCTACATGTGGCCTTTGGCTTATGCTGAGAGTGCAAAGAAGACATTGGATGTTGTTCTGTTGGAGATAAAATCTCGGGGCAGTGCATTCAGACGTAGAATGCTTGTAGAGCAAGACCTTCACTTGACAACTGACAAGATGTGAGTATCTACACAAGTTAGAACTTTGTATTCAAGTATATTCATAGCTCACATGCAGATGATAGTTTCAGTCTGTTCTTTCAATTCTCCATGTATACTAAATCCTATAACTAACTAGCTTTGAAGTGTTCATGTTTCCTGTATGAACCTAAAGACACTGTTGTGTTGTGTTTATGTGCAGTGATGGTGTGTACATCATTGTAACCATGCCAACACTGATTCCTACCTAATGGGCATACATAGTACCATTGTTTATAATCTTGCAACTAATAATTCTGTATGGTTACTAACTGTTTCAATAACTTTACCTAACCTATCTTGCAGGGTGAGGCATCAAGCAGTCCACATTATGGTGGACATGTCTCTTGCTGATGCCAAAGCTCCTCTCCTGTTTGAGATATTCAATAACAAACAGGAGAAGTTGGAACCTTTTGTACTCAAGAAACTACTGATAAGGAGTATCCATAACCTGCAAAGAGACCTGTTGAAGTGTTGTGTGTGTGTGTGTGTGTGTGTGTGTGTGTGTGTGTGTGTGTGTGTGTGTGTGTGTGTGTGTGTGTGTGTGTGTAACATTATATAACCAATCACATGGAACTCACAAGCATTGAAGTTGTGTGGTTTTCCATGAACATTGGATGTTTGGCAACTTGAGGTCACTGTGCCACCAAAGGCTTCAGTATTAAAAGGGTGTGCTGTAGCTCCGCCCCTTCCCCTCATAGAAGTTTATGTGTGTGTACATGTGGGTGTGAGTGTTTCCCTAACTGCACTGCCAGATGTTTTCAAATCAGTGTTCCCTACTCATGATGTCCTTGAATTGGAGCACAAACTTCAGGTACGTGTTTTGTTATTTATTCATTGAATAGCTTTGGCAACAATGTCACGTAATGAATCTGTTTGCTGGTTGCCCTGTTGGCATATTCATGGCTTGTTAAAGGTTCAGAGGTTTGCCTGCTACTGAAATGAATATTGGCTAAGCTTGTCTTATATTCATTCGACTGACTTTAATCATTTTTTTGGTCACATGTTCTGCCTGCAATGGTTATCTTTTGTGGCAATGGTACCACACCCACATGCATGTGATTATGATTGGTGTGTGTGTGTTGTGCAATCTTCATTCCATAGGAATTTTCTCCAGACGTCATCCACACTTTTGCCAGTATGGCTTTGGAGAAGATGGAAGAAGCAGCAGCCAAAGGCAGTGATATTGATGTACAAAACTTCCTAAGCAGTGAACTGAACAAACTTCATCACATGATAATGCAGTACCCTGGTGAGCAGAAAGGGGAAATGGTGGGAGGGACATGTGGGGAAGGGACTAGATAGCAGGGCACACCCCTTAATGGACATTCATATCATTCACCCACCCACATTCTAATTAACAGCAGGTCGCCGTGACAGCATTACTGCAGTAAACAGTCCAGGTGATGGCAGCCATTCTTCCTTTTCTTTTCCCTCGGAGCTGTCTGAAGACCTACTCGGCAGCTTCTCTCTGCCTGTTCCCTACGTGCACACACACGCCCTCTCTAGTAGCCATGTAGAGGATGTGTCCACCAAACTGAGGGAGGTGATAACTAAGTGCCAGCAATCAGACCACCCAAGTAGTCACAGTAAGAGTGACATACTGGACCAGCTCAAGACACTAGCATCTACAAGTCACCGTACCAATGGTGCCGGCGCCGGAGATCAGGTGATGTCACCTGACTTGGACCGTGCCTGTTCTCCATCCAGCGACAGTCTCTCTGTGGAGGAGCTGGATGCAATGAGGTGTGGCTCTGCTCTGAGCAAGAACTCCACGCAATCAGAGGACACAGGGCCAGCCCCCTCTGACCTCACCAGGGGTGACGCCTGTGCTCTTCCCCAGACCTTGACAGAGAGAGGGTCTGTGTCCTCAGAGTCGTCTAAGTCCCCAGACCCATACAGGTGCAACAATCGAGCAGACACCCCAGATGAGGGGAGTTCAAAGGGCGATTCCTTGGTGGGCTCCAGAAGGGGTAGCAAGGCAGAGACGCCAAAATCTATTCAGGATAACGACAGTGTCTCAGCCTATATTGATTGCGTCTTTGAGCTGGATGGGTCAGTTGATGACTGTGACACACCTAGGGCAGAGTCCATACTATTCAGGACAGGAAGTGTGGACACCACCTCCATCATCACCACTGATTCGACTAAAAGGAAACCACACCCCTCTCTGAAGAGGCGTGACACAGAGCTAAGCATAAGGACTCCTCAGGATAGCAAACCTGTAGCCATCATTGGGAGAAGTGGGGAGGGTTCCATGAGGAACAAGAGATATGGGATGGTATCCAGCAGCAACGGGACATCAGGCCAAACTACACTTAGGGTGAAGCCTCGCAGTAACCCCACCGCCACACTCAGCATGAAGAAGGCCAAGAGGCCGGAGCTAAGTACTGGTGTGTTCTCTCCCGCTAAGAAGGTGAACACCAAGATGGTGAAACTTATTCTGGCGGGAAATGACACCTTGGTGACATCTGTTGCTGACGCTTACACACGCCTCTTGATGTCAGACCCATCCATTTTCAGTGGACTGGAGGTCCTCTTTTACTACATCCCTCTGAGCCATACCTCAACAGCATACGGCCATATGTCTGATGTCCCACAAGTGGGGGCCGGGAGTGGAGACCTTCCGGAACCCTTCAATACCACGGCTGACCTAACTGGAAATACCATCCATATTGCACGCTTCCTCTCCTATATGGACAGTTGGTATGAAAGGAACGTCATGTTGGCTGTCCACAACACACTTAGAATTATTCCAACGGTTGGTAAATATTGGCCCTTGTATTTCACGAAACAACCACACACACACACACACACACACACACACACACTCACAGGACAAGTTGTCGTCCATAATGCAGAGGTATACTTCCCCTCTGGAAGGGGATCCCACAACCACACCCAGAGGTCCTCTCCACCCATCCAAGGTAAGCTGGCCATCTCACCTTGTGTACCCTGATCCCCGTGTCCCCTGATCTCCTTGTCCCCTGATCCCTTGTCCCCTGATCCCATGTCCCCTGATCCCCATGTCCCGTGTCCCCTGATCCCCATGTCCCCTGATCCCCATGTCCCCTGATCCCCTGATCCCATGTCCCCTGATCCCATGTCCCCTGATCCCCATGTCCCCTGATCCCATGTCCCGTGTCCCCTGATCCCCATGTCCCCTGATCCCATGTCCCGTGTCCCCTGATCCCATGTCCCGTGTCCCCTGATCCCATGTCCCCTGATCCCATGTCCCCTGATCCCCATGTCCCCTGATCCCATGTCCCGTGTCCCCTGATCCCCATGTCCCCTGATCCCATGTCCCCTGATCCCCATGTCCCATGTTCCCTGATCCCATGTCCCCTGATCCCCATGTCCCCTGATCCCATGTCCCCTGATCCCCATGTCCCCTGATCTCCCATGTCCCCTGATCTCCCATGTCCCCTGATCCCCCATGTCCCCTGATCCCCTGTGTCCTCCCTGCCCAGGTACTGCTTAACATTGTATCCAGTTACTGTAGGGAAGCAGCTCACACAGTTAGGGTCAAAATGCTCAAAGTCAAGGTATGAATGGGTAAGGGGTGGAGGCAATATTATGTCACCCCACCCCCCTGCCTCACATGTCACCCCACCCCCTGCCTTACATGTCACCCACCCCCCTGCCTCACATGTCACCCCACCCCCTGCCTTACATGTCACCCACCCCCCTGCCTCACATGTCACCCCACCCCCCTGCCTCACATGTCACCCCACCCCCCTGCCTCACATGTCACCCCACCCCCCTGCCTTACATGTCACCCACCCCCCTGCCTCACATGTCACCCCACCCCCCTGCCTCACATGTCACCCCACCCCCCTGCCTTACATGTCACCCACCCCCTGCCTCACATGTCACCCCACCCCCCTGCCTTACATGTCACCCCACCCCCTGCCTTACATGTCACCCACCCCCCTGCCTCACATGTCACCCCACCCCCCTGCCTCACATGTCACCCCACCCCCCTGCCTTACATGTCACCCACCCCCCTGCCTTACATGTCACCCACCCCCCTGCCTCACATGTCACCCCACCCCCCCGCCTTACATGTCACCCCACCCTCCTGCCTTACATGTCACCCCACCCCCTGCCTCACATGTCACCCCACCCCCTGCCTCACATGTCACCCCACCCCCCTGCTCACACGTCACCCCACCCCCTGCCTCACATGTCACCCCACCCCCCTGCCTCACATGTCACCCCACCCCCCTGCCTCACATGTCACCCCACCCCCCTGCTCACACGTCACCCCACCCCCCCGCCTTACATGTCACCCCACCCCCCTGCCTCACATGTCACCCCACCCCCCTGCCTCACATGTCACCCCACCCCCCTGCTCACACGTCACCCCACCCCCCCGCCTTACATGTCACCCCACCCCCCTGCCTCACATGTCACCCCACCCCCCTGCCTCACATGTCACCCCACCCCCCTGCCTCACATGTCACCCCACCCCCCTGCCTCACATGTCACCCCACCCCCCTGCCTCACACGTCACCCCACCCGCCTGCCTCACATGTCACCCCACCCCCCTGCTCACACGTCACCCCACCCCCCCGCCTTACATGTCACCCCACCCCCTGCCTTACATGTCACCCACCCCCCTGCCTTACATGTCACCCACCCCCCTGCCTTACATGTCACCCACCCCCCCGCCTTACATGTCACCCCACCCCCCTGCCTCACATGTCACCCCACCCCCCTGCCTCACATGTCACCCCACCCCCCTGCCTCACACGTCACCCCACCCGCCTGCCTCACATGTCACCCCACCCCCCTGCTCACACGTCACCCCACCCCCCCGCCTTACATGTCACCCCACCCCCTGCCTCACATGTCACCCACCCCCCTGCCTTACATGTCACCCACCCCCCTGCTCACACGTCACCCCACCCCCTGCCTTACATGTCACCCCACCCCCTGCCTTACATGTCACCCACCCCCCTGCCTTACATGTCACCCCACCCCCCCTGCCTTACATGTCACCCCACCCCCTGCCTTACATGTCACCCCACCCCCCCTGCCTTACATGTCACCCCACCCCCCCTGCCTTACATGTCACCCCACCCCCTGCCTTACATGTCACCCCACCCCCCCTGCCTTACATGTCACCCCACCCCCTGCCTTACATGTCACCCACCCCCCTGCCTCACACGTCACCCCACCCCCTGCCTTACATGTCACCCCACCCCCCTGCTCACACGTCACCCCACCCCCTGCCTTACATGTCACCCCACCCCCTGCCTTACATGTCACCCACCCCCCTGCTCACACGTCACCCCACCCCCTGCCTTACATGTCACCCCACCCCCTGCCTTACATGTCACCCACCCCCCTGCCTCACATGTCACCCACCCCCCTGCCTCACATGTCACCCCACCCCCTGCCTCACATGTCACCCCACCCCCCTGCCTCACATGTCACCCCACCCCCTGCCTTACATGTCACCCCACCCCCTGCCTTACATGTCACCCACCCCCCTGCTCACACGTCACCCCACCCCCTGCCTTACATGTCACCCCACCCCCTGCCTTACATGTCACCCACCCCCCTGCCTTACATGTCACCCCACCCCCCCTGCCTTACATGTCACCCCACCCCCTGCCTTACATGTCACCCCACCCCCCCTGCCTTACATGTCACCCCACCCCCCCTGCCTTACATGTCACCCCACCCCCTGCCTTACATGTCACCCCACCCCCCCTGCCTTACATGTCACCCCACCCCCTGCCTTACATGTCACCCACCCCCCTGCCTCACACGTCACCCCACCCCCTGCCTTACATGTCACCCCACCCCCCTGCTCACACGTCACCCCACCCCCTGCCTTACATGTCACCCCACCCCCTGCCTTACATGTCACCCACCCCCCTGCTCACACGTCACCCCACCCCCTGCCTTACATGTCACCCCACCCCCTGCCTTACATGTCACCCACCCCCCTGCCTCACATGTCACCCACCCCCCTGCCTCACATGTCACCCCACCCCCTGCCTCACATGTCACCCCACCCCCCTGCCTCACATGTCACCCCACCCCCTGCCTTACATGTCACCCCACCCCCTGCCTTACATGTCACCCACCCCCCTGCTCACACGTCACCCCACCCCCTGCCTTACATGTCACCCCACCCCCTGCCTTACATGTCACCCACCCCCCTGCCTCACATGTCACCCACCCCCCTGCCTCACATGTCACCCCACCCCCTGCCTCACATGTCACCCCACCCCCCTGCCTCACATGTCACCCCACCCCCTGCCTTACATGTCACCCCACCCCCCTGCTCACATGTCACCCCACCCCCCCGCCTTACATGTCACCCCACCCCCTGCCTCACATGTCACCCCACCCCCCTGCCTCACATGTCACCCCACCCCCCCGCCTTACATGTCACCCCACCCCCCTGCCTCACATGTCACCCCACCCCCTGCCTCACATGTCACCCCACCCCCCTGCCTTACATGTCACCCACCCCCCCTGCCTTACATGTCACCCCACCCCCCTGCCTCACACGTCACCCCACCCCCCCGCCTCACATGTCACCCCACCCGCCTGCCTCACATGTCACCCCACCCCCCTGCCTACCACTCTCACTTGAGACTCCATCATCTATTGGCAGCTGTCCACCAAGACAGACAAGTCAAAGATCATTCACCAGGAGTTCCACATGATGTATCGTTTGGACATACAGAGACTTACTGGCAAGAAGAGTAAGGCTGGGGAGGAGGTGAGGGGGCTGCATAAGCAAGTGTTGTTGTGTTTACAGCCAAGGATCGTCAAGTGAAGACCTTTGATGCCAATGTCACCATCACACAGGTAAGGGGCCTAAGGGCTCGGTTGATCACAGTGTGAACATGCCCCTCCCCCTCAGTTAGCATTAGATGGGAGCCTCATTCGGTCAGAGATGAGAGAAGAAATGGGAGTCTGGATAGTCCGAGCTTCAAATATTCCTAGGGCTGGGGATCCATCCGTCTGTAACCCAGGTAACAATAGCTAACCACCAAAGGTACTGACTAGCTGGGATTTTAACCTTCTGATGCTGTTTGTGTAGAGAGCGAGTCATTTGAACTGAGCATCATCCAAGCAACAGCTGAAGGTGGCAGACTTGGGTCCACCAAAGTAAGTTGATTACATGATGTGTAGATCTAACCTGTTTACGTTACACACCACACCCACACACCTCAGTATCGTTTTGCAAAGGAATCACTTTATCACGCCTACAACCTCATACTGGAGACAAGGGACAAACCAATCAGTGTTATGATTGATGGAAATACTGAAAGTGTTATTGATAATGTTGTTAGGTATGTAACACACTTCAGTATTGCGGTGTTAGGATTTCCTGTGTTCACATATCAGTGCAGGTTATTAAGTTGGATGTGTATATTAGTGTGACTGTTAGTTATGTTAGCCTGTATGGTTATACTAGTGCTTATCAAGGCCAATAACTTAACCCTTCCTCTCTCACAGAATGGATGTGTCCCCAGTGTACTCGGAAAGCACCAGTACATCACGGCACAGCGATAGACAGGAGAGACAGGTGTTCTTCCCTCTAATGACCTTCTGGCCTGTGGACCTATAACATCCACCAGTCAATGGGTTTTTAATTACATACTTGAACTATTTATTGTCCTTGTCTGTTTCTACAGGTAGAAAACTGTTTTATGCTCAATGAAAATGTTTTGTTTTTTTTTGTTGTTGTTGCCCCTTTTTTTTTTAAAAGCATAATATCTTCTAATAACATGCAAACACGAATGGGGACGGGGGTTCAAAGATTAGGGACTGGGACAGCTACACGTGAGGTCTTAATAATTGTGTGGCCATCCACTGAAGAGAGTTCAGTTGTCTGCTAGGGTCTAATCTGACTCCATCTAGGTGCAGCTCTGTCCCACATTGAAAGAGAACTTCTTGTTCCTATAGGAGCACACCTCTAGTCCAACACCCCAGTCTCATGTCCCACTTACTTTATGAAGACTATGACGAAGACCTGCATTTTCTGTTACTACAGCAACCTGTATTTCAAGATCACGTTTGAGGGACCTATGCCCTGTCAACCAGTGGTAGTAATCCCATAGTTCACAAACAGATTGGCAACACGTAACACCTACCATAATTGCTAGATCCAACCAAAGTGAGGGAAGGAAGGTTATCTTTGGCAAGGTAGTACCACATGCCTAAAGCATACAATGGTTCTCATTATTTAGTGCCAATACAAATAAATCCTTCAATGGCACACTGATATAGGACCAACCTTTAGCATGGAATGTCCATCCACTTCTGAAGTACTCACTGTACTTGATTCGCTCCTCACACCCAAGCTTGGCAATTGATTCCAAAAATTCATTTGCAAAATGGATGTACATACTGGGCACATGCTTGGCCACACCCTTTGCACCGTAGAAACCATTGGCCTGAGGAGAAGCACCCAGAACAGAACACTGCCCCACTGAAGATAGAATGGCTCTAATGTACTCTGGAGGGAGGTTGAAATAGCCAGAGGTGAGGAATAGTCTCTCCTCCTCCGCCAGGTGTGCTAGTAGTCTTTGAGTGACAGTGGCATCTTGAGTTATGTTGTACTGACCCATCTGAAGGAATGGATAAACCACAGTATCCAAACAGTCACCATCTTCTGATATTTCATTCCAAGCCTTGCTTTCCACACCAGGGTTGTCAGATGCAGTTGTAAATCCAAGTAATGCGTTTCTAAAGCTGCTTCTGAAAGCTTTTGATGCACGTCTGGAGGTCAGAGGATTCTTGGCTGCTATAGGAGCCTCTGTGTTACCATTGGTTTTTGCCCGGAATGAAAAGCTGGAAACAGTATCCACCAAACTTGCCATGAAGTCGGCAAGTTGCGGACAATCGGAGAATTTCATATAGCGATCTTGCCGATTGGTAAAATAGTCACGACTAAGATTTGCTCTAATAGGAACGGAACCAATAGACTTAGTTATAAACATCTACCAATGTTAGAACCTACCCACTGATAATAAAACTGTCATCAAAAAGATAGATTTTCATGTGCTGAAGACCCATAACCTCGTTAAATCTCGAAGGAGCGACACTCCTAAGCAAGCCTCTTAGGTTCGGCGTGTGGTAGAAGTACAGTCCAAACCTTTTGTCAATCAGGTCTTTGAGAAGTGTGTACGAGTTAGGGGAGCCTCTAAAGCCTCTCAAGTGGTCCAGAAGGATCTTTGTCCTCAGCTCGGGTCTCGACACGTCTGCCATGGAGCTGCGCAATCCTTCCACCTAACGATGGTAATATTAAAATTAAATAAATAAAAACATTGCGTTGCATACTAGTTGTGTCTCTAGCTTGTCGGTTCCAAGGTATAGAGAGGACATGATGATACGGCGCCGTGCACTACTGATGCCGTTCTGTGCATGAAGAAGAAAATTATGCTACTAAACTATACACGACAGCTGCGTACCTGAAGCGCTTCGTAAAATTTGTCTGGTGTGTAGATAACTTCAACATTGTTACCAGATATAAAGTAAGGCTTCGAGAAGGCTGCCAGCCAGGCGAAACGTTGCATCTCTTTTCGGTCACATGCTTTGAATTGACATTAATAACTTTTTAACTGTTGCTATAGAAACGACTGCTTCTCAGGATGGCCGCCGAAAACCAGGTCTCCTTTAAGGAGTCGTCCTTTGGACCTTGGAGGATGTCGTCGCTTCAGGGAAATTCCATGGAGAATGCAAGGAGACGTATCCTCCTGTAAAAAACTCTTGCTAAGATGAACTTCAGGTGCTTCCTTGACCAGTTATTTTGTGCAGTTAAAACAGTTGGAACAATGACTGATGTAAATGCTTACATGAGCTCCAAATTTACGTTCGAGTATTCCAATCCCTCCGTGTTGGTGGGTAAGACAAGCCTTCCAGATAGGGAGACGGGCACATCACGGGCACAAACATTGGTAAAAATGATCAGTAATGTTGTAGCTTAGTGACGTCCTCTTTATTGAAGCAGGAAGACGAAGAAAAGAAATGCGGCGAAGCCAGGCTCATTGAAGTACACAGTAACAGTTCTGCTGTGTGCACTCTAACAGTACAGTCTGCCACCTTGATAGCTGGCAACGTTCCCGGGCTTCAGTTCAGAAGACTATACACCCCTTCCCCATGGCCTTGCCCCATCGTTCATAATGGAACTGGTAACAAACGCACAGATAAGATTTGCAGCAACAGTTAGTGTAAACCTCCTCCATGTATCCTGATAACTCTTCCCCTCATCCTTTTGCAGCACTCGTTCAGGCATACATGGGAAGCATTTTTTACTTCTGAACCATCTGTCTGTTTGTTCCTGGTATTATTTTTAATCATAGTAGCATCCTTACTGACAGCTTACTTAACACCCCATAGCACCTTACCTAACACCCCATAGCATTGTAACTAACACCCCCATACTTTCGCACAACAGGATTGCTTCTGGTGGTTCTTTCTCCATCAGTACCATGTAAGTTATGCATGTGCTGGGTGGTGTGTACATACATGTGCCGGGTGTGTGTACATACATGTGCTGGGTGGTGTGTACATACATGTGCTGGGTGGTGTGTACATACATGTGCCGGGTGGTGTGTACATACATGTGCTGGGTGGTGTGTACATGCATGTGCCGGGTGGTGTGTACATACATGTGCTGGGTGGTGTGTACATACATGTGCTGGGTGGTGTGTACATACATGTGCTGGGTGGTGTGTACATACATGTGCCGGGTGGTGTGTACATACATGTGCTGGGTGGTGTGTACATACATGTGCTGGGTGGTGTGTACATACATGTGCTGGGTGGTGTGTACATACATGTGCCGGGTGGTGTGTACATACATGTGCCGGGTGGTGTGTACATACATGTGCTGGGTGGTGTGTACATACATGTGCCGGGTGTGTGTACATACATGTGCTGGGTGGTGTGTACATACATGTGCTGGGTGGTGTGTACATACATGTGCCGGGTGGTGTGTACATACATGTGCCGGGTGGTGTGTACATACATGTGCTGGGTGGTGTGTACATACATGTGCTGGGTGGTGTGTACATACATGTGCCGGGTGGTGTGTACATACATGTGCTGGGTGGTGTGTACATACATGTGCTGGGTGGTGTGTACATACATGTGCCGGGTGGTGTGTACATACATGTGCCGGGTGGTGTGTACATACATGTGCTGGGTGGTGTGTACATACATGTGCTGGGTGGTGTATACATACATGTGCTGGGTGGTGTGTACATACATGTGCTGGGTGGTGTGTACATACATGTGCTGGGTGGTGTGTACATACATGTGCCGGGTGGTGTATACATACATGTGCTGGGTGGTGTGTACATACATGTGCCGGGTGGTGTGTACATACATGTGCTGGGTGGTGTGTACATGCTTGTGCCGGGTGGTGCATATTCTGGCTCCTTACGCTGCTTAATTCTCTTTTGTAGCCTGACCAGGAGGTACAGGAGAAGCTGTTCTGTCGAATATCCACCAATTATGTAAAGATGTTACTAAGTATTGAAGATGACTGCCATACAAAGGACACTTTGTTGAAGGTGCCTTACATAATCTGTAGTAAGTGAGATACCCCTCCTTCCTACTTCAGGTCTACCCTGATTGCATTGCACAGTCCATCTACGCTGCCTTTGTGCATTCATTCCCAAACTCGTGGAATAGTTTTGACGAACAGTTCAGGAGTGATGTATGCACTACACTGTACCTGTGGCTATGTGGTGGGTGCCCTGGGTCTCCTAGATAGTGCCTCTTCAACCACTTGTTTTGCAACAGGAGTTAAGCCGTTTCCAAATGGCTGGGAGAAATGGAACACAAAGGCACTTGGACCTAAAGTATTAGACAAACTGAAACTTGCTGCAGTCAAGGAATCAGCTCAACGTAGTTAGCAGAATAGTCCCCAGTATCAGCTAGCTTTTAACTATGCTCTTGTAGAATACAAGGTGTTTGAGAACTTTGTACAGCAGCAGGAATCAGCAGTGACACCTGCATTGACAGGTAAGCCGGCATGAAGTGATGTAATAAGATATCATGGCACAGGGTTAGCGACCAGAGAGGTGACAATGACATCAGATGACCCTGTGGACGTCACTTATGACAGATCAGCTGCGTGTTATTCACAAGCTGATATCAGTAGCGAGTGGAAACAGGGACGTGAAGCATCTCAGAGCCTCACAAGCAGGGATACCACCATACATGTAGCCATAAACACAAAGCAGTCTACTGTGGTACGTATGTTGTGTTCTTCCCTGATGCTGTCAATAAATAATAAATCTACCCCCCCTCCCCCCCCCTTTTCCAGGACTCCAAAGAACACCATGTGAAGCCCTTGCCCCAATCATCTCAGGTGTGTGCACATGCACATAACCTCCCTATCTTCACCAACCTAGGTGTACCTCTTACAGCTATCTGTACAAACGCAAGGGCCTGAGTTCAGTCATGTGATGTTTGATGTGTGTGGACACAGTCCTCTAGTGCAGCTCTACTTAGCACAGCATCAACTATCTGCTAAAACTGGCTACACAGTATTGATAAAAAGAACAGAAGTCACCAGGCTTCCACCATATCCTTTCTATACAACTATCAATTCTGTATACCTCCTAAAATCAATCACTACATGTACCAGTTAGTGTTGTCTTAACTACACCACTAGTGATGCCTCTACTTATCAAGATGTCATAACAGAGTGTACCCAAGCTGAAGCACTTATATACCAACAGTTTACCAGGTGTGTACCTCAGAACATGCTTAGTGCTGTACTAGAGAAGCCCCTGGACCCACACCTTAAGACCCTCATGTGTTGCCCACATACACATTCTACACCACCCACATTCACACCTTATACTACATCATCCCACGTGCATATTCACACCCACACCTTATACCACACCATCCCATCTTCACACCACCCCATCTTCACACTCACCCATCCCATCTATCTTCACACCCACACCTTATACTACACCATCCCATCTTCACACCCACACCTTATACCATCTTCACACCCACCTTATACCACACCATCCCATCTTCACACCCACACCTTATACCACACCATCCCATCTTCACACCCACACCTTATACCACACCATCCCATCTTCACACCCACCTTATACTACACCATCCCATCTTCATACCCACACCTTATACCACACCATCCCATCTTTACACCCACACCTTATACCACACCATCCCATCTTCACACCCACCTTATACCACACCATCCCATCTTCACACCCACACCTTATACCACACCATCCCATCTTCACACCCACACCTTATACCACACCATCCCATAGGCTCTACCATCGTCAGAAGGAAGCCATGCAAAAAGCAGAGTGGGGGCGGAAGCAAGCAGCCCGCCAACATGAGTGGTTAGCTTAAGTGTAAATGGTTTTGACTGGCTCCATAGCAACCTTGCTGTAGGGAAGTGAAGGAAGTATTGTCCAACAGACGTGACATCCAGCACATCAGCAATGAATTAGTCGGACTGCTGGGATGCAAGGTGCATACAGGGATTAAGTTGGGTGGTATAATAGAACCTGTCAACCATATGGGCCAAACCTCACGTTACGGTTTTCATTTATTTCACACTTGCATTGAAATAAAAATTTAATGTTTTAAATGTAGAGGATACAGCTGTCTGGTTAAGTTCTCTGGTTTTATTTATGCTTTTGTACAACATCTGATTATGCATGACCCAATATGATTCTTAATTCTAATTTTACTAAGACAAGTACTTTACAATGTAACAGTGATAATTCCACCCACAGGACCACAATCCCAGGAGTGCAGTGTCAGCAGCAATTTTGAAAGTTATCAAACACTGAATAAGTTAATTTCTTATTATACAGACAGCAAGAAAATAAAATAATCTTCACAAAATATCAAATTGAATTGTTTTCTATTTATAGAACTGATATCATTTCCACATGCGTTTTCAAACAAAGCTATCTCAAGATGACATCTCTCTGAACTAATGGCGATGAATGTGCTTATGATGATGACGAAGATGGAATGGTGATTTCTACAAAAAATGAAGCAAAAATTGAAAGCGACAACATACATAAATGTAATACTAACCGATCGACTGCTGTGTGTGGTCTTCTTGTTCTGAAATTCTTGGAATACATTCTTATTATTCTCCCAAGTCTCATCCTTCAGGTGGCCTGTCTTTACCTTCTTTGTCTGCACAAAGGACAGGTCACTTGGCCACACCTCCATACAGTATTGCCCTAGTTTACACATTCCATGGTGCAAGTAATGCATTTTGTATGCAACAATCAGCACATAAATCAGGTCCCCTGGTATGTCCAATGGTGAGGGCCATCCCCTGGTATGTCCAATGGTACCAGGACCATCCCCTGGTATGTCCAATGGTGAGGACCATCTCCTGGTATGTCCAATAGTGAGGACCATCCCCTGCAGTGGCGGATCCAGGCATATTTTAGGCTCATTAAAACCGGGCAATTATGGGCACGGGCCCATTATTGCCCAGTTTTAATGAACCTAAAATATACTGGATCCGCCACTGCCCTGGTACGTCCAATGGTACCAGGACCATCCCCTGGTATGTCCAATGATAGCAATGAATACTCAGGACAATGTGCTTTGTGTATTGGCACCAGACATGTTGCCATGGCGGCTTTCTCTAGGTAGCCTACAACCTTTCCATTTTGTAAAGACTGGGGCATTATAAACACCTCCCTGTATCAAATTAGGGGCACCTCAGGAAACAAATACAATGTGACCTAGTTCCAACCAGCCTCCATGTCCAGCATGAGTTTTGGGTCATGCTGACTGTAAGTAAAGACAGGTCAATAATGGTCTAGTGAAGATAATAGAGGAAAGGTGACCAGCAAGCATCCTCAAGTCCCTTGCACAAAGTTTACAAAACAGAGTCCTCATCTTTACTGTACAGAAACATCCTCTTGAGAAAGTATACCAAACATTTTAGCATTTGAGAAACTTTGCAATACAGTAATGCTGATACGCTTCTGTAACTGTTACAGCTTCGTAATTTCAGACTCAATTCCTGGGCATATTCCCTTACAGTTTATTCCTTAATACTTTTTTGTTTTCTATGACAAAACGACGACAAGACTAATGCAACACAATTCAATCTTATTTACAAGTCTACAGCAGAAGTCTACACCTGTGAGGACTTACAAGTCTACATATGTGAGGACTTACAAGTCTACATATGTGAGAGCTTACAAGTCTACACCTGTGAGGACTTACAAGTCTACATCTGTGAGGACTTACAAGTCTACACCTGTGAGGGCTTACAAGTCTACACCTGCGAGGACTTACAAGTCTACACCTGCGAGGACTTACAAGTCTACACCTGCGAGGACTTACAAGTCTACACCTGCGAGGACTTACAAGTCTACACCTGTGAGGACTTACAAGTCTACACCTGTGAGGACTTACAAGTCTACATCTGTGAGGGCTTACAAGTCTACACCTGTGAGGACTTACAAGTCTACATCTGTGAGGACTTACAAGTCTACACCTGTGAGGACTTACAAGTCTACACCTGCGAGGACTTACAAGTCTACACCTGAGAGGACTTACAAGTCTACACCTGAGAGGACTTACAAGTCTACACCTGTGAGGGCTTACAAGTCTACACCTGTGAGGACTTACAAGTCTACACCTGTGAGGACTTACAAGTCTACATATGTGAGGACTTACAAGTCTACACCTGCGAGGACTTACAAGTCTACACCTGAGAGGACTTACAAGTCTACACCTGTGAGGACTTACAAGTCTACACCTGTGAGGACTTACAAGTCTACACCTGTGAGGACTTACAAGTCTACATATGTGAGGACTTACAAGTCTACACCTGCGAGGACTTACAAGTCTACACCTGTGAGGACTTACAAGTCTACACCTGTGAGGGCTTACAAGTCTACACCTGTGAGGACTTACAAGTCTACACCTGAGAGGACTTACAAGTCTACATATGTGAGGACTTACAAGTCTACACCTGCGAGGACTTACAAGTCTACACCTGAGAGGACTTACAAGTCTACACCTGAGAGGACTTACAAGTCTACACCTGTGAGGGCTTACAAGTCTACACCTGTGAGGACTTACAAGTCTACACCTGCGAGGACTTACAAGTCTACACCTGCGAGGACTTACAAGTCTACACCTGAGAGGACTTACAAGTCTACATCTGTGAGGACTTACAAGTCTACATCTGTGAGGACTTACAAGTCTACACCTGTGAGGGCTTACAAGTCTACACCTGTGAGGACTTACAAGTCTACACCTGAGAGGACTTACAAGTCTACATCTGTGAGGACTTACAAGTCTACACCTGTGAGGACTTACAAGTCTACACCTGTGAGGACTTACAAGTCTACACCTGTGAGGGCTTACAAGTCTACACCTGTGAGGACTTACAAGTCTACATCTGTGAGGACTTACAAGTCTACACCTGTGAGGACTTACAAGTCTACACCTGCGAGGACTTACAAGTCTACACCTGAGAGGACTTACAAGTCTACACCTGAGAGGACTTACAAGTCTACACCTGTGAGGGCTTACAAGTCTACACCTGTGAGGACTTACAAGTCTACACCTGCGAGGACTTACAAGTCTACACCTGTGAGGACTTACAAGTCTACACCTGCGAGGACTTACAAGTCTACACCTGCGAGGACTTACAAGTCTACACCTGTGAGGACTTACAAGTCTACACCTGTGAGGGCTTACAAGTCTACACCTGTGAGGGCTTACAAGTCTACACCTGTGAGGACTTACAAGTCTACACCTGTGAGGACTTACAAGTCTACACCTGTGAGGACTTACAAGTCTACACCTGTGAGGACTTACAAGTCTACACCTGCGAGGACTTACAAGTCTACACCTGCGAGGACTTACAAGTCTACACCTGTGAGGACTTACAAGTCTACACCTGTGAGGGCTTACAAGTCTACACCTGTGAGGGCTTACAAGTCTACACCTGTGAGGACTTACAAGTCTACACCTGTGAGGGCTTACAAGTCTACACCTGTGAGGGCTTACAAGTCTACACCTGTGAGGACTTACAAGTCTACACCTGTGAGGGCTTACAAGTCTACACCTGTGAGGACTTACAAGTCTACACCTGTGAGGACTTACAAGTCTACATCTGTGAGGACTTACAAGTCTACACCTGTGAGGACTTACAAGTCTACATCTGTGAGGACTTACAAGTCTACACCTGTGAGGACTTACAAGTCTACACCTGTGAGGGCTTACAAGTCTACACCTGTGAGGACTTACAAGTCTACACCTGTGAGGGCTTACAAGTCTACACCTGTGAGGGCTTACAAGTCTACACCTGTGAGGACTTACAAGTCTACATCTGTGAGGACTTACAAGTCTACACCTGTGAGGGCTTACAAGTCTACACCTGTGAGGACTTACAAGTCTACACCTGTGAGGACTTACAAGTCTACATCTGTGAGGACTTACAAGTCTACACCTGTGAGGACTTACAAGTCTACATCTGTGAGGACTTACAAGTCTACATCTGTGAGGACTTACAAGTCTACACCTGTGAGGACTTACAAGTCTACATCTGTGAGGACTTACAAGTCTACACCTGTGAGGACTTACAAGTCTACACCTGTGAGGACTTACAAGTCTACACCTGTGAGGACTTACAAGTCTACATCTGTGAGGACTTACAAGTCTACACCTGTGAGGACTTACAAGTCTACATCTGTGAGGACTTACAAGTCTACACCTGTGAGGACTTACAAGTCTACACCTGTGAGGACTTACAAGTCTACATCTGTGAGGACTTACAAGTCTACACCTGTGAGGACTTACAAGTCTACATCTGTGAGGACTTACAAGTCTACACCTGTGAGGGCTTACAAGTCTACATCTGTGAGGACTTACAAGTCTACACCTGTGAGGACTTACAAGTCTACACCTGTGAGGACTTACAAGTCTACACCTGTGAGGACTTACAAGTCTACATCTGTGAGGACTTACAAGTCTACACCTGTGAGGACTTACAAGTCTACATCTGTGAGGACTTACAAGTCTACACCTGTGAGGGCTTACAAGTCTACATCTGTGAGGACTTACAAGTCTACACCTGTGAGGACTTACAAGTCTACACCTGTGAGGACTTACAAGTCTACACCTGTGAGGACTTACAAGTCTACATCTGTGAGGACTTACAAGTCTACACCTGTGAGGACTTACAAGTCTACATCTGTGAGGACTTACAAGTCTACACCTGTGAGGACTTACAAGTCTACATCTGTGAGGACTTACAAGTCTACACCTGTGAGGACTTACAAGTCTACACCTGTGAGGACTTACAAGTCTACATCTGTGAGGACTTACAAGTCTACACCTGTGAGGACTTACAAGTCTACATCTGTGAGGACTTACAAGTCTACACCTGTGAGGGCTTACAAGTCTACATCTGTGAGGACTTACAAGTCTACACCTGTGAGGACTTACAAGTCTACACCTGTGAGGACTTACAAGTCTACACCTGTGAGGACTTACAAGTCTACACCTGTGAGGGCTTACAAGTCTACACCTGTGAGGGCTTACAAGTCTACACCTGTGAGGACTTACAAGTCTACACCTGTGAGGACTTACAAGTCTACACCTGTGAGGGCTTACAAGTCTACACCTGTGAGGGCTTACAAGTCTACACCTGTGAGGGCTTACAAGTCTACACCTGTGAGGACTTACAAGTCTACACCTGTGAGGACTTACAAGTCTACACCTGTGAGGGCTTACAAGTCTACACCTGTGAGGGCTTACAAGTCTACACCTGTGAGGACTTACAAGTCTACACCTGTGAGGACTTACAAGTCTACACCTGTGAGGGCTTACAAGTCTACACCTGTGAGGGCTTACAAGTCTACACCTGTGAGGGCTTACAAGTCTACACCTGTGAGGACTTACAAGTCTACACCTGTGAGGACTTACAAGTCTACACCTGTGAGGACTTACAAGTCTACATCTGTGAGGACTTACAAGTCTACACCTGTGAGGGCTTACAAGTCTACACCTGTGAGGACTTACAAGTCTACACCTGTGAGGACTTACAAGTCTACATCTGTGAGGGCTTACAAGTCTACACCTGTGAGGACTTACAAGTCTACACCTGTGAGGACTTACAAGTCTACACCTGTGAGGACTTACAAGTCTACACCTGTGAGGACTTACAAGTCTACATATGTGAGGACTTATAAGTCTACATCTGTGAGGGCTTACAAGTCTACACCTGTGAGGACTTACAAGTCTACACCTGTGAGGACTTACAAGTCTACATCTGTGAGGACTTACAAGTCTACACCTGTGAGGACTTACAAGTCTACACCTGTGAGGACTTACAAGTCTACACCTGTGAGGACTTACAAGTCTACACCTGTGAGGGCTTACAAGTCTACACCTGTGAGGGCTTACAAGTCTACATATGTGAGGACTTACAAGTCTACACCTGTGAGGACTTACAAGTCTACACCTGTGAGGACTTACAAGTCTACACCTGTGAGGACTTACAAGTCTACATCTGTGAGGGCTTACAAGTCTACATATGTGAGGACTTACAAGTCTACACCTGTGAGGACTTACAAGTCTACACCTGTGAGGGCTTACCTTTCCTTTATCCATTTCTTCGTCCCAATCATCTCTGGCCCTCTTCCGACTATGCCTGTCACTCAAACAACTGTCGATGCTATTCTCTTCTCCATCCCAACTTTTCACTGGAAGAGACAGTAACTAATGTGAATTAGTTGTGCACACAAGTGGATCAGCTTTACCAGCACTGCCTAGTTTGCTATAAGAGTGAGCTGTCAGCTTTTCAACAACATCACTCTTGTGGCATCCGTCCCACTTAGCCACCTCCTGCTTCTTAGGTCTGGAACCAAGAGAAGAATCCCACTCCACTACAGGGACCTTCACTTTCTGTATGTCTCTCCCATCTTTTTCCTCTCCCTTTGTAGGTACATCTCTGCCATTTTCTTCCTGTCCTTCTGAAGGTACAACTCTATCATTCTCTGGATGTCTTTGTTTTGACTTGTGCTTCACCTTGCCCTCAGAGCCTGGAGAGATATGCTTTGGGCTGCGCTCCAATCTTTTTATTTGTTTCTTGGAGTGGTCTGGTTTGCTGCAGCAGTGACCTTCCTTCAGAATCCACTCTTCATCTTCTGTCCCAGATGGTTGGAGTTTGTGGTGTCCATTGCTGGAGACATCCTGCAATTGTAGCAGACTGTGTTTCTTTCTGGCAGCCCCTCCACAACTTTCATTCCTCTGGGTCACATACCCCTTGTCACTGTGCTCTTCATCGCTATGGCTTCTTTTGCTTCGCAACTTCTTCTTCCTCTTCTTCAACTTCTTCTGCGATATGAAGAGGGAGTCCTTCCTAGGAGATATGGAGATGGAGTCCTTCCTAGGAGATATGGAGAGGGAGTCCTTCCTAGGAGATATGGAGATGGAGTCCTTCCTAGGAGACTGAGAGCCAACAGTCACACTACTGTTGTAATCCTTAGGTAGGGCAGGACCATACGGGGTTAAAGTACACTTAGCAGCAGTTTCGAGAGTATTAGAATGTAGTGTGGCAACATTGTTTAAATGGGCGGCAGCAGCCTCCATTTCTCCCTGTCCCTCACTGGAACTATCAGAGCTATCTTCAGTAGCAGGTCGTGGTAGGTCGCTGGTGTCAGGTGGGAGGGGTTTTGGATTAGGCAGAACACGAGCTACAGGCTTTGCACTGACTTGAGGCTGAGGGGAAACCATGGCAACCTGCGGAGGAACCATGGCAATTTTGCCAGATTTGGTGGGAGTATAAAAATCGCAGCAGCGAGGTCTGTCCAGCAATGGTCTCTCACAAATGGTACCTGTTGCTATTAGGTTATCCAAGGACTCATGTCTTGTCCCGTGAACCAGTGCATCTGAAACGATATGTGAGGGCCCCCTGGAGGTGGCCTTGTTAGAGACAGTGGTGGTGGAAGACAGAGACCCACTGGAGGTAGTGGTGGTGGAAGACAGAGACCCACTGGAGGTAGTGGAAGACAGAGACCCACTGGAGGTAGTGGAAGACAGAGACCCACTGGAGGTAGTGGTGGTAGTAGACCCACTGGAGGTAGTGGTGGTAGTAGACCCACTGGAGGTAGTGGTGGTAGTAGACCCACTGGAGGTAGTGGTGGTAGTAGACAGATACCCACTGGAGGTAGTGGCAGTAGCAGACAGAGATCCACTGGAGGTAGTGGCAGTAGCAGACAGAGACCCACTGGAGGTAGTGGTAACATCCTTTCTCTCAGCATCTGCAGTAACCATTGCTGCATTGCCACCTGTCAGCCCTTGGCTTGCCATGCTCACTTCCTGGCCAATCTGGATGCGTGGATGTGACATCACTGCACCACAACCACCACTTCCTTCAGGCTGAGAGTGGCCATCCTTGATGGTCAGGGGTGAGTTATCACAGCTCTGCAACCTTTGGTTATGTGGCTTGTCCAACTTTGCTTTGTGTAGAACAATGGTACGAGGCTGGAGCAAGGATGGAGTGGGGCTGACCAAACCTGTTGGTCTGATCAACTTTGGCTTTGTAGAAGGTGCGGCCAAGCCAGGAGGTCTGAAAGGGTTCCCCAGGCCAGGAGGCTTGAATGGGGTACCCAGGCCAGGAGGTTTGAAAGGGGTACCGAGAAAGTTAGAGTCATCTTTCACTGCAAAACAACAAAGGGATGGATTCACATGTACCTTACTGTTTAAAGCTGCACCCATATCAACCCTTCAGAGGCACCCAAATCACAACCCCATACACAGAGGTGTGTGGCACACATGTACCGCCCCACCTCCAGAAGAAATGCCCCACCTTTAGCACCTTGCATAGTGACAGTACTTGGCTTGGTGATGGGGGATCCCCCCTTGGTAAGTGGGATGTAGTCATAGTCCCTTATGTAGAACAGCAGGTAAGCCTCTTTCCTGAGAACGTTATTAATGCTTGTCTGGGAAACCTAACCATGAGGAGGCAAGAGTGGGAAGAAGCCATTGACATCACCATGGAAACAATATGCAGACCATTATGCTGCAGTCAGCTGAAAGACCTCAGCCTGTGAAGACCCCCCCCCCCCCCCCCCCTGATATGGGCTCAGCCTGTGAAGACCCCCCCCATATGGGTTCAGCCTGTGAAGACCCCCCCCATATGGGCTCAGCCTGTGAAGACCCCCCATATTGGCTCAGTTGTGAAGATTATGCATTTGGACTAGAAACAAAGAGCCACACCTCACACCCCACACCTCACAACCTACACCTCACACCTCATACCCCACACCTCACACCCTACACCTCATACCCCACACCTCACACCCCACACCTCACACCTCATACCCCACACTTCATCCCCACCATACTCCTATCAACCTCAAAATTGTATAATTACTTTGCAATACCTTGGCGTCATTCATGCAGTACCAGATGCCATTGGAGTTCCTCACATAGCAGATGTAGTGACCCGAGTGAACAGAGAAGCCCAGGTGCTCAACCACAGCATACAAGCGATACCACAGGGGAGGACCCTAACAGATAATGGCAATAATTAGGATTATATAAATGATCATGTGACTCACACTCTTGTCACTGGTATATGGTCTGATATCAAGGTACTCCCCATAGTCAATAGAAATACCTAATTTCACACCAAGGCCGCGGCTGAAATCAAACCTGAACAGAAAAATATATGGGATAGTATCCAGCAAAATTGGCCTTCTGGGGTTTAAATTTTTGTATCACTATAAAAATTGGATGTTATATCAAGCAGTACACCTTTGCAACTGTACAATGCTATCCTTTCAAAACTCGTACATGATTCATCTCTAATTATACTGATTTTGTTGATCTATTTTTGTTGCCATGAATACAAAGTTCACCAACCCGTCAGGTTAGAATTCCATGTATCTCCTGGTATGAGTGTCGTATGTGCATCAAATTTGTACATTTATCGAGAGTCTTCTGTAGCTATTTAAAATTCTTCAGATCGTTGACTTGAATGTTATCTGTTATGTAGATATAGCTGTGCAAATCAAGTGCACTATTTCTCGCTCAATTCACACCAATGATTTAAGCAAACCAATGTACAGGAGGTGTGTCCCTATATCATTGGTGTGAATAGAGGGGGGGGGGGGGGGGGGAAATGTTCACTTACTTTACACAGCTATATCCCTGTAATGGATAACATTTAATCTGAGCAATTAAATATCTACAGGACTCCTCTATAAATATGACACTTATATCTGGAGATACACGGAATTCTAACAGGATGGGTGGTGAACTTTGTAATCACGCTTGCAAAAATATCTACAGCACCAAAATTGGTTTGCATACAGAAAAATGGTGTGGAAATCAGCGTATGAGATTTGAAAGGAAAGGCTGTGAAGATTAATGTAACATACAAATAAAATTATAACCCCAGAAGGATAACCCCAGAAGGATAACCCCAGAAGGATAACCCCAGAAGGATAACCCCAGAAGGATAATCCCAGAAGGGTGTGCTGGACACTGTCCCATTATACACACACATTCCAAATCTTATTTGCACCCCTCCTCCCCAGTCTCCATAATCACCCACCTGCTGTGCAAAATATACAAACCTCTTAAGATGGATGGTGAGAACATTGGGGGGCCTGTGGACAGTGAACATCTTGTGAGCAACAGTCATCTTCTTGCAACTGGTTGAGGAGGAGGAGGGAGAGGTTCCAATAAGTGCACACCCACCCTCCTTCCCACTTACTGGGGGCAGGCGTAACGATTGTTTCCATCCAGTCGGTCTGCTTTGGTTGAATACTGCAAAGCTTTGATAAGGGTTGAGCACATGTTGATGTCCAAACTAATGTCCAGTAGTGGGTCATATGTGTCAGACACCTTCTTGCATTCAAGACACACGACTGACCGGCCCGGCCAGTAGGATCACAGTTACCATGGGCATGGAAACACACAAAATGTCCAACCTCGACTCCTGTGAAATCCTCCAAAGATCTGGTGGATCACAGTGGTGGCTTTTGAGAAGGCATCAAGCCTACAAGTTGAGAGGGGAAGGGGAGGTAACATGTTGCTAAGACAACATGGCATACATCAATAATGACATGGAAGACTCATTGCTATAGAGCATGGAGGGGGGGGGGGGGGAGGGAATGGGAGGAGTATGTGGCTATGGTAAGTGCAGGATAATGGAAAGGCTAACTTTTCTGGAGAGCTGTGTAGCTTCAGACAGCTCTGCTGCAGTGCATCCACAAAATACCTCAGGAATTCGTGGGCATCTTCCTGCCGACCTAGACGAAAGTTCTTGCCTATGGCTGAACAAGAGGTGAACCATATCACATAGAAAATAAAACCCACCCTTAAGACGATGCACCAGCTTTGGTTGAATGACTGAGCTGCTGGCGTTAAGGGCACTCAAGCAGTGATGTCTGAACTCACACAACGCACAGAATCCTTGAATTCGACCTACAATGTGTTGACACAAGAATTGTTAATGATGATAGAGCAGAGAGGAGGAGCAGGAGGAGGAGGGTGGGAATACATGTACATAAAGAATCTAACCATCCGCCTACATTTTTCAGCATGGTCTCCGGAGTGGAAGTACGACACGATTGGTGGGGTGTAGGTTAGACATTGTATTACTGAATTAAAAAAGCACGTGTTACCAACGTTCGCCAATGCTGCTCCGATGGACCGGGGCTGTTTCCATTTTAACTCAACCTTTGCTGGGTCGAACAAGACCACCTTTGGTTCAGGAATTCCGTCCGTCCATGCACTTTTTGTAGTTTCTGTTTCTTTCATATTTTCCGTGTCGGCCGTTAGAGACACGACCTTGTTCAGTGGTTGATAGATGCTTCTAAGCTGCTCTAAATGTGAATCACCGTTTTTTGAAAGCTTGAACTCTATTTTCTGGGAGAAATACTGTTCACAAGATGTCCCCAGCTGTGTGTCAAAGTCCATGTCTCCTCCATACTCAGACGACAACTTAGGACTGTCGCCTGCCATTTGTCGCACTTTAAGGAAAAGCTACTGACTGAAACGCATTTTTTCGTGATATGGCCGTGTTCCCACGTGTACACGAGCGCTTTCTAATTAGTAGTGGCTATATTACAACAGTAGTAATATTTGAATTGTTGCCAATGGCCAACGCACAGCTGCAGCGCCTTGAAAAGCTGCAGAACATTGAGCAGGTATTGAGACATGGTCGAATGCAAAATGAATAATATATTTTCACCATTCGCAAGGATATTACGGCTATGTTGAACTTGGTCAGTGATGCTGTGGAGGAGCTCGCCAAAGATACACCATCTGCTCAAATCGTGGAGTATAAGACAAAAGACTTAATCAAGACGCTTGAGGTATTCAGTGCAAGAACATGTATAAACCTTTAATAACAACCACTGAATTCTCTAATAAGTGCACATTGTAGACTCACGAACCTGTAAGTAGGGCGCTTTCAGTAATGGCTGTCATATGAGCTGGTTGTATTCAAATTCAGTACAGCATAGGACAGTTGTGTGTGCTGAAAATTGTGTGTCAGCTTATAGCTTTGTTTGCCTTGTAATGAAGTGTGGGTCGTATGGACGAGGGACCTGTCCAACGTACTTCCTAACTAGCCATACCACCTATGTTCTCCCACTTCCTAACTAACCATACCACCTATGTTCTCCCACTTCCTAACTAACCATGCCACCTATGTTCTCCCACTTCCTAACTAACCATACCACCTGTGTTCTCCCACTTCCTAACTAACCATACCACCTATGTTCTCCCACTTCCTAACTAACCATGCCACCTGTGTTCTCCCACTTCCTAACTAGCCATGCCACCTGTGTTCTCCTACTTCCTAACTAACCATAACCACCTGTGTTCTCCCACTTCCTAACTAGCCATACCACCTATGTTCTCCCACTTCCTAACTAACCATGCCACCTATGTTCTCCCACTTCCTAACTAACCATACCACCTGTGTTCTCCCACTTCCTAACTAACCATGCCACCTATGTTCTCCCACTTCCTAACTAGCCATGCCACCTGTGTTCTCCCACTTCCTAACTAGCCATACCACCTGTGTTCTCCCACTTCCTAACTAACCATGCCACCTATGTTCTCCCACTTCCTAACTAACCATACCACCTGTGTTCTCCCACTTCCTAACTAACCATGCCACCTATGTTCTCCCACTTCCTAACTAACCATGCCACCTATGTTCTCCCACTTCCTAACTAACCATGCCACCTATGTTCTCCCACTTCCTAACTAACCATACCACCTGTGTTCTCCCACTTCCTAACTAACCATACCACCTATGTTCTCCCACTTCCTAACTAACCATGCCACCTATCGTGATGATGACATGTTACCTCACAGAGTATAGAGAAAGGCCTCTCGGATGAGATCCTGTATTTAACAAAGGTCTCCACAGCTCAGGCTCATGAGGGCTCGGTTTATGGAGCAGAGAAGGTATGTTTAGCTTTTAATCATTGTACTGAACATGTACTTGTGATGAAGTGTGCTAGTCTGGTATCCCCACTATCTAGGTCTACCTTTAAGTAACGGTATATCCTGCTTCTATTACATAAGAAGTAGACATAAAATGATCAATTGCCTAATGCAATAATTATTCACTTGTTATCAGAACCCTTTACACTGTATCGTGTGTGTCACTGAGAGCAGACTATGGTTATACAAACTATAACTGCGGATATAACTAACGTATAACTTTGGTATAAACGCAAATAATTCAATAACTTTGGTTTAAATGAATTATGTGCATTTAAACTAAAGTTGTAACTTCGGTATAAATGCAAATAATTGGATTATGTAGAGTTGTGTGCTTTTATACCAAAGTTATACGTTAGTTATATCTGCAGTTATAGTTTGTATAACCATAGTCTGCTCGCAGTGTGTGTGTACGGGGGGGGGGGGGGGGGGGGTTATGAATAATATAAGCTAATTTTGCGCATATTGACACTTTGAATTTTATTACTTTGCTTAAGTGCAAGGTACAACACACGTTTACATAGACAAGGGAATGATATGGCCAAACCTCTACCCCCAAAGATGGCCAAACCTCTACCCCCAAAGGTCATAAACATTTTTACCATACACCCCCTGAAACATGAATAGCATGCTCTCAATAAGCTCTACAAAGTTGGGGGGTGGTCCCACCTCCCGCATAGTGGGAATGGCTATTATCACATGATCAAGATTGAGCTAAACTATTTGTGGTCATTAAAAACTGCACGGCTTCAAATACTGATGAACAATGGAATCAATTCACTACAGCATCAAAAATTGAGGAATTGCAGCTGCCAAGGCAAACACTAATCAGCCATTAATAACTACTCTTCTTAATCAACCATCTAACCTCATGGTTAGTGAAACAGCTAGTTGAGCCTCAGGCCACCAGTGGGACCTATCAGACTTATAAACCTTGGCTTGATGTACTGTATTACGACAATTCATCTTGTTATCATTCATTGACGGGTGCAATGGATGATTACTTGAAGGTGTGGCCCGAAAATGGGCGTGTCTGTAGGCGGAGTCCTGGTTTTCATTTAGCAAGTTTTAGGAATGGGCCTAACACTTTTGTTGTCCCTTCGCACTATACATGATCTCTTTGTTAAAATTATTACATAATGGAGGTTGAACGTTCAATATGCCGATGCTATGTATTATTGGTACACTTGCTCTCCCTCCCCTCCCCCAACTACCCTTCCCTCTCCCCAGCCCCCCACTCCCCACTTCTCCCCAAACCATCATAGTGGACTGTTAATTACGTAGGCATCTTGTCTGGTCACAAGGCGATGATGTGTCATATGTTCTGCTGATGTGCAAATGGTCTGGGCTATCTGTTTGGTGTTTTTTTTAAAACAACCCATGCCGTATAATTACTGTTTGACATGTAAGGGTTATATCTTGACACTTCAATTGCATGTGAACTCTTTGCTTTTCACAGGACCATGAGTTGTGCTGCCAACAAGTCATGCTTGCGAAGGAAAGATTGCAGCAGTTTGCTGTTTAACTGAACAAGTTATATATAAAGATGCTCAGTTTGAAATTTGTATGTCTGTCTGTCTGTCTATCTGTGTGGAGTTTGTGTGCATGTGTGTGTGTGTGTGCGTGTGTGTGTGTGTTAGTTGATTATAAAATTGGTCTTTTTCAGAAATTGCTTTACCCAAATATTGAATGCAGTTGCAATAAGCATAAAATATATGACTCACATATAAAGGGTCAATTCACAAATGGACATCATGACAACATGAAGAACAGAGTGGGGATCAAATAGATTCAATTGGCGATGGGCTGTTGATTGTCAATGGCCTCAACCAGTCTTTGGGCTACATGCTGCTGCCTTAGGTCACTTGAATTTAGATAGTGAGAGATCCTTTCCTTTCCATGCGTGAGCATATCCTTTAACCAAAGGTGCACCTCCTGGTCCTGTGTTGAAAATATACTCACACTTGCACGCACACAACACATGCACCGCTCACACAACTGCTTACCTCCTTGTGCTGGGTATTGGGAGGATCAGTTTGGAGATTGTCCCTGTTGATATCTGAAGGGTCAGGGAGTAATCAATGTGACCAGCTGGTTATTTAGAGCCATACCACCATACCGCCTTCTCTTCTCTTCCTGGCAGTACCACTTCCACAGCTGCAGGGCAGGTCGTTGGACGTTGCTGGCCAGTAGCTGAAGCAGTAGATAGCATGGATTCCTTTTCCTGCTACCGTGTTGTCAGAGTGCAACCAGAGCTGTAATTTCTTTCTGTTTCGCACTTCGATTCTGGACAGTGCATTGCAGTACTTAGGGATGTCGCTTTGTGACTTAGTTGTCTGAACCGATAAATAGTCTTTCTCACAGTTCGAAGACTGTTCAATATCAAACTCATTGAAATATATGACAAACCTACAGCTACCCTGCGCAGTCTGCGGGATTACTATCTGCCAAATCTTGTCTTGGTTCAGGGGGTACGTTTTTGCAATATAGTTGCCCCAAATCCCTATGTTTTCAGTTCGGAGAAATCCCAGAGACAGTTCTTGGGAGGTCGTCTCAATACTCGGGCCTGTCCGGTTCCAACTTTCAACAGAAACAGGCACCTGTATGGTTGCGCGTGTCGTACCAGCTGGTAAGCTGGTTGAGTATGGTTTGGTTTTTAAAAATTAAAAAATAAATAAAAAAAGAAGCGCATAAAGTGTCCTGTGCATGCGTACCAGTCTTGAGAAGTCTTCGCTTTTGTGCAGTCATAGCCATTTTCCATAACTGCCACAGATTTCATTACCGTACGCTTCGTGTAGGTGAAATTGTATCGCAGGATCCTGTTATTGTCCCTGCGGCGTACGATAGCTGCACGTATATGGTTTCGTTCAGACGCGCGCGACCTACCAGTTCTCTTGGCACCAGTTGTCGCACGCATACAAAGTCCGACTGCTTCCTCCGTCGTCATAGAGGGGAGCCTGAGACGAGCACCGCCAGAAGCAGAGAGCTATACACAGAAGAGCTATCAAGGCAGTCTGAAGGCGCATTAACGAAGCATCCAGCGAGATAATCGTAACCATGTCTGATCAAAATAGCATCATCAATCGTGAGTTGATCAGTTTTATATATGTATGTTACCTAGACCAGGAAATTAAGTTAATGGCTTGTACCGTGTTTGTTGATGCAGTCACGAAGGTACATTATTGTATTATATTATACACGTGCACGCAATATCTTTGAAGCCGACATGCATAAGCAACTAGCACACACACTGTGCTATCAAGTTTTAACTGTCTTAGAGCTCTTGCCCTAAAGTGTCACTAGTTCATCCGGACCTTCTGATCGCTTCTTTGAACTTGATCGCTAGATGTTGCTGGAGGCGGTCACCCTCGCTCAAGTAGGCGGTGACCATGGTTTCACCATATCTGAACATATCCCACAGGTACTGGCACGTGACCATGGGAGACGATCATAAGCTGATGTAAGGAAATGTACACACTGACCTGACTAATGAGCTTGCTGGTATCCACTTCAGTCATATCTGCAGCTAAGAATTAAAACGTTTAGGTGAGAAGACATTTAGAAGAGTCTGCAAGGAAATTATACTGATTTTCAAAAACGAAAGCGTAAAACATGATAACGCTGAAAATTAATCGACAAAAAAGCAAAACTATCTAATTTCAAACCAACAAACACACACAAAAAAAAAAAAATAGATTGAAATTGTGACCAATACATTCAAGATTAATTTAAATACATCCTCTACATGCATGTAACGTTGCGAGACTAATTTTTATAACGTTCTAAGTAGTATCGAAAATTATATCCTACATTTTTATCTTCCGCGCAATATTGAACCGGAATCTTATATCGAACCTCACTGAGTGCATTCATATATAAATCAGTTCAGAAATTTGAATTTAGGGTATAATCGACCTGCAGATTTAATCACTCAATAGGCTTAGCTGTATCATAGCATGACAGGCAATGCATAATACAGCTTTTCAGACCCTGCCAACCCACATAACCATGACCTACTTGAAACAGGAAGATTCATATCGACATTCCTTTGTCTGATGTTGTGTGTACGACCATTGCAACTGCATGGAAGGTTCGTTGGACTAAGTGGCCAATGGTTGAAGCAGTATACTGCATATACACCTTTGCGCGAGGTGTAATTGCCTGAGTGGATCGTGAGCTGCACGCGTTTTGTGCGTGCTAATTCGATTCTGTGAAGGGTATTGCAATATCTCGGAATATTTAACTGTCCTTTACTTGTTTGTACTGAAAAGTAGTCCTGCTTGCAATTCACAGTGTGTTCCATGTCAAATTCGTGGAAGTATATGGTCATGCTACAACCTGGCTGTGGGACCGAGATCTGCCATATCTTGTCCCGATTGCGGGGATACGCCAATGACGTCATTTTGCCCCAGATGTCAATATTGTCCGTCTTAATAAGACCAAGTGATAGGTCAGGAGGCGTTATTTCCACTTCGGCGGTAGTTCGGTTCCATTCGTGAATGATTTCTGGTACTTGGACAGTCGTACTTGCCACACTTTGGTCAACACTATATAAGGTGAGAGAAAGGGGAGGAGGAGGGGTGCACGTGCACATGAAAGGAGAAATCTTAGCTGCCCTACCAATCCAATGAATTGCTTGCATGGCTACAGTCCAGGTTTTGTTTCATGACGGAAACCGTCCTATAGATCATGTGCGTCACCTCAGTATAATTGTATCGAATAATACGATTCTTCCCCCTGCAACAAATCTCCTGATCCATCGAAATTACAAGTTACAACAACGCACCAATCTTCACCACACCAGCCTAAACTGCAGTTGTATGTGGACTTAGCAGCGAAGCCGTCGGTGTAATAAGGGGTTGAATAACAGCACGTGCAGCCCAGTATCAGTAACGCAGTTCGCGCCGTCACGGAGCTTTTGGCGGGAAAAAAGGTATGGCGTATATAATTTAATTTAGTGCGCTGGTCACGTTATCACCACTCACTGTGTTATCGTATGGCTGTGGCCTGGTAGATCCCTAATGATTCTCATTGCAAATCTTGGTATCAATTGTAATCAAAGCTGCAATACACCTACCTTACTTGTTAAAACAACCATTTTATATTAATCCTTGGCGCGCGAGGCCCGGTCGCATCCCGCCTTTCGCTTTGTTATTAGCGCGCACTTGTAACATTTTTACTACCACACATTTTCCGAGTCCAGGGCTGGTTAGTTGATGGAGTGTGATAGGGTGCATGAATACACTCCCTTGTGTCAACAAGCGGGTCGCCCGGTAATGCCCCTAGGGACGTATACCTCCGTTACACGTTCAACGATTGGAATGCCCTGAACATTTTTGTACGTAGTTGGGAAAAGCCAAGAATGAAACGTTATAACGGTGCGACACATGCACATGTAGGGATTCAACAGTTAAACCGATTGCCAAATTGGTTGCTGCGCTAGGTTCGTAGTAGGCGATGAGGGGGAGGAGGGGTGGGGGCGTCATTATTCATCGAATTTTACCAAACATGTCACTCAATTATCACCGTGTATGACTTTGCCTCTGTCCCCTTCCCTATAGGGGAGCATGTATCTATGACGGTTTTATTAACAATACTGTAAGGTTAAACACGTTGAATTTGAAGTCACTGAGTTTGAAGTTACTATGTACATAGAACACATTGGATTAATGAAGACATGTCAGCCTCCCTTTAATGAAGACATGTCAGCCTCCCTTTAATGAAGACATGTCAGCCTCCCTTTAATGAAGACATGTCAGCCTCCCTTTAATGAAGACATGTCAGCCTCCCTTTAATGAAGACATGTCAGCCTCCCTTTAATGAAGACATGTCAGCCTCCCTTTAATGATGACATGTCAGCCTCCCTTTAATGAAGACATGTCAGCCTCCCTTTAATGAAGACATGTCAGCCTCCCTTTAATGAAGACATGTCAGCCTCCCTTTAATGAAGACATGTCAGCCTCCCTTTAATGAAGACATGTCAGCCTCCCTTTAATGAAGACATGTCAGCCTCCCTTTAATGAAGACATGTCAGCCTCCCTTTAATGAAGACATGTCAGCCTCCCTTTAATGAAGACATGTCAGCCTCCCTTTAATGAAGACATGTCAGCCTCCCTTTAATGATGACATGTCAGCCTCCCTTTAATGATGACATGTCAGCCTCCCTTTAATGAAGCAGAACGTTTTTTTCTTTGCAGGTACGATGCCTTATGGCTGAAAACTAAAATTACGACCCCTGTCATGCGTGTCTAGTTTCAATCTGTTTATTTTTATTGATGTCCTCATTGCTGGATTGGACAGAGGAAAGCCAGCTGCACTGGATATCACAGTGACATCACCCCTCACCCCCGACATCTTGGGTGAATCAAGCCAAATGGCTGGGGCAGCAGCCCTTGCTGCTGAAACTCGCAAACTACGTTCAAATGGTCCGAAATGCCTAGAGTTGGGGACCTACATCCCCATAGCTATGGAAACCTATGGCAAGGAGGCCCAAGCAATGTTTTTGAGGTTGTCATCCCACCTGGCCATCAGCATGTCTTCCCCCAAGCCTACAGTTTTGGCAGACATTTATGGCAGGCTAAACATTACTTTAGACAGGTGCCATCCTGGCAAGGGAACTTAGTCCACTTTGTGCTAATATTAATATTACCATGCGTATGGTATACTATGTACATAATAAGTATATTTTAACCGCATACGTAATAGTAATACTCCTCCGGCTTTGTGGTGGCTACTGTAAGCTTGTCCATCTTGCTTGTGCTGTACCTCCTTCTTTCTCTCAATCTGTTCTGCAGATATTTGATCAAGATGTTCAAAAAATGTTTCACATCTTGTACAGGTGTGCATCCTTCCAATGTTGCATGGAAACAGGCCCAGCTGAGCCTCAGCCGTGGAGGTCTTGGTCTGCGTTCTCTGGCACACCATGCACCGGCAGCTTTTATTGCGTCATTATGTTTCTCTGGCCTTGGTTCTGACTCTCATGCACATCTTCTCCAGGCAATAGAGATGTTCAGTGCATCAGTTCATCCTTCAGACATCATCCATATCAGCCCTTTACTTGAAAAGTTTCATTCACAGATGACTCTTTCCTGTACGTTGGACAATCATTTATTCAATGTTCTCCTGGATTCTCTGTCCATTGATGACAGGGCTCGTCTTTTATCAGCATCCTCCCCACATGCTTCCTCATGGCTGACGGTTATTCCATCTGAAGGTCAAGGTTTGCACTTAGACCCCCCCCCCCGTATTTCAGAAAGCATTGAAGTGGTGGTTGGGGCTTGACACAGCAGAGGGTTCTCCTTGTGCCCTCTGCCCAGATAAGATGTTGGATCCTCTTGGACATCATGCCACTACATGTAAGCATGGTGGGGATGTGGTATTTCGCCACAACAAGTTGAGGGATATATTGGCTGAAACATGTAGGCGAGCCCATTTTAGTGTTCAAGTGGAAGCTGGTTGCAATCTACTTTTGATCACAGCCATTCTCGTCCTGCGGATGTTCTCATCTCCAACTGGGTTCTGGGCAAAACTGCAGCCTGTGACTTATCAGTTACGTCACCGCTAAACCCCAAAATTCTTTCTGAAGCGGGAGTAACTGCCGGAGCAGCTGCACATGCCACTGAGCTCCGAAAACATGAGGCTAATGATGTAAAGTGTAACGATCTTGGGTGGATCTGCATCCCTCTGGTAGTGGAATCTTACGGAGCATGGGGGAAGGAGGCTTTGGAGACATTTTCCACGCTAGCCTCTCGCCTAGCCACCTCTTCATCCAGGCCCAAATCTAGGGTTTTATCTGAGCTATACGGCCGGCTCAATCTCCATTTAGTTAGGGCAAATGTGAGGGCTATTTTGTCCAGACTTTCATGCCCTCATCAGGTATACATCTGAGTTTGTGTGTTATTTTGTGACTTGTGTTTAGTTATTGTCGCATTTGTGTAATAGTTAATTGTATAATACTGCATTGTTCAATTAAAATAAATAATAATCGCGAAAAAAAATTATATATATATAAATGTATGTGTAATAGTACAATAACAATAACCCTAATTTCTTTTTATAAATAACAGACAATAATTTAATTAATAGCAGCGTGCTGCCTGAATCACATGATCAAGTAATGCCTCCCCGCGGTAGGATGCTGTATTTTCGCGTCGCATCCGTAGCGGCTGCTCTGTGCTTCATGTTTTGGCATAGCTCACATCGTAGTAACCAGATACCTCCCTCAGCACCCGCAGCGTCACTCAAGCAGTGGGACACCACGGTCGGTGGGGGGCGTCACCTATTGTCTAATGATAACAGCAGTGAAGACCAGGGGGCTGACAACTGCACGAGTTTGCGCCATTTTCAGGGCTATAACAGCAGCTGTGACTTTGTTAGACAGGAATGCGCAAGCAAACGCGTGCTGATGGACTACCTTGCCTTCACGTTGTGTGACTTGGGCCGTATCAAGGTAGGTCAAATAGTGAAATGAACTAGATGATGCTAACGTTCTTGTCTCTTCAGCCACTTGCGTATGTCCTGCTGGTGTTGTGGCTTTTTTACCTCATATCGCTCCTGGCTACTACTGTAAGTATTCTACATATGCAACCTGAGGAACTGGCTGCAACAGTCATCTCCGCTAGTTTCTTTCTCCATTTCCTTCCTTTTTACCCCCAACGTCTGTTGCCTTTTCTAAATTATCTTTTGTGCCTATCTACTCCCTTTGTAATGCCTCCTCCCAGTTCTCTCCCTTTATAATGCCTCCTCCCCAGTTCTCTCCCTTTGTAATGCCTCCTCCCAGTTGACAGTCCTTTATAATCTTGCATGCAGGCACGTAACTTCTTTGTCCCTCCTCTGGATGTCTTATCGGAAAAGTTGCATTTATCACCGAGTATTGCGGGAATCACATTATTAGCTCTTGGTAACGGTATGTAACCCAGCAAAGCCAGCTACAGTTTTAGACTGTGTGCATTTGTACACACACACACACACACACACACACACACACACACAGGTGCACCAGACATCTTCACTGCTGTGGCTGCTCTCAATGGGCCTGATGACTTCGCTCTCTTACTGAGGTGAACACCATACTTCCTTTTCCTCAGGCTTTTATTTATTTAGTGAAAGGCTTTTAATTATTTAGTGAAATTTGTTTTTCTGCGCAGTGGTCTAATTGGAGCCTCTGTGTTCATATCTACGGTTGTACTAGGGACGATAATTCTTCTGACCAATGTTACCAGAGATAGCATTGGTTAGTGTATAGCTGTGTGTGGGTGTATCTGGGTGTGTGTGGGAATATTTATATCAGCACTGTTAGGTACACACTGGTTATCTCCCTGTGTGTGTGTGTGTGTGTGTGTGTGTGTGTGTGTGTGCGTGTGCGTGGGTATATTCTAGATCGTTTGGACTTCGTACGTGATGTCACTGCTTACATACTTGTTGTGGCTCTTGTCATTGGTATCTGCTTTGATGGAGAGGTTAACATTATTCATGAACTGTACCAGTATTGACTCCTCTGTACCCACCAACACACCACCCCTCCTACCTCTTTCCTTCCCTTCTGTCCCACTCCCTCTCACACCATCCCCACCACATCACTTAATGTACAAACTTTACTGACCTGCTACCCTCACTTCACCTCACCCTCACCTCACCTCATCCTGACCTGCTACCCTCACCTCACCTCATCCTGACCTGCTACCCTCACCTCACCTCATCCTGACCTGCTACCCTCACCTCACCTCATCCTGACCTGCTACCCTCACCTCACCTCATCCTGACCTGCTACCCTCACCTCACTTCATCCTGACCTGCTACCTTCACCCCACCTCACCTCATCCCTGACCTGCTACCCTGATCTCCTTTCTTAGATACGTCTCTATGAAGCTGTTTTATTTCCTTTGTTTTACCTCTGCTATATTGCAGTTGTTGTAACCCTTGGTTACGTCAGGGTAAGATGCTGCCATGTGGGACCAACATAACACTATTCCCTCTGCAGCAATGGTGGATCAAGAAGCATAAGAGATCAACAGTTTCCTTTCTTGTCTCAGAAAACGATTTACCAGAAGGCGAAAGTGGTGGTGTGGATGAGCCTGATAGTATGTTAGAATGTACCTAACGTGTTAGCATGTACCTAACATGTTAACATGTACCTAACATGTTAACATGTACCTAACATGTAGCATGTACCTAACATGTTAGCATGTACCTAACATGTTAACATGTACCTAACATGTTAGAATGTACCTAACGTGTTAACATGTACCTAACATGTTAACATGTACCTAACATGTTAGCATGTACCTAACATGTTAACATGTACCTAACATGTTAGCATGTACCTAACATGTTAACATGTACCTAACATGTTAACATGTACCTAACATGTTAGCATGTACCTAACATGTTAGCATGTACCTAACATGTTAGCATGTACCTAACATGTTAGCATGTTAACATGTACCTAACATGTTAGCATGTACCTAACATGTTGACATGTACCTAACATGTTAGCATGTACCTAACATGTTGACATGTACCTGACATGCCTAACATGTTAGCATGTATATCTAACATACCTAACATCAGTACCCAGAGCATACCTTTGGTCTCCTCCCCATCCCTCTATGAGATGGCGGCTCTATGACAGAGGACATTCAAGACACACTGAAGACTTCAGAGGCTCAAGCCCATCGTGTGGTGATGGCTGGTCTCACGTGGGTAAGAGAGTGGACATGACCACAAACTTGCCATGGTGAAGGGGGTGTGTCCTTTTAGCCACAAGGAGAACACATTGCAGTGAAGGTTCAATGGTTTGTAGAATGGCCTCTGTCCCTGCTGCGCTGGCTGTCCATCCCACCGTGCTATCACGTGAGTAGCTAATTGGATGGTAACTATTAATAAATATGCACCTGGGTGGTAACACCTCTGCCCCATACCCAGATTTCCTGTCCCACCAAGTAATATATAGGAGCCTCTCCAAAGAGTGTGTTTAATACCTTAGTGCCTTGTGGTGGCACAATGACATGTATGATGATATCACGTGTGAAATGTGTGTGTGTGTGTTGTGTGTGTGTGTGTGTGCTTACTACAGGGTGGACACTGGTCACAGTGGCACAGGTGGTTCGCAGTCACCTCCCCTGTTCCTGTGATGTTGATGCTTGTGGTTGTCTCCAAGTCTTACTGGGTGGGGTTCACCATTACATTGGGAGGGGGTTTCCCTCTATTTGTTCTGCTTGTGATAATAGGTGGGTATGTGGAGGGAGGGGAGGGGCAGGAGGGAGGGTGTGTAATCATATATGGTTATTTGCAGGTTTCCTGATGTCAGCTGTGTTATTCTTTCTTGTGAGCCCAAGTCACCCTCACTGGGCAGTGCAGATAGTGCTGGGTGTGGCTGCCTTCACCATGTCCATTGTTTGGATGTACCTCATAGCCAATGAGGTGGTTAGCCTTCTTCAAGCGTTTGGCCTCCTCTTAGGGGTGGACACAGGTTGGTAGGGTTAGTATTTTAGGAGCACCATTCCTCTCCATGGATCCCTCCCTCCTCCCTCCATCCTTCCCTTCACACCTCCTCTCCCTCCATCCCTCCCATCCCCAATTCAATAAACTTTTGACATGTCATGTCCAATTTTTAAAGTGTATTTGGACTGCCTAACGTTAATCCCTTTCTAACTATAGCTTGTTGGCAGGTAATGTAAACTAGGGTGTGTGTCCATAAGTTGAGGTGTAAGGCAAAACAGTATAACACTTCAAGGAAAGTTATTGTTTTCGTATGCATATTATTACAACTGTACTTCTCTCAAAAATGTTTAATTTGTGCGTGCAGCTTTGCACCACCCCCCCATAGCCTTAATGGCTGGCTGGGCCTCACCAGGTGCAGCTTTGCACCACCCCCCATAGCCTTAATGGCTGGCTGGGCCTCACCAGGTGCAGCTTTGCACCACCCCCCCATAGCCTTAATGGCTGGCTGGGCCTCACCAGGTGCAGCTTTGCACCACCCCCCATAGCCTTAATGGCTGGCTGGGCCTCACCAGGTGCAGCTTTGCACCACCCCCCCCATAGCCTTAATGGCTGGCTGGGCCTCACCAGGTGCAGCTTTGCACCACCTCCCATAGCCTTAATGGCTGGCTGGGCCTCACCAGGTGCAGCTTTGCACCACCCCCCCATAGCCTTAATGGCTGGCTGGGCCTCACCAGGTGCAGCTTTGCACCACCCCCCCCATAGCCTTAATGGCTGGCTGGGCCTCACCAGGTGCAGCTTTGCACCACCCCCCCATAGCCTTAATGGCTGGCTGGGCCTCACCAGGTGCAGCTTTGCACCACCCCCCCCATAGCCTTAATGGCTGGCTGGGCCTCACCAGGTGCAGCTTTGCACCACCCCCCCATAGTCTTAATGGCTGGCTGGGCCTCACCAGGTGCAGCTTTGCACCACCCCCCCCATAGCCTTAATGGCTGGCTGGGCCTCACCAGGTGCAGCTTTGCACCACCCCCCATAGCCTTAATGGCTGGCTGGGCCTCACCAGGTGCAGCTTTGCACCACCCCCCCATAGCCTTAATGGCTGGCTGGGCCTCACCAGGTGCAGCTTTGCACCACCCCCCCATAGCCTTAATGGCTGGCTGGGCCTCACCAGGTGCAGCTTTGCACCACCCTCCCATAGCCTTAATGGCTGGCTGGGCCTCACCAGGTGCAGCTTTGCACCACCCCCCCCATAGCCTTAATGGCTGGCTGGGCCTCACCAGGTGCAGCTTTGCACCACCCCCCATAGCCTTAATGGCTGGCTGGGCCTCACCAGGTGCAGCTTTGCACCACCCCCCCATAGCCTTAATGGCTGGCTGGGCCTCACCAGGTGCAGCTTTGCACCACCCCCCCATAGCCTTAATGGCTGGCTGGGCCTCACCAGGTGCAGCTTTGCACCACCCTCCCATAGCCTTAATGGCTGGCTGGGCCTCACCAGGTGCAGCTTTGCACCACCCCCCCATAGCCTTAATGGCTGGCTGGGCCTCACCAGGTGCAGCTTTGCACCACCCCCCCATAGCCTTAATGGCTGGCTGGGCCTCACCAGGTGCAGCTTTGCACCACCCTCCCATAGCCTTAATGGCTGGCTGGGCCTCACCAGGTGCAGCTTTGCACCACCCCCCCCATAGCCTTAATGGCTGGCTGGGCCTCACCAGGTGCAGCTTTGCACCACCCCTCCCATAGTCTTAATGGCTGGCTGGGCCTCACCAGGTGCAGCTTTGCACCACCCCCCCATAGCCTTAATGGCTGGCTGGGCCTCACCAGGTGCAGCTTTGCACCACCCCCCCCCATAGCCTTAATGGCTATGGGGGTGGTGGCCTCATCAGTATGACCGACCACACATGTGCTTAGACCTGTTACCCGGGGATCTCTGAAGGTTGTTTTGAAGAAAGAGTCACATGGTTTGGTGGTGTCTCATCCATATTAGGATATAGTTTACACTTTGAGTGGTCATAGATGGTTTGCTCCATCTAGCCTATGCATTAAAATAATTCTAAGCTCCAACTTTCGAATGAAAGTCTCACACAATGAAGTTTTTGAGAAAAGCGCATTAATATAACACTTAATAACCCTCCCCCTCATGACCCCTCCTCTTCATGACCCCTCCCCGTCCATATTGTCCCCTTCCATGATGTGGCATTACTGGTTTGCCCTATATATCAGCAGAAACCTCACCCCCTCCCAACCCACCCCCTCCGAACCCACCAGTTGATGTCATTACCCAGCAATAAATGGTCAAAAGCAGTTTGAAACCAGTTAATATTAGATTTCAAATTTACCTCCTCACCTCCACCTCCTCATTACCACCTCATTGACCTCCATCTCATTACCACCTCTTCGTTACCTCCTCATTACCTCCACCTCCTCATTACCACCTGCTCATTGCCTCCTCATTACCTTCATCTCCTCATTACATCCACCTCATTACCACCCACATTACCTCCACCTCCTCATTGCCTCCACCTCCTCATTACCACCTCCTCATTGCTTCCCACTTCACTACCTCCTCATTACCTTCATCTCCTCATTACATCCACCTCATTACCTCTACCTCCTCATTACCTCCACCTCCTCATTACCTCCACCTCCTCATTACACCTCATTACTTTCATCTCCTCATAACCTCCACCTCATTACTACCTCATTACCTCCTCATTACCTCCACCTCATTACCACCTCCTCATTACCTCCTCATTACCCCACCTCATTACCTCCACCTCCTCACTACCTCCTCATTACCCCACCTCCTCATTACCTCCACCTCCTCACTACCCCCTCATTACCTCCGCCTCATTACCACCTCCTCATTGCCTCCTCCTCATTGCCTCCACCTCCTCATTACCCCCACCTCCTCATTACCCCCACCTCCTCACTACCTCCACCTCCTCACTACCTCTACCTCATTTCTATCACTTCCAGCCATTTTGGGACTCACTGTTTTGGCTATTGGAAACTCTGTTGGAGATTGGGTAGCTGATACAACGGTTGCTATGGCAGGCAAACCTGGGATGGGTGTGGCATCTTGTTTTGGTTCTCCACTCTTGAATGATGTCCTGGGACTGAGTGTTTCACTGTTGGTGAGCCGATGTGTGTAGAGGTGTGTTCATATCATCTGTGCAAGAAAGCCTTCCTTATGTAAGGGGGAGGAGGTAGTAACCTAACCTAAGCCCCCCTTATGTAAGGGGGGGGGAGGTACTTAACCCCCAAAAGTGACCATACACTGGGCAACATGTTGCACACAACGCTATGAATTTCAAGTACACTAGTGTTTGATTGCATGTACGATTGGTGCATGGTCTCACCTTACACTACACCCCAACCTCAAATGTGCATCATTTAGAAGATTAAGATCCCATCAGTACCCAAGGAAGCTATGGGATGTAAGATCAGGACATAGAAGGTAGCCATTGCCATATGGAGCACCATTAACCCCTTACCTAGCACATTAACCCCTTACCTAGCAGCTATTCCTGCAGATGCACCCTGTTTACTGCATGCCGTAAAAAAGGGGGGAGGGGGGGGGGGGGGTCAGGCAGAGCACCCTGTGAGACCACGTGTCCAAATGGCTAGCGATAGCTAAGGGAGGCAAGAGCCGACTGCCATACCCTAGGCATTGTGGGGGCTAATGTGGTGTGCTGACCATTGTACCCTACAGGTCAGCAGGGCTTGTTGCCTTAGCTGTGTGACCCCACCTAGGATAGACATGTGTTGGCCCCCCAGGGGACAGTCTACCTTTTTTTTTTAAATGCGATAAGAGCAGCTAACGGCATACACGATACAGTAATGAGAGGGCACACACAACAGCATAGGGATGTGAGGAACAGTCTATAATACACAAGTGTGACAACCAAATACACAAGGCACAGTAGTGGTGATTACTAGGAGATGAAAACCTAAGCTGCTGGGTAGACCTGGGAGGATGTGTGGTGGGCTTATATGCATTGCCCCAGGGGCGCCGTGGGCAGGTCTGAGTGTGGCCTGAATGCATGTGTAACGTTTTTACATCCGATTCTACTGATTGACCTTCCAAAATGCCTTAGCGGCTGGTGCTTGGCCCCAGACCTCTATATATATGAGCTTGCAGCAGTCGCAGTTCTGTTGTTGCAGCGTTATTGGTCTCATGATACATCAGTCAGGTCCAGTGCTATAACTTCCGCATGACGTCCAATTCAGAATAACTGGACAGCTTTTATTATGGCGGTGACGGCTCTGAGCTAGGGGCAGTTTATTTGGGCTACTGAGGCAGTATGATTCCATTAAACTGTTTCTACCAAACAGTGGCTTTGTTGAACTGATAATTTTTTCACACTGTAAAGTGTACCTGGGTTATAGCTGTTAACCCCTGTGTCATGGAAGGGTTAAATATTACAATGATTGAAGCTTAGGTGATATAAATTTGAATTGGTGGACATTTCTGTTGGCACAATCCAACTTGTATGACTTTCCATATTATTTTCTCTTTTTAAAGGTCACTTTTGCTTCAAATCAGGGTCGTACTTTTTTGTTTGACATCCATCAATCTTCGTTCAATGAAGTAAAACTATCGTGGATTTTCCTTGCAATTTCCTTGGTCTCAACACTTATTGTGTTTGCAGTGTCCAGATTTTCACCTCCAAGGTAAGTCACGTGCATACAAAATACTCATGCATATATGTATGCTTGGGGCGTGGTTGGGGCGTGGTTGCTGTATGCATTTTTCTGGCTACCAGGCCTCAGTTACCTTGGACCCCAAACCAGGTAACATGTTTAAAAATTGGATGATCCAATTGCAGTCCAGGTTTGCACAGCATTATTTTTCTCTTCCCTCTCCCCTCCACCCACTCTCCCTCCCTCCTCTGTCCCTCCTCCCACTTCCTTCCTTCTCTCCCACCCTCCTCCCTTCCTCTTCCTCCTCTCCCTCCCTCCTCTCCTCCTCTTCCCTCCTCCCTTCTCTCCCCTCCTCCCTCCTCCCTCCCTCCTCTCTCCCCTCCCTTCCTCTGCAGATGGTATGGCATATCACTGATCTACCTTTATATTGTATTCATGGTGTTCTCTGTTCTGGATGAAGTTAACCTTGTTCCAATGCACTTCGCTTAATCTAACAACCGTTATCTGACATGTTTGTGGGCTGTGTGCAATATAATTATTCAGACCTGTTTAGTCACACGGAAGCCAACTTCACCACATAGGCTGCATGCCATTAACGAACAGCAGCTGTGGTTGCTGTACGGCTGTTGCGGTCGGATGGGATGCCCAACCATAGACTCGTGGGATACTCACACATGACCACAAGTCAGACTGCTACGTAATATGCAGTGTGCGCGCACTCACACACACGCATATATATATATAATATATAATATATATACTGCATCTATTTCACGACTGCTTGAACATATCGCGCGGTACAGTAGTGCCATGGTGTTCGTGTGTAGCCGTTCTTGCGCAGTGATTACGATTTTCTTGATATTCGCATCGGCAGACGATCAGTCGTGCAACGAAGTATTAAGGTATACCCGGCGGGCGGCGATTCGTTGTAGTAAGTGTATTTAATCATTTTCTTCTTAGCAATACAGTGGATTCGTTATCAACGCGGATCGCTTCGTCGTGCGAAGCTGGCTCCATAACGTGGGAGGGAAAACCCCACGGAAGTCAAGTAGTCACGTTCATGAAGAACACGTCGTTTACGTTGTGCATATTGTCAAGCTCCGCTTCCAGTTCTGCAGCCGTGTACAGACTAATAGGCCCTTCCAGACGACTGCTAGTCCCCGCATCTCGTGCTGGAAAGCTCGGTTGCTACGAATCGCAATGCAATCTCATATCGCTGTTAATTGAACCTCTGAACAGTTCAGCGGGTTACATTGAACTGACGTATCAAGTCAACTTGGACACGAGTGAGCGTACAATTCTTACGTGTGTACCAATGCAGATTACTGCAAGGCTCTTCTCCCGTTACAGGGTGTCCGACGTGCACGGAGAATTGTCACATGACGTGCTTATGTACAGCTCCATACGGTAAGTCCCTATAGTGGTAACCTCGCAGAAAGGGGCAGATCATTTATTCCTAGTTGTCACATTGTTTTTTTTTACAGTGTTCACAGGAGAGGTAACGAAATCGACTTCAGAACATGAACAATTTACTCATTATCTTAGGATTATCAGAGTATTGAAAAACGATGGAGTTTACATTCCTACTGCCTTGAAGCTGCCTAAGAATCAGTGCCTTCCTCACTCTAAATACAGTACCTTACACTATCTTGTAGATGTTGAGGGCCAACTGCCATCTGATGGTGTAGTGGAGGTACACACAACATGTTCTTTGAACCTTGGAGCTGTGTACCTTGTATCAGCAAGGCTTCATGGTGGTACGAGAGCAGGCCTGGCGTTGTGTTGTGCAGAAAATGATGAGGATTATGGCATTAGCTACCTTGAAGATCTGCTTGAAACTGAGAAGTGTTGCTCATGAACTAAGATCTCATAATTGTATAGCTTCCTCAACTTTGAATGAACTAAACAGTGTGTATCATTTTAATATAACAAGCAGAAGAGGATGTAAATGATAAATAAAAATGCACATGCATCTCCTACATGTATTGCCATGCATAGAGCAACTGCCTGTATTCAAACATGGTTACTTAGGTGTGATTGCCAAGCAGCTGTTATCTAAATTACATTACAGTGCGCTATAGATCTTCTTCATGGCCATAAACCACAAAATCTGATAGTTTCATTTTTAAAATACCAATTTCAGAGCTTGCTGTTTTAAATGTCTACTTTAAACAACTAAACTTAACGGGTAACATAAATGTACAGATTTAGGAGAATAACTGAGTCAAAGCTTTGTGACATCATGTAAACAAAATGCAATTGAACTATATGTGGGCAAAGTGTTGCAGGGGTACCAGTTCGTGAGGCAGTGTTGCTCTCCTACACAAGGGGCATTCCATCTTTTCAGATGTCCATTCAGCAGCACACTGCCAACAGAATATATGGCCACACAATGTGGTCGTTGCAGCTGTGCACTGCTCTAAACAAAGAGGACACTTAATATCAGAAAGTTGTGAAGGATCAATTTGATAATTGTTGGGTGCTCTGTGACCACCCGGTATATGTCTCTGCTTCCATGTATGTCTTTTCCACAGTTGCTTAGAAAGCTCTACAACAACTTGGAGCAGTATTAACCACCCTAGTGTTTTGTATGCATTCATCTGTAACGATTCTGTACCATCTCCGCTATAGCGTAGTGCCACGTATCGAATGCTTGTCATGCGCTTGCCAACCTCATAGAAAATACCACGCAAATAGAACACCGCCAAATGTAGCCTGCTTAACGTTGAGACCGTCTCCTCACAAAATCCAACTATTTTTGTTAAACGCTCGTATGTCTCCTCGCTCAAACGTTGAGAGAATGCGCGAGTGGTCAGTTTCCAGTGCACGTGCTCCAGTAGCTTTTCAAATAGGTAGGGCCCTAATGCTTGTATCAAAACCGCCCCTGCTCTTCTATAGGTACTGGGAGCACCACCCGAAGATACCTGCACAATGTTACAGTATTCCTCACCGAGGGTTTGGTTACCATATACAGTAGTTAGGCCGTAGTATGCTAGTTCAGCTAACAGCTGGAGTTCCCGCTGACATTGAATCCAGCGGCGCAGAGGTAAAAACTGTCGCGCTGCATCTGAGAGCAGACCGTTCAGATAACCTGTGTAAAAGCGATCCTTCTGACTGCTACGCACCAGCTCGGGAGCTCCTGCAGGAACTGTAATAAACCTGTACATGTGACGTTCAGCTCTGTGTGCGAACTCCAATTGAAGCCCTTGTATAATAATGGCTGTGTGCGACGTTGTAAGTATGATTATTGGGCGTTTGTTAACATGTATGATGTATACATATGAGCGTGAGTATTCGTTTGCCAAAGTCGGTGGTCATGACAGTGTACAACGCCTCTCGCTGGCTGGATGACGCTTTTCAATCGATTTTAGCACAAACATTCGCTGGAACCCTTCAAGTGTCTATTTATAATGACGGATCAACAGTGAGTAACAGGAGTGAAACCCATTTGTGGAAATTGGACACACCCACAGGACACATCAATGGAGCTAATCACAGCATACGCGCCAAGATTTGAGGCCCAAGGCATTCAGGCTGTTTGCAGTGGCCATTGTGACCCAACACCAAAAGGGCGTAAGTAGGCAGCCAACCAAACATGTCTTCCATTCCCTATGAAGCTGGGTATGGTCGCACCCAGGCCGTCAGACAAAGCAATGGAAGGTTTATTTGTGTCCTTGATGCTGTAAGCAGGAGTGTGCCACATATTATTAACAGTGGTTATCCTGGTCCCTCCCTCACCAGGATGACATCATGCATCCACAGCGCGTTGAAAAGCAGTTTGCAGCGGCAAGCTGTCATCCCAACACAGTAGGAGGCTGTATGAATTGGTGGTCCTTACATTATCCCCCACTTCAGCTTATTGGTAGTGGTTTTATAAGGTTGCCTCAAGACTCTACAGAGAGGTACACACGCTGGTCTAACACACTCTCAGTGGAGCAGCTATACACTCAGGTTATGCTGCATGTACACATGCAGCACACCTAACTCCCCACCCCTCAGGCATTCACAGCATTTGGTCCTACCATTATCCAACCAACTTGGTTCTGTGCGCGAGAAGTGTTTCAATCAGCATGTGATGAACTGTACTGTAAACAGGAAAAAGTCAGTACAAAGACTTACTTATAACATATACTATTTATTCCTTCCATTCCAATTTCAAATTTTAAAAAGGGGAACCCAGAAGACCTAATATTCTTTTACAGACACTTATCCCTTGGTGGTCAGTTGTTGAGAATAGATGAGCCCCTTGTGACATACAGATACCACAAGGATGCCGTTACCTTTGGTATAGATAGGTCAGATGTGCTTTCTGTGCAATACTTCAATACTTATCTCTGGGCTGCCTGACTCAAAGGTGGACCATCTGGGACCTTCGTGTCATTGCTCTCCAAACGCATGTCCTCTCCAAATGGGAGGTGTTCACTATTTGGAATGCTGGCAAACAAGGGAGAAGGCTGTTCCGGTCACTGAAGCCTGAATATCAAGCAAAGGTTCCACTGCTGTTCTTTTTTTTTTTTTTTTTTTTTTGCAAGCAGTTAACAGTGTCTTGTCTGTTTTCAGGTAGTAGCATTCTGTGATGTGGACCACAAGAAAGTTAGCCAACAATATTATATCTATGAAGAAAGTCTGGTAACTTGAAAACGAATGTCAGTATTGGATTCATTCAGTGAATCTCTGACCTAAATAAGGAGTACCCGAAGCCAAAGATACCCATTGTGCACTTCACTGATGCAAAGCCACCATTTGTCCTGTGTGTGAAGTGGGTAGGTGTGGTACACTGAAGGAGATATTTAGTTCACCTGCTGTCTTTCAAATGAAGGATTTAACAGGTGGAGAATTTGAGAAAAACTTGGCATCACTTATGCTAAGAGAAGGACATGAATTCTTCCATTTTAGTTAGCAACCTGTTTACTACTGAGAGTTCTAATGTATAGTCCAATTACAAGTACAAACTACCAAATAACTGTGTACAAAATATTTAGTTGGTCTGGTCAGTAGTCACCTCTGTGCAGTCAAAAACCAAGAACAATAAAAAGCGTTTCACGCAGGTAAAAGGGCGGCTTATTGAGGCTTACTTCTGTAATGCGTTGGCCAATTCAATCTTTCTGCCTCCCATTTGCGTGATCCTGGACTCACCAATACAATGATCGGGCCTTAATGGAGCGGGTGTGAAAATAAACAAAACCACATTGAGCGTTCGCTATGCTGTACACCATTGTCGGCTTACCTATCATACCCATGACGGAGGACAAGACCAACACAGGCTGAGTAGCCCACGCCGTCTTTAACCAGCTCCAACCAGCTCGCACGGTACTAGACATATTTCCAATAACAAAACGGGTTAAATGGAAAAACCATCGGCGCTATGACAACATAAGCAGTGTAAACATGGCCGCCTTTAACACAGTTGACGTGGATGGTATCATATCAATGCTATTATCGTACAAAGAAAATCCCGGAAAGCCGGTGAGAGGGTATAGTAGTTCATACTACGATACCCTTATTGCTATATATGCAAAAAATTATACATGTAGGTCCACATCCCGGAGAACCAAATCAGACAACTCTGTGCTGTAGCGCGGGAACTATTTCTTTCTCAACCCGTGATGCTAGAGTTAAGTGCACCGGTAGTTATCCTAGGAGACATTCATGGTCAGTACGATGACCTGCTGAGACATTTTGACCAAATGGGGTACCCGCCAAATGCCAATTTCTTGTTTCTTGGTGACTATGTGGACAGGTTTGTCGGGACCCGCGTCTTTGACAAAATGTTACCCCCCGCTTGCACAGGGGAAAACAATCACTGGAAACGGTGTGTCTTATCTTAGCATACAAAATCAAGTACCCCATGAATATGTTTCTCCTTCGAGGCAACCACGAGTGTGCTAGCATCAACAGGTATGGTATGCTCGCTTTGGCTGATGTCATGTTACAACGCTGCAGGATATACGGCTTTTATGACGAGTGCAAGCGACGGTATAGCATCAAACTATGGAAGACATTCACTGACTGTTTTAACTGTTTACCTATTAGTAGGTTGCCTAGATACCAACATGTTTGTGAATTGTGTATGTGTGTGTGTGTGTGTGTGTGTGTGTGTGCACGTGTGTATCACTGCTTCTCTGCAGCAGCCTTGGTTGAGAACACAATCTTATGTATGCATGGAGGACTGTCTCCTGATCTCAAGGCCCTCAGCAAGGTTTGGTATACAGCTGTGGTGGTGACATCTTGTAAAGGCAGCACACCTTTAGCTCAGAGAGATAGAGAGGCCTTTGGATGTTCCTGACAGAGGTCTAGTCTGTGACCTGTTATGGTCAGACCCTGACCAGGTAAGTAAACTAATTAATCGATCCTCCGTTAGTACTAACCCTAAGGTCCTCTCATGTAGTAACACCATACTCATCTCTTAGGACATCGTAGGCTGGGGTGAGAGTGATCGTGGTATATCCTATACGTTTGGAAGGGACATTGTCCAGGACTTCCTTGAGGTGCATAAACTAAGCCTGATATGCAGAGCCCACCAGGTGAGCCTGTGGTCCTGCAACCTGCTGCTTACACAGTGCTTATTAGGTCGTTGAAGATGGCTATGAGTTCTTTCAAAGAAGGCAGGTCTGTGCACACTTTCCCTCCATGCTGGTGAGGTAGTTACCTGTTACTATAACGCACAGCTGGTGACGTTGTTCAGTGCTCCCAACTACTGTGGAGAGTTTGACAATGCCGGAGGTGTACTCAAAGTCTCTGAAGACCTTACGTGTTCATTCTACATAATAAGGGTTTGTACAAGTTCTGTTGTTTATAAGCAATCATCTGTGTGTGCTCCAACAGCCAAGGCTCCGCAGCTGACGTCATCGTGGCAAATTCTAGATACATTTCCGACATTTCTAATTATAAGGCAAAGTTAATTATATTATATATTTTTGGTAAATAATAACGCCAAGATGACTACAGATGCTGGATACCATGGTCCTACAGAACGAGTGAGTCGCTCTGAAGAGGAGGAGAGGTTGCTAAAAGAGATCAGGGAAGAGAAAGAAAAGTTATGGTTGGAGATCCAAGTACGTACGGGTTCCGTTCGTTCGTACTCGAATTCATCATAGATCCTTACTGTTTAATAGGACATACGCCGTCAGATCATTGACGTCGATAACGAACTGGCGGCGCTTGATGAGGTTAACGACGAGTAAGTAAAACATGGCCGTATTGTCACCTTATTTGATTTGACCTGTGTGTTGGTTTGGCTTTACGCAACATTGGTGTTTCCCTCCGGTCACGTCCGTAGGGACATAAGAGCGGAGAAGGAAAATCAACGTGTTTACAGAAATGGTCGAAACATGTTCAATGGCAATCCGAAGGAGGTACGCGCGTTACGACAGCACTGTCATTACTAGCTTTTATAAAAGTAGATGTGTTCAGTATACGTACCAGTATACGTACCAGTATACGTACCAGTATTTTACGACAATCCTGTTCATAATAGGGAATTAAGTTCTTGCAACAAAATGGAAAAATTGGTGAATCACCAGAGGATGTGGCAAGATACCTATTTAAAGGAGAGCTGTTGAACAAGAGGGCTATTGGAGACTACCTTGGAGAAGGGTGAGCCCTCTAATGAGTAAGGGATGGGTCTGGGGACAAGGGAAGTTAGGTCAGTGGGGGAAGATATGATACACACGCTGGATATGTATGTACTGGACATGTATATATATGGTATGTATGTACTGGACATGTATGTACTGGATATGTATGTACTGGACATGTATGTACTGGATATGTATGTACTGGATATGTATGTACTGGATATGTATGTACTGGACATGTATGTACTGGACATGTATGTACTGGATATGTATGTACTGGACATGTATGTACTGGATATGTATGTACTGGATATGTATGTACTGGACATGTATGTACTGGATATGTATGTACTGGATATGTATGTACTGGACATGTATGTACTGGACATGTATGTACTGGACATGTATGTACTGGACATGTATGTACTGGACATGTATGTACTGGACATGTATGTACTGGATATGTATGTACTGGATATGTATGTACTGGACATGTATGTACTGGACATGTATGTACTGGACATGTATGTACTGGACATGTATGTACTGGACATGTATGTATGCACATATCTCTCTTATCTGTGCACGATTGCTGTCCATAGTCGATTTTTTATTGGCAAGAATGTTGGCTCCACCCCAGATAGGCTTGGGGACTGCGTGATAATGTGTACATTTGAGGTGAAGTGTTGTGCGGTGAAATGTGTTGAGGATAATAATAAATTGATGTGGGGTATGTATTGTGTTCGTCTGGTCCTTTTCACCCTCCCACCTCCTCCCCCTCCCCCACCCTCCTTTACTTCCTGCTTCTCCTCCCACACTTTCATTGTCTTCACTTCATGTGGTAGGAAGGAGTACAACATTGATGTGCTGAAGAAGTTTATTGGTTTGCAGGATTTCAAAGGCAGAAACATTGTTGGGGCACTGAGGTGTGTATATGGTGTGTTATGTGTGTGCCATTTCTTTGTTTGGCAGCTCTAGGGTCTGACATGTTTAAGTGTTGGCATGCACTAGAGTAGCTTATCAGTGCATCAAAAATGTCTTGATATATTACTTTATAGAGTCACAGCAGCTTATGACCACACCCCCTATGACCATAGGTCTTCCTGTATATGTATATTTCTTTGTGCAGACTGTTTCTGGCTAGTTTTCACCTTCCTGGGGAAGCTCAGAAGATTGATCGTATGATGCAGTTCTTTGCAAACAGATATATTGAATGCAATCCCAATGGCACTCTTGTGAACCCAGGTAAGCAGTTTGTCCCCTTCCTCATAACTCCTGGGGTACTTGATACCACAATTCTCATAGTAGTTGTAGAAGCGAGAGTTGCTTAGAGACATCGTATTGTATGACCTTGAGTGTTAAAACTGGCTTTACATATACTGGTACATTACATTAACCTCTTCATTCTTGGTATGATGTCCTTTCTATTTAGTATGACTTACTTTAACCCATTCCTTCCTAGAATGACTTAGTTCACCTTTTTATTTAACCTCTTTCTTCCCGATATGACTGCGTGTTTTCAATCCATTTAGATACATGCTACATTCTGGCCTACTCCACCATAATGCTTAACACCAGCCTTCATAACCCTAGTGTCAAGGACAAGCTTACAGTTGAAAAGTTTGTTTCCATGAACAGAGGGATTGATGGGGGCAAGGACCTACCTCCAGACCTGCTCACTGTAAGAGTTGCTGGCAGTGTTGAAGTGCACGTTTTCAAAGGCCACCACACCCCTCCATACACGTGTTGCCTGCTACTCCAATGAATATGGTGTACTGACCCATATTCATTGGAGCTGCACACGTTTCCTGGTGTATGGTGTTGGAGAGCAGAGTAATGTAATGTACCATGTCAATATGCACATCACATCCACACATCCACCTCATAGCTGAATAACCACTGTGCCCATAGCTGAATAACCTCTGTACCCATAGCTGAATAACTTCTGTGCCCATAGCTGAATAACCTCTGTACCCATAGCTGAATAACCACTGTACCCATAGCTGAATAACCTCTGTACCCATAGCTGAATAACCACTGTGCCCATAGCTGAATAACCTCTGTACCCATAGCTGAATAACCTCTGTACCCATAGCTGAATAACCTCTGTACCCATAGCTGAATAACCTCTGTACCCATAGCTGAATAACCTCTGTGCCCATAGCTGAATAACCACTGTACCCATAGCTGAATAACCTCTGTACCCATAGCTGAATAACCTCTGTACCCATAGCTGAATAACCACTGTGCCCATAGCTGAATAACCACTGTACCCATAGCTGAATAACCTCTGTACCCATAGCTGAATAACCTCTGTACCCATAGCTGAATAACCTCTGTACCCATAGCTGAATAACCTCTGTACCCATAGCTGAATAACCACTGTGCCCATAGCTGAATAACCACTGTACCCATAGCTGAATAACCTCTGTACCCATAGCTGAATAACCTCTGTGCCCATAGCTGAATAACCACTGTGCCCATAGCTGAATAACCTCTGTACCCATAGCTGAATAACCACTGTGCCCATAGCTGAATAACCACTGTGCCCATAGCTGAATAACCACTGTACCCATAGCTGAATAACCTCTGTACCCATAGCTGAATAACCTCTGTGCCCATAGCTGAATAACCACTGTGCCCATAGCTGAATAACCACTGTGCCCATAGCTGAATAACCTCTGTGCCCATAGCTGAATAACCACTGTGCCCATAGCTGAATAACCTCTGTGCCCATAGCTGAATAACCTCTGTGCCCATAGCTGAATAACCACTGTGCCCATAGCTGAATAACCACTGTGCCCATAGCTGAATAACCACTGTACCCATAGCTGAATAACCTCTGTACCCATAGCTGAATAACCTCTGTGCCCATAGCTGAATAACCACTGTGCCCATAGCTGAATAACCACTGTGCCCATAGCTGAATAACCTCTGTGCCCATAGCTGAATAACCACTGTGCCCATAGCTGAATAACCACTGTGCCCATAGCTGAATAACCTCTGTGCCCATAGCTGAATAACCTCTGTACCCATAGCTGAATAACCTCTGTACCCATAGCTGAATAACCTCTGTACCCATAGCTGAATAACCACTGTGCCCATAGCTGAATAACCTCTGTACCCATAGCTGAATAACCACTGTACCCATAGCTGAATAACCACTGTGCCCATAGCTGAATAACCTCTGTACCCATAGCTGAATAACCACTGTGCCCATAGCTGAATAACCTCTGTGCCCATAGCTGAATAACCACTGTGCCCATAGCTGAATAACCACTGTGCCCATAGCTGAATAACCTCTGTGCCCATAGCTGAATAACCACTGTGCCCATAGCTGAATAACCACTGTGCCCATAGCTGAATAACCTCTGTGCCCATAGCTGAATAACCTCTGTACCCATAGCTGAATAACCTCTGTACCCATAGCTGAATAACCACTGTACCCATAGCTGAATAACCACTGTGCCCATAGCTGAATAACCACTGTACCCATAGCTGAATAACCTCTGTACCCATAGCTGAATAACCTCTGTGCCCATAGCTGAATAACCTCTGTACCCATAGCTGAATAACCTCTGTACCCATAGCTGAATAACCACTGTGCCCATAGCTGAATAACCACTGTGCCCATAGCTGAATAACCTCTGTGCCCATAGCTGAATAACCACTGTGCCCATAGCTGAATAACCACTGTGCCCATAGCTGAATAACCTCTGTACCCATAGCTGAATAACCTCTGTACCCATAGCTGAATAACCACTGTACCCATAGCTGAATAACCACTGTGCCCATAGCTAAATAACCACTGTGCCCATAGCTGAATAACCTCTGTGCCCATAGCTGAATAACCACTGTACCCATAGCTGAATAACCTCTGTACCCATAGCTGAATAACCTCTGTGCCCATAGCTGAATAACCACTGTGCCCATAGCTGAATAACCTCTGTACCCATAGCTGAATAACCACTGTGCCCATAGCTGAATAACCACTGTGCCCATAGCTGAATAACCACTGTGCCCATAGCTGAATAACCTCTGTACCCATAGCTGAATAACCACTGTGCCCATAGCTGAATAACCACTGTACCCATAGCTGAATAACCTCTGTGCCCATAGCTGAATAACCACTGTACCCATAGCTGAATAACCTCTGTGCCCATAGCTGAATAACCACTGTGCCCATAGCTGAATTGGGTTGGATTGACACACTGCTGTGTGCATTAGGATATCTATGACGATGTGAAGAAGGAACCCTTCAAAATCCCTGATGGTGACAGTGTAAACGAACTTACGGAGACATTCATGCACCCTGAAAAGACAGGATGGCTGACCAAGGAAGGTTGGTTAATACTATTTAGTGCAGGGAGTGTGATAGCACTATGGCTTCACCCACCAAGGTGGGAAGTACAAGTCACGACACAGAAGATGGTTCATTCTTAAGGAAGGAATGTTATACTACTTCAAACAGCCAGCAGTATGGTTCTGCACACACACCTGCGTGCATGTGCTTTGATTGTGGTGTGTGTGTGTGTGTGTGTAGGATGATGAGCTAATAGGAAGTATTCCTTTACAAGTAGACTTGAAGGTCCGCCCAGTGGATGACCCTAAGGCCCCACCTGTGAGTCTCTTTAAATAGGTCCCTCCCATTTTATATTTGTTTATTTTAGAACTGTTTTGAGATATTTTCGGCAACAGGAGTGATCAAAGCTTGGAAAAAGGATTCTGATGGAAGACCTGTTCCAGGTAAGCTATGCCATTACACAAGACACAGGTGTTATTGGAACCAAGTATTATCTTGGTGTGAATAATTAGCAAGCCAATTTTGACTTCAATCATTTCATTGGTTTGAATTTTTATTTTGCTTGGCTGTTTGTTGAATTGCCTTTTGTTAGTTATCTGTGCCTATATTTGTAGGTAACCATGACACCTACAGACTTCAGGCTCCATCAGAGGACGAGCAAAAGGAGTGGATCTTATCTATCAATGCTGCAATAAGTAAATTCAATGACTCAGTACAGCAAAGGAAGAAGAGAATTCTGAGTGCTGTCCAGGGGCTGGACCTACCTGGACTGGATTCATGACTGGAATAAAGGATGTATTTTTGTTTTACATCATCTCTTGTCAGTACAGATATGTTTTGTGTGCCTTATATATATATATATATATATTCCATGTTTTCTTAAAAATGTATGCTTCAATAGAACCCATGCATGTGCCAATAGCAGCTAAAAGCATTGCGTGCTATACATGCATAAGAACAGAGAACATTGACTAGTATGCAAGTGGTGTATGAACATTGGCTAGGTCAAATGGTGTATGAACATTGGCTAGTTCAAGTGGTGTACTACATACAATTGTAAGTGTGCACATGTCTAATTGTGATGATTAGATACACTGCACCTACAAGAGTGATGGCAATTGTCACAGGCACAACCAACATGATGTGATACGTCAGCCCACAGGGGATATCCAGCTGCAGTGCATCCTGGCCTGTTGGAACACCTACCCAGGACCACTCCTCCATTGTGTCAGAGCGTGACTGGTTATTGTGCATGATGTCACAACCTACTGTAAGTGAAAACATTAAGGCTATCATTCCCACGTACAAACCACACCTTCAGTGTTCCACTGGACAAATAACTGGGGGTAAGTGAGATAGATGGTTTTGTATGGCTGTGTAGAAGGTGCCTGATAACGCAGGTGGAGTGGTAATGACACAGGTAGGTTCATTATGCCTGACACAAGCAGCCAATGATCTGAAGAACATGTGGCAGCTTGCTCAGTGTCCATGTGAGCAGAGACAGTCATCTGGTAACCAAAAGATGCGTGTGGTCAGATGGTGTGGTTAGATGCGTGTGGTCTGATGGTGTGGTCAGATGGGCGTCTCAGCATGACCTGGCAAGTTATTTCATTTTTGCACAGGATGGTTATTCAAGTTACACACTACATGCATGGTAGTTAGCACAGGGGACTGACCATGAGCTAACAGTGGACTACTTTTGTCAAGTGCAAAAATGACACAACTTAGCAGCAGTGAGAAGGAAGCTACTGATCACACACACACACACACACACACGCACACACACACACACACACACACAAAGCAACAAATGACTCGCCCACTAATTACCTGTGGCCCTCCGAGCGCTTCTAAAGCATTCAGCTGCGCTAGAAAAATAATAAATACGTAATCAGAGCATGTAACTGGCTTCTTACCTGATCTACGTCTACGTAAACATCTCTAGTGATATGCAAAAGGAAACGGATTGGAGCTAAATCCGTTATATTTGTAACTCTCTGAAGATTGGTACTTGCTGCGACTGACAACGTTCTGTGAAAACCGGCTCCATCTATCCGAACACTTAAGGAGAGGTTGAACTGTTGTGATGAAACTGGAGTATGCGCATCATGAATCGATTAGGTTAGAGCAGTTGATATACTTACCGCCTGGTGATAAATAGTTCGGTAACGTGGGGATTATCTTCACAGATAAGCATACTGTGAGGCGTGAGACAAGCATGCACAGTGCTAAGAATAGCCACGGCATCGTAGTTTACGTTCGTCTGGGTACGAGAGCACGTTCACCTCCCAATTATACGTGACAGCGTGGAGTATCAAACCGCGACACGCGTATAGCTCGCGTAACAAGAAACTGATATCATAGTTTAGCTCTTTCTTGCTATCGAACCAGAAGGCAAGGACGCTCATTAATTCTTTCTTTAAGTCTTTAGACCATTTGATTTAAGAAGAGCAAAAAAGGTCGTGCTATTCTCGTACCCAGGCTCTGTCTTCTCCGTTATCAGTCTGGGAGAGGATAGAAGAACGCAAATTATATACACCAATAGCGTTATAAGAACATCTCCAGGTATATAAAAATCATTGCGTAATATGAAGTGCTATTAAAAGCGTTCCCATGTTCCCAAGGATCAGCAGGAAAAATATATTTAGCAACTTAAAATGTGCATGCTATGCAAAAGTGCTAAGTATAGGACTTTTTAAATTTTTCGTATCATCGTTGATCCCTTGTTCCCTTCCTTTTTACACCATCAAATCCTATACACCACCAACTTTCTCAGAAAGAAAGTTTTTAATATCTTGTTTAATAATCAATCTCCATGTCCATGTTGTGGAGAAAGAATTAAGGTGAGGTTAGCAAATCATATTGCCACAAACACAAAGTAAAATGAGTGGCTACAATACAACAAGCAGTCCCCATGGCAATGAGTACTGATGTATTGCTCCACTTCAACAGTTATCTGTCAAGTGCTTTATATGCAGTCACCAATGATGATCCAAATCTAATCAGTCCATTCTTTTGTGGGCGAAAGAGAACTCTAATACATCCACATGTAAAGAGTGTTGCTCCGCATACTGCCACCATTGTGATCAAGGAAAATTCAATAGTACCATAAGTCCTGTTAAAAAATAAAGTGTTATGTGCATGTGCTAGGGACAGATAAGGGAAGGTGCAAGCTATGGTCAATATGAGGCCACAAGATTGGCAATGATACTGCAGAATGTTCATGATAGAAGCAGGCTTACATTATACTGCTGCAAAGTATAGTTCGCATTGATAAGTAATGCTAAAGGATAAAGAAAGACCATCACCTGACCTCACATGACCATCACATGACCTCACCTGGTGAATGCTTGTGCAGTTCATGTGTTCTAAAATGTTTCTCACAATGACAAATGATGAATTAAGGTGGCTTGTGGCTATATCCAATGCTGCCTGTTAGGGCAGTGTCAGCTTACTGTCTGCTAAGAGTGTAGCCACCTTACCATGGCAAATTCATCTTGCACGCGCTCACTGATGTATGCTATGATGTGTCTAGTTTTGTTCTCACTTCTAATAACAAGGTCCTAATTGATATAACATGCTACAATTACTTTCAAACCGCCATCTTGAATACCCATGCATACACAGACATACATTTCAACAATGTTAACAGATTCACTACACATGCCTCCTTACCATGGTGAATGGATTTTCGCAAGATTCATCACAGGAAAGATAGTAATTCACTAAGTCTGAAATGAAGCCATTCAGTTAATGGTCCAGGTGGAACATAACTCATCCTAGTCCCCCAACCTCATGTCTAGTCCCCAGCCTCATACCTAGTCCCCAGCCTCATACCTAGTCCCCAGCCTCATACCTAGTCCCCAGCCTTGTACGTGGTCCCATGTATGCTGAACACACTTATCTGCTCTGGTTGGGCTGCAAAGTCTATTGCATCCCATAGCAACTGAACTTACCAGCAATGGATGGAGGTGTGTAGTTCTTAATCACACCTTCTGGATCATGGCATATATCTGACACCACCTGATGTAGAGGGAGGTAGACAGCTAGGCAGGGTGAGGGGTGTGTGTGTGTGTGTGGGGGGGGGGGGGCAATATGCATGATAGGACCTAACCATCTCTATAGCCACAGAGCTCCCCACAGCGACCAATGAGAAAAAACTAACCATTAGAAGCCCCACAAGTGTTCTGTAAAAATAAGCAGATAAGAGGTTCATAATGGGAGGGAGAGGGAGGGGAGGGTGCATGGTGGGAGGGAGGGGGAGGGGAGGGTGCATGGTGGGAGGGAGGGGGAGGGAGGGGTGCATGGTGGGAGGGAGGGGAGGGGGAGGGAGGGGGAGGGAGGGAGGGGGAGGGAGGGAGGGAGGGGAGGGAGGGAGGGGGAGGGAGGGAGGGGGAGGGAGGGATGCATGATGGGAGGGGTGGGGAGGGGAGGGAGGGGAGGGGAGGGAGGAGAGGGGAGGGGAGGGGGAGGGGAGGGGGAGGGGAGGGAGGGGAGGGAGGGGAGGGGAGGGGAGGGGAGGGGAAGTGGAAGTGTTAGGTAGGGGCTTACATCATAGCAAGAGGCTTCCTTGCACATGGTAGAACAGCAAGAGCCAAAGGGACCAGTAAAGCACTCACAATTAAGGTGGCCACCACTGTCCAGTGTCTGAGATGGTGAAAGGGGTTAGGGTACTGGGAGATGAAGAGAGGTTAGGGTTAGGGTTAGGGTTGAGGTGCTAGGGGGCCTGGGGGGCCTGGGGGGCCTGGGGGGCCTGGGGGGTCACTGATGTGTCTAAGTACCTGACTACTTCAACTCCATTCACTGTATCTTTTATAAGGTTGAGGTTATTAAAAAACTGCATTGTTTCATTCATTTCAGAGAAGGTCAACTTTAGAGTCTGTGTTACATTGATGAGTACTTCAGTAGCAGCTAATGCTTCTGTTTGATTCTCTGAATCATGGATGGCTTCCCATAGAGTTGTCACTGCGTGAGCCGTGCCCCTCCCATTAAAGCAGCTTGACTAATGGGAGCAGAGGGGTGGGGTGTCAGACAAAAATCCAAGATTGGTTTTGATTTTACCTCATTTATAATGTTAGCTGCCAAACTGCTGATGTTATTAACCTCCTTTACGAAGATTTTTACTGTTCCATCTAGTGAGACATCAGCCCATATGCTGGTTCCAATACTAACGCTGATATCAACAATAAGTTAGTGTAGGTGCAGACTATCTACACATAACTGGAAAATTAATATGGGCGGGGGGGGGGGGGGGGGGGGAGGGGGGGGGCGCATGCGCGAGGCCGCGCGCTCCCGCAACATTAAATATTATAGATGAACCGCTCACGAAGTGACGGTCGACTTACTAACAGATAACAGTGACGAACAGCAATCCATGCGCGCTTATTCTCAAGCCCTTCCTGGATAGCGGCTTTCTGTCCCTGTTGCAGTACAAGCAACAGATAAGCATGGAGAGCACCAATTTGAAGCCGACGAACACAACAGAAGGTCCGCAAGCCCAGACCACGATCCCCTGAAGTCATAAGGTAAATAATTTGCAGTATATTGGCCGGCATTTACCACTCATTTGTGTAAAGAACGTTACATGTCTCACCTGGGCATAACCTTGTGTTAAGTTAAAGTCAGACGTCCAACGAGGAGCCTTATGAAACACTTCTACTAGCTGCGTTGGGCGAAACCCATTGCTAGTACCTGTACACATCACCCAGCTAGCTCTTCCGTTTATGTAACCGGCGCGGGTGGACTGTGCAAGCAGGCAGTACTGTTATAACTAACCGGGCAGGGTCGGGAGGTATATAAACCAACGCAAAATGCAGGTACATCGTTCACGCACACACTGTTAAAAAAATTAGTGAGTCAGGTGCTCTGGTCTGTCTGTATCTTCAACTAGAATGGGAATCGGGCCATTCTTGGCCGTATTTTCAGCTTCATACAAATGATGTCCTAGGAATCCAGCCTCTTTTCTGATTCTTACAAAAAGTCCACTCTGATGGATAAGCTCTCCACCAGGAGTCCTCAGTGGAATGTACTTTAGACCTGCATTGGAGGGGGGGGTGGGTGGGTGCATTTGCTCACCTTATTCAAATATCCCCCTCCCCCTCCCCCTCCCCCTCCCACCTGGTTGCAGGCTGGATAGTACAATACAGTTCTGAGCATAAAGCTGGGGATTCCCCAGTGACTTGGCAGTGACCTCAACTCTGAAGTACACAAGACACTGCGAAAACAATGCAATCACCATGGAAACCAAGATGCACTAGCTCACCAGCTCAGGCATGAGGATAGTTCTCCTTGGATACACATACTTGTTCATATCCCACTGAGGCCAGATGGGATCTGTGTGCTTAAAGAGACCAAGCACTCAATAGGATGATGGTAGGGGGATGGAGGATGCTTACTGAAGCTTGTGGCATTGCAAACGTATCTGCTGGAATTCCATATGTTTTTATATCTACTGTAAATGAGGCACACTTTTTTGGGTCTGGGCACAAGTATTGTCCCGAAATAAGCTATAATAACAAAGTAGTAATTATCATAATGCACTATGGGGGAGGGAGGGGCGTGTCCTAATGGGCAAAGGGCGTGTCATTACCTCTATCTCCAGGTCAACAGTAGGGATGTTGGGATGAGGCTCTGTCATCAAGGGAGAGTATTCCACAGAACCTGTTGAGCATATTCACTGCTAGACAGGGATAGTGTATGCACAGGACAACAGGGTACCATACTGTGACTGGATCTCCTCATCACCTCCGGCTTCAGCACATAGCCACACCCTCCATTTTGTCTGAAGAACCCCTGGTTCAGGTGCATCCACACATCTAGACATGTCAGCAATGCAAGATCATCCTCCTCCCCAGTCATATATCCTCCTTCCCAGTCATATATCCTCCTCCCCAGTCATATCCTCCTCCCCAGTCATATATCCTCCTTGGGCGCCAGACATACCAAGGTCACACATAACATATGTAATCTAACTGGGTCATGCAGAAAATACTGTAGGTTTAACCTTGTTGTATAGGTACGTAGCAAGCCAACACCTCAGCTCAACACACCTGGCTTTTGGAAATTGAAGGAAACAATTTGCACACCACACCCCCACATCAGGGTGGGGTCATAGTTGGAAGAGTCAAACCTTGTACCTGAAGGGTACACACGCACAAGCTGTCTCTCTGTGCAGGCAAGCATCTCTGTGGTAGAAGGGAGACCTAGTAGATGTACTGACATAATAGGCTTTGTGTGTACCTTTGGAGTGTTGACTGCACAACTCATCAGCTTTTGGTTCTGAGATGTTAAACATCTCACACACTGATGTCTCCCTCTGCTTGTCCCAGCTCCATGGCTTCATCGTAGCAATACGACAATACACTATTAGTTTTCTCAAATCAGCTTGCTGTTATGACAACGACAGTAAAAACGAAAGGTCATCTTAATGACACCAAAATTGTTACCTCTATTTTTGCACTTTCATCATCTACATAGACTTGCTCCTCAATCTGAAATGGTGAATAGTTGAACAGTAGTGTGTGCTTATGTAGAGGTCAATTACCCCATCGGTGCCTGGCTCATCTTGTAAAGATGTCACCTGTGTGTAGTATGAACCAGCTGCTTCTACCAAGTAAATAATTATGTCCTTACCCTTGTGTGCCTGGGAGATGAACCTTGGGTGTCCACAGCCAGGTGTCCAGCAGACCTCTGGAGAGCAACATAGATACACTGCCTATTAGCTCATAAACTCATAAGGGATGTCACTCAACTTGTTTTGCTGGCAGGGCGGAATCTTCTCCAATCTAAGGGATCAATAAGTGAACATAACTACACACTTCATATTGCTCCAACTTTACATCCTTGAAGGAGCCTTTAAGAATAATTTTTCTCTTGAGCTCATTGGGTGAAGGCAAACGCTCACGACTATCTCGCTCAACCATGTTATCTTTGCAAAGAAGAGTCCCCAGACCATTGAATACTGTAGCCATTTGTGTTTGGTTGGCAATGTTGCAGTGATTTTCAATTGAAATTATCACAGGAAAGACGGAATTGTGGAATGAGTAATCCTTTATGGTAAGATGAGATTGCACAAGTGAGGTGATTCAAAGATGAGGAGACAGTCGTGTGATATGTCACATGATGTCATGTGAAATATCACATAATGTGCTGTGAGATATGCGAAGAACCCTTGGGGTACCTGAATAGTCCTAACGACATCACTGAAGGCCAGCTTGGTCGTGAGTGTATAACCATGATACACAATGATACGCTCTCCCCCAATCTGCAGAACTGAACAGATAAGAACCCAAAGATTAGCTATCAACACAGACCAGCCAGTCACTGTGCTTATCACATACCACCATCCCAACAGTCTATCTCCACACAGCGACATCCCTGGAGAAGGGCACGTACATAGGCCTCACAGCTGGATTTTCCATTAAGTTGATGTCCTTCAAGGTATGTGTTGTGACTTGAATTGATGAAATAGTGGGACAGAGGTTGGTCCATGTTCTGTGATGGTGTTGGGTGAAGAGGGTGGAAGGTTGGAGTAAGGGAGGGGAGGTGGGATGAGGGAGGGGAGGTGGGATGAGGGAGGGGAGGTGGGATGAGGGAGGGGAGGTGGGATGAGGGAGGGGAGGTGGGATGAGGGAGGGGAGGTGGGATGAGGGAGGGGAGGTGGGATGAGGGAGGGGAGGTGGGATGAGGGAGGGGAGGTGGGATGAGGGAGGGGAGGTGGGATGAGGGAGGGGAGGTGGGATGAGGGAGGGGAGGTGGGATGAGGGAGGGGAGGTGGGATGAGGGAGGGGAGGTGGGATGAGGGAGGGGAGGTGGGATGAGGGAGGGGAGGTGGGATGAGGGAGGGGAGGTGGGATGAGGGAGGGGAGGTGGGATGAGGGAGGGGAGGTGGGATGAGGGAGGGGAGGTGGGATGAGGGAGGGGAGGTGGGATGAGGGAGGGGAGGTGGGATGAGGGAGGGGAGGTGGGATGAGGGAGGGGAGGTGGGATGAGGGAGGGGAGGTGGGATGAGGGAGGGGAGGTGGGATGAGGGAGGGGAGGTGAGGGGAGGTGGATGATCCAATCATCCAATCACTGGGGAATAGATTGACCACTGGCAAGGGGAAAGGAAAGATGCAGGAACCAACATATGTAGCTAGCTACTGCGGGGTGAGGTTAGTTATGTGGTACCATTCACACCTGGTGCACACAATTTTCTTGGCTGACAGCAGTATTATCAGAGCTTCTTAAAAAGCTTGTGTGATTGTTAGAGGACAGATGATAAAAGATGATAAATTCATGAACCGCTGAAATTTATTACGAGTTCTAATTACCTTAAGAAACCAGCGTACGAGAGTACACCTGAGGATATCTTGAAGGCAGCTGGTTTGTTCTTGGACTTGTACTTTTTGAATGCTCTATGGTGCTCATCATGCCTATTCATCAACTCAAGAACACGCCCATCATCCAACATACACTCTCTCCACTAAGTTGAGGGAAGGATTTTTATTGTAAATGTTGACCTAGATATAACAACTCACTGAACATTCCTGCACTAAGAATGTCTTGAATTCCTGTAGTGTCAGTCCATATTTGGAGTGTGACTCTGAGTACTGCTGGAACACTTCATACAACTGTATATGTTAAAAATACAGGAACACCTCCTTTATCAATTTAGTGCAACTCACTCTCCTAAAGCCTCCATTCTCATGAAAACTGGTTTCTTTCCCTTGCACACAAAGGCTATGCAAAAGAAGAAATCCATCCAAAGAGAGTGTGTTGCCAGGGGTTACAGTGGGCCACAGTTGGTGAAAATGAGCAGCCTGCATCAGAAATATGATGGCCTCAGGTGTGATCCATCAAGGCCCAAATGTGACCTATCAAGGCCCAGGTGTGACCTATCAAGGTCCAGGTGTGACCTATCAAGGCCCAGGTGTGACCTATCAAGGTCCAGGTGTGACCTATCAAGGCCCAGGTGTGACCTATCAAGGCCTATCAAGGCCCAGGTGTGACCTATCAAGGTCCAGGTGTGATCCATCAAGGTCCAGGTGTGACCTATCAAGGCCCAGGTGTGACCTATCAAGGTCCAGGTGTGACCTATCAAGGCCCAGGTGTGACCTATCAAGGCCCAGGTGTGACCTATCAAGGCCTATCAAGGCCCAAATGTGACCTATCAAGGCCCAGGTGTGATCCATCAAGGTCCAGGTGTGACCTATCAAGGCCCAGGTGTGACCTATCAAGGTCCAGGTGTGACCTATCAAGGCCCAGGTGTGACCTATCAAGGCCTATCAAGGCCCAGGTGTGACCTATCAAGGTCCAGGTGTGACCTATCAAGGCCCAGGTGTGACCTATCAAGGTCCAGGTGTGACCTATCAAGGCCCAGGTGTGATCCATCAAGGCCCAAATGTGACCTATCAAGGCCCAGGTGTGACCTATCAAGGCCCAGGTGTGACCTATCAAGGCCCAGGTGTGACCTATCAAGGCCCAGGTGTGACCTATCAAGGCCCAGGTGTGACCTATCAAGGCCCAGGTGTGACCTATCAAGGCCCTGGTATGACCTATCAAGGTCCAGGTGTGACCTATCAAGGCCCAGGTGTGACCTATCAAGGCCCAGGTGTGACCTATCAAGGCTCAGGTGTGACCTATCAAGGCCCTGGTGTGACCCCTCAAGGCCCAGGTGTAATCCATCAAGGCCCAAGTGTGACCTATCAAGGCCTATCAAGGCCCAGGTGTGACCCATCAAGGCCCAGTGTGTTATGGCTCAGTGACCCTGACTACTTACAGCCACAGTGGCCTTCATGTCAGACTTTGTTCCCACGAAACAAAATATCTTCAGTGCCTCTAAAGCAGCACTTTCTTTCATTTCATTAACCCTTTCACCACTGTCCAAGGTATCTTCACCACTGTCTCCTGCATCTATGGTCTGACTCATCAGTGACCAGAGATGTTTCAGCCAACTGGGAAGGGATGGACATACAGCCAAAGATCACCAGCTGGCCTAGATCAAGAAAGACGGGGGGGGGGGGGGGGGGGGGGAGATGGGGGTCCAATATTACATGATGGTGGGATCCATCCTGGAGTATCGACTTGAAAAGCTGCTCAAATGCCTTAGGAACTTGAGCTAATGAGAAAGGCACGTGTGATACGTGCCATCTCCCCCCTCCCTCCAGCTCACCCCTTCTATCCATGTGTTGTAGTCTTCAGGAGTTCCGCAGATGAGGCTTAAAGCTGCCAAACCAACATATGGACCTTCTACATACAAATCCAGCTGTGATCACATGTTTTGTTAAGGCTGCCAACGTACTGTTCTCTTCATACATGATGGAGAAGGACTGGGCTGCCAGAGCTTCATATGGGAACCTCTCGAACCACTCACTGCACTGTCCCTCACGTACCTCTATTATACGATCCAAACTCACTGCAATATTAATAATAATAAGCCTTTCCACGTGATCATAGTTAAAGTATCATTCCTGCATAATCATGTTACTAGTCCCCATCACGCACATAGCTACTAGTCCCCATCACATAACTGTGTTTCCCCTATGCAGTATCACACAGTATAGTTAAAACACAGGAGGAAATGTAACTGAATGAACTGATCAGAAATCATTGTTTTCCAATGAAAGGGCTCCTTGTTAACTACAAATAACTTAATTGTGTACTTTCCATATTAATAAACATTGCACTAAACTTAGTGTCATGTTATGTGAGATGTGTATCATGAGGTGTGAGGTTATGTGAGGTGATTATCATGAGGTGTGAGGTGATTATCATGAGTTGTGAGGTGATTATCATGAGGTGTGAGGTGAGTATCATGAGATGGGAGATTATGTGACATGAGTATCATGAGGTGTGAGGTGATGTGACGTGATGTGAGGTGAGTATCATGAGGTGTGAGGCGATGTGACGTGATGTGAGGTGAGTGTGAGGCGATGTGACGTGATGTGAGGTGAGTATCATGAGGTGTGAGGTGTTGTACACTTGGGGGCACTAGAACACATACATGACTGGCACTTTGAGGTGTTGGATGCTGCCCATAGTATTTGCTTCAGAGGAGTGTTCGCATGGGGAAAGTGGAGGAAAGTGGAGAGGAAAGTGGAGGGAAAGTGGAGGGGAAGTGGTGGGAAAGTGGAGGGAAAGTGGAGAGGAAAGTGGAGGGAAAGTGGAGAGGAAAGTGGAGGGAAGGTGGAGGGAAAGTGGAGGAATCAACAGGGTATGCTGAGAATGGTTATTAACAATTAACAGTGCACACTAACCAGGTTGTCCTTGTCTATCCTGAAGGTTCGTTCATGGGGAAAATTCAATTTGCTTTGAGGATATTTAATCATGGAGTGCCCTTTATGCAGTTCTTCGTGGGGAGGTACCCTTATCCCCTGTTCAGCTATTCATACATACAGTACACACATCTTGCTTGCTGTGGTCTGCAGTACTTACTGCTTTCCTCTTTCTGCTCAGATTGTTGTCTGCTCTGTGTGATTATGGCCATGTTGCTATGGCAACATCAAACATTATCTTTACTTCTTACGATTCTATTTCTAATTCTTTTTAGCAGTGGTATCTTTTGTCTTCGTGTTGGTGTGACTCTTGGCTCATCCCACTGGTGGTCCTCAACCACCCCTACATGCAGGCAATATTTTCACCATGTAGGCACATGAGGTCACCTACCTGATGTGCCTGCCAGTTGCCACATTTTCCATACTTAGAGAGATGCATAGCTAACTAAATACACGTGCTGAATGGAGGGGGAGGGTACCTCGTTCGATCTCTTTGGTCCAACTTTCTGCCTCAGAGGGTCCGTTTGCTTCTAACTTCAACACTTGTCCATTAGTAAATGCAATTGCGAAGATTGAGAAATCAGTTTTGTCCACTGTGATATCCCTAATGGCCACTACTGGATAGTTATGCTCTTTATTCTGATGGAATGTATGAAAACAACTAGGCATGCATGCGGATGTGGCAAGGAGGGGAGCATGCGTGTAGGTGTGTGGGGCAGTCAGCTTACAGAGTGAACGTATTGGAGACATTCTTCCGTTAATGTAAAACGTCGTTGTACACTTCCATATATGGTCAGAACCCTTAGTTCTCCCTCTTTGACACACTCCCTTGTAGTCACGCTAAAGCTAACTCCTGTTTCATACTTCGTTGAGGTAGAAGCAACTAGGAAGGAAAGGAGTTCACGTATGCAGTGCGCGCCTTGCTTGTGTTCGCTCGTAGCGTTTTCGTGTGTGTGTGTGTGTGTGTTTGTGTGTGTGTGTGTGTGTGTGTGTGTGTGTGTGTGCATGTGTATGTACACATGCAGCTATGCAGACTTGTGTATTTATGTGATTGTGTGTACGTATGCCTAATTTTGAGTGTGGTTACTGAAGAAAGGCAATGTAATACCCGCTAATTAACGCCTCTCTGCTGTATGTAGTTGGTAAATAGAAAACAAATAGAAACAACACTGCAGTTCTTTTAACTCACCAAGGTCAAATTGTTCATGATCGAACGTTGCAGAACATTCGCTGTTGATTACACTAGCCATAATTTCTTGAAGCAATGATTACGCAATGGCACATCATTAAAGTTTATACTTGTACAGAGGCATCTCTGATCGCACCTAGGTCTATATATCTCTGGTCTATATTATGAAAAACTAATAATTGTTTTGGGCGGATAAAGAGTTGGTTCTCTACCCCACCTAAGCACTCTGTCCAATCTTTTCAAGAAATTATTTTACATGCAAGTTAATTATCACCACATTCTGGTAGACTACTCGTATTTAATTTGATAGATTTGTGATTTCTCCATTGCATAAACCTAATACCTGCAATATTACATTATGAAATGGAGCAATAAAGATTGTATAATAAGTATGTGTCTCACCCACTATTGGTTCACCCACTATTGGCTCACCTTGCTTGCCATGTTAAAGGTATGTATGATTTTTGGAGTCAAGTCAAAAATGTACTCTCATCTAAGACATACATGTCAGGGCCGTAGCAACCGCTACTGCCTATATGGCCAAAGCCGTATAGGTTTTTGGCCAGAGCTTAAGTTATTACTGAAACAATTTATTGTGAAGTTAGCTGCTGGTATGAATTCTGCTTCAGATCTAGAAAATTGAAACCACCAATCATGACTTCATGACTTCAAAATATAGCAGCAGAGCTTCTGGGGCAGATGGGGGAGCTTCCAGTGCCGCTCCCCCATACCCCCTGCCTGGGGCGAGAGGGGTTCCCCCTCCCACGCCCACCTCGCGACTATCTTAATCACGCCTCCATCCATTAGCCGTACAGGTTTTATTCCCATTCCTACGGCCCTGCATGTGACTTGGGTCTCAGCCCAGCCTTCACCTGCAGATCACCATATGGGTACCTCTCTCTCTCTGAGCTCACCTTGTCCATCCTGCCTGCTGAATGAAGTCTACAGTGTGCAGATGGGATATCTCCCTGGCCCCACACCTACCCCTATCCCCTGGCCTGGTCCTACCCCTATCCCCTGGCCTGGTCCTACCCCTATCCCCCTGGCCTGGTCCTACCCCTATCCCCTGGCCTGGTCCTACCCCTATCCCCCTGGCCTGGTCCTACCCCTATCCCCCTGGCCTGGTCCTACCCCTATCCCCTGGCCTGGTCCTACCTCTATCCCCCTGGCCTGGTCCTACCCCTATCCCCTGGCATGGTCCTACCCCTATCCCCTGGCCTGGTCCTACCCCTATCCCCCTGGCCTGGTCCTACCCCTATCCCCCTGGACTGGCCTCACCCCTATTCCCATGGCCTGACCACACCCCTGCCCCACTTCTTACATGAGTGACAGTGATAATAGACACAAACACCATCTTTTCTCATTCAGTGGAGGAGCTATCTATAGATGTGTTAAATAACCTCAAACTGTCCATTGACTCATGATGTGTGGATTGTGAGAGTTGGCTGAACAACTCATGGAGATGAACACTGTCACCACTTCCAGGCCTTTCTTTGATCTGTGACATTGTGATTCCCACAAACAGACCAGACTCCTGAATTAACTCCCCTCCAGATCTCCGTAATGGGATGAATTTAATTCCTGAATTCAAATGTTTGTTAGATGGTCACATGACTATCAGGTGTCCTTAAACACTCACCAGGTTGTAGGCACGAGAGGGCAATGCAGTTCTGACCACACAACTGTGGTTTTCTACTAGACTTGTATAACACCTCCACTCTAAAGTACACCAGACACTACCAGTAGTAGGAATGAAGTCATTAAGAAAACCATATCAAAATTCTCTAAACTTACTAAATCTGGCATTAAAATATTTTTGTGTAGTTTGCACTCTCCTCTGTTCCACTGAGGCCAAAATGGATCACGGGTCTGTTGCAATTCAAATGTCATTGTTAGGTCAATGATGTCATTATGTTATTGTTGCTAACTTACGATTCCTCGAGGGTTCATACAATAGTGGTCCTTTGTTATTCCATATGTGTGTACATCCACAGTAATCATAACACATTCCTTTTTTCGCATATGAGAACATAAACATTGTCCTGCAATCAACTAGAACAGATATTTATAGGGATGGGTGTGGTTTACTGAGGGCGGGTCGTGTCCTAATGGGCAAGGGGTGTGCCCTTACCTCTATCTCCAGGTCAACGGTAGGGATGTTGGGATGAGGCTCTGTCATCAAGGGAGAGTATTCCACAGAACCTGTTGAGCATATTCACTGCTAGACAGGGATAGTGTATGCACAGGACCACAGGGTACCATACTGTGACTGGATCTCCTCATCACCTCCGGCTTCAGCACATAGCCACACCCTCCATTTTGTCTGAAGAACCCCTGGTTCAGGTGCATCCACACATCTAGACATGTCAGCAAAGGTGTTTGCAATGGCTTCCCAAAGAACATATTGTTTACCTGGTGTTTGAAAGTTGAGTGCGGCCATTTGCACACCACATCCCCACATCAGGGTTGGGTCATAGTTGGACGAGTCAAACCTTGTACCTCTGGGATAGGTACGCACTAGCTGTCTCTCTGTGCAGGCAAGCATCTCTGTCAGGTAGGAAGATGGAATGGCACATGACTCCATTGTCTTGCTGGTCACTGTTTAGGCCCATGGCTGGCTATACTTGGTCCTATTGGTTAGTTTTAGCTATGTCCCAACTTTCAAAAATATGTATCAATCTTCCTCCTCCCCAGCCACTTTCCCAAATGTTATAAGAAGGGATTCCCAACCCCCTCCAGGGAGAATTACCAGGTGGCACCTTCCCCCTCTTTTGAGAGACGTACCAGGCAATTTCCTTGGGAGGAGGAGGAGTTTTATTTGGTTTACCTCTTGAATTTTCTCTGCAATGCTTGACAGCTGATGGCTCGCCAAAAGAGAACATGTGAACAACTGATGTCTCCCTCTGAGCCTCCCAGTTCCAAGGCTTTATGCGGACAGAGTGGCAGTACACTATCAGTTTGCTAAGAGAGCTGGATACTTCCTGTGACATATTATATGGTCATACCTTATATAGTCATACCATACATGGCCATGCTTTGTATGATCATACCTTATATGGTCATATGGTTGTGCCTGTACAGTCAGCTTACCTTAAATATCATTTCTTGGTCGTCTTGCTCTATGATAGCTTCTGCACACTGTTTGTTCTCCTCCTACACAGTCAGGTGTTTTAGGCATAACAAAAATGGGCTGGGGACTGATGGAAAAATGGGTAGCCATAGTAACTCACTTGCACATTTCCTAGAGCACTTTGCAATATAAGAATAGTATCACTCAGTTCCATGTCCCTTTCGACTTTACATAACTCTCTGTGCAGGATTGGTATCCCATCCTGTGTATTTTGTTCTATTTATCTAAAAACATACTGTCATCTGAACTTACCTCAGATAAAAAGGCTGCATGTTGCTAATCATTGTATAAGAGAAGGTCAATACAGATTGCTTGTACATTCATGGGTATGTACCCTGTTAGGTCGCTTGTCTGCCACTGCTTTAATCTGTACATTGTCAGGAATCATGACATCATGAGGTCATTTATGCAGTCTGACACACTACCTCTTTCTTAAATGATCCCTTCAGGATGATCTTCCCTTGCAGCTCAGTAGGGGAAGGAAGTCTTTCCCTACCTTCTATCTCCACCAAGTTGTCTTTGCAAAGGACATCTCCCATGATTTCTACAAAATGCTCCGCCATTTTCTCTTGTTGACAGGGTCCACAGTGGTTTTCAATTGAAATTATCAGTGGAAAGTTTGAAGCACGGAAGGCATAACTCTAACTCAATGATGGAGGAGGAGGAAGAATGAATGGTGGGAGGGTACACGTGACTTACTCTGATAGTCTTGATGACATCAACAAAACTCAGTTTGGTAGTTAATGTGTAGCCATGTAGCACACTAATGTCATTTCCTCCAATCTTCAGAGCTGTTACATCCCCAATGAAAGCATGGCAAGGAAGCATCACACACACAATACACGCACACACACACACACATCTTTATGTCCTTCGTGCTAGATACAGACCACAAAATAACATGAAACAGCATTTAGACTTAAGTATACACACGGGCACACACAATCTCAGGACACACCTACAAGATCACATGACATGTCTAGTGATCACTGGGAGTGTCATACCTGATCACAGGGTATGTGGTATGCAATGTGTGTGGTTATCATAGTGCACGTGAGAACTACTATGGGATGCATAATGTCTGCTGACTTACTGTTGTCCCAACAGTCTATCTCCACACAGCGACATCCCTGAAGGAGGGCACGTACATAGGCCTCACAGCTGGATGTACCCTTCAGCTGGTCCCCTTCAAGGTATGTGTTGTGACTTGAATTGATGAAATAGTGGGACAGAGGTTGGTCCATGTTCTGTGATGGTGTTGGGTGAAGAGGGTGGAAGGTTGGGGGAAGGTGAATAGGGAGATGGATAGAGAAGGGAGGAATTGAGAGCCAGTGGGACAAGAGAAGTGAGGACACTCAGCTACCTGAGAAGAGCTTTGCTTCATAAAGGAGTTATCGGCGCTCCTAATGATACTATCAACATAAGAGAGTCTCTTATGTTAAAGCATATACAATGCCCTTAATGCAGTTTTGTTTAATAAGTGGAACTTGGTTAACAATAATGTATAACACACAACACCAAATGAACACACCCACAACACAACTGTTAAGTCTGTATGCAGTGGTGTGTTTTAGGGCTCCATGCCTTCAAGAATTAGGCTGATCTTAAGTAAGGGTACAACATTTGTCAAATTTCATGCAAAGCTTTAATGGAAATAGCATACATGCTGACCTAGCTACAAAACATTTAACAACAGTCAGTCACTCACCTTAGCAAGCCTGCATATGAAAGCAAAGGAATTGCAGCCTTATAAAATGAAGGTTTATTCCCGGCAACATATTTTTTGAAGGCACTGTGATGGCGATCATAGTATCGCACCAGCTGTTGAATCCCAACTTCAGAAAGCTGTTCATCTCTCCACTGATTGCAAAGAGATGAAGTTCCCAGACCTTGCATTACACCTATCATGGTCCCCAGACCTTACACTGGCATAGTATACTCACCCCACATTCATGGATGAGTAGACTTTTCAGCTCTTCCTGTGTTAAGCCTAGATCAGGGTGGCTTTCACTGTACTGAGCATACATGTCATACAGCTGTATATGTATGGAGAGGACTAGGGTTAGTAAGATCCTCCCCCAATGCGCAGTAAACTCCTCCTCCTATGTGTGGTAAGCTCTTCCCCCAAAGTGTGTTAAGCTCCTCCCCCAATGTGTGGTAAGCTCCTCCCCCAATGTATGGTAAGCTCCTCCCCCAATGTAAAGTCCTCCCCCAATGTGTGGTAAGCTCCTCCCCCAATACTTACTCTTCCATTGGTATGCATTAAGCTGAGAAGCAGGATGAAGCCATCCCAATGAAGGGCTAGATCAAATGTATAGCTGGTCCTTGATTGGTACTGGTAAGCTACCTGGGATGGATGTGGGGTTGTGGGTGTGGCAGTGGGTGGGATTGTGGGTGTGTACTACTCCTGTACTTACCGTTACGAGCTGTTTTAGGCTGGCCTTGCCACAATAAGGCTGCAGTAGTCCTGTTACCTCCTTCTCTGTTAGCTTGTGATCACTGTTCCTTGAGGCCCATAATCGTTTGAGCCAACTTGTGTCAAAATTGGTCAAGATAAAACATAACAGGGACTATGGACTGAATGCAGTTAGAGAATAAGGCACCAGATACATGCAACCTCTCTCCAAGGTAGAGAAATGCCATGTGTAGAACGTTCTAACGATTTTATCTCTAAACATGTTTGGTCATTAGTTACTTAAATGTATGAACAAAGGACATTATACAATCATAGGCTGAAGCTGCCATCATAGATGTGCTAAAGATTGAGGATACAGCAGAGATGGGTCCACATGTGGATACCTGGGCACAGGGTGACTGAACTGTGAGTGGATTGATACCAGAATGGGGAGCTACAATGGAGAATAAGTAGGAGGGGTGCTTGACAGGTGATGGCTGATAACACTTACTGCTTCCATCCATCTCTTTGCTTCATTCTGATGATCACACACAACAGTCAATGCAGTGAGGTGAACATAGAAATCTACATTGCAGGATAGTTTTCAGTTGAGCCTTCATCTCAATATTTTACCATACATACGTTTTTCTTCTTCGTATACAACAGAAAATGTTCTCTTCTGTAGGTCCAAATTATCAAATAATTTAGTGTCCTCACCTCTGCGTATCTCCTTTATTGCACCTATGCTCACTGCGACAAAATTTCAGAACAGAATGCTTTTAGGTAGCTCGCACCACTTACATGTATTAAATGTTGATCCATGAGCCCTTCTCCACATGAGTAACTGTTGAAGATGTTAACAGCTATTGAATTACAAGTTTCTCTGGCAAATAGCATGGAACAAGCTGATAGTGGAACGGTATTCAATGCAAAGAGATTATTGCCCCAACTACCATGCTCTCTTGCTGTTACTGATATGAAAATATGATGCTGATAGTAATTACCAGTTGAAGATTAAAAATACATACACTTGTAGTGCTTGTGCATGAATTACAAAGCGATGCTTTTGCAGGTATATGCTATTCCATACCATGTTATCTCTGTCCAATTTGAAGACGTATTTTTTCTCTAAGGACACTGCACTGTTGAAACATGCTGCAACCATGGTTGTGTCATCCTGTAGTTGTCGACACAATGCTTTAACTGAGGAAGGTTACATAATGGGATATGCTACAACACATTAGCTTCATACGTACGTGTCAAAGACCTCTGCAATGATAGAGTTGTGAATGGAATTATGGTAGAGATGAGATAGTTATGGAAAAAAGGAAAATGGAGAGGAATCATATTGCAAACCTTTTCTGCAATATGTATAGTTCTTAAAGATTGTTTTTTCACCAACCAGCCTCTTCTCTTGTTTTTTACTGGTGAGTGGCAAACACTGTCACTATCACTCCTCAGAGCTGCACTGATGTTCTCAGGAATACTCTGGTTGATCCCCAGGGTCCCTCCATTACCATCCTTCCAGCCACAGTCTATAACATCACCAGCTACAGCAGTAGCTTCATTTTCAGCAAGGGGTAGTGGCTCAATTTCTGTTTGAAGATGGTCACACCCTTGCCACTCCCTCCACACTGATAGTAGGAATCCAGCTTTATAGAACATCCATGCCCACAATTAATACAACCCACCTTCTCTGATCTTCTGGACCCAGTCTGTAGCTTCCTCTGAGCTTGGGGCCTCCAGAAGCATTACCGTGGCTGAGAACACTAGCTTAAATATGCGAGGATTCTCCTTATCCTCTTCCACAGATTCAATGCTAGTTAGTGGGTAGCCATGATGAATCTTGGCCTAAGTGAAAGCAGTGTTCACGTTTGACACCATGCATTTATATTTACAAGGTCTGAGCAAGCTACATATGGTAATTCTACATGTATCAAGAAGGTTTGAAAAAGATAACGGTTACATGATATAAAATGTTTGTGGCAAGCCTGAATAAATATTTCCTGCACAGCTTTCGCAGAACACCCCCAGAATAATAATATTTTGTATCATAACATTTGATGAATTGAATCATTAACAAATACATATTTTTAACATCGAGATATGTATCAAAAATGATAATACTATATGCTACCCGAGATCGATATTTCAAATATATATATTAGTCTAGAACGTTGGGTGTCTAATGTCCCTCCCACGCCTGCTGTACCTTATTGTAGCGTTGAAAACACTGGAGAGAGCTCTCAGTTAACTGGTACCGTCTCTCCTTACTATGAACAATTGGCGTCGCGTAGTTACCGTGAATCTCCGTACTCTTTAAATCACCAACTTTGATGATAGCGGTATCGCACTGGTGCTGTTTAGGAAGGACTGTTGCGTGTAACGGCCGTGTAATAAACGGTCGACGGTATAATCACTTCAATCACCTGAGATCCATGGTACTTTGCAACGTTCCTGCTCTAAGCTAATATGATCGCTCATTGCTGCAGGCACATCCGGACTGTGCTTCCTCATGTAAACAATTCGTGCGCTAACGCCACACCTCTGTGGGCGGGGCAGCAAGGTGCAGATAGAACCGTTCATGTAATATTCTATGGAAATGGTAAGTCTACATTGCTATGTTGTGAGGCCTCTTCCATATGGTCCACCGTAATCCCGGTACATATGGTGAAGGTTTACAACGCTCACTTGCTGAGCTGTATGAGATAGTTGAAGGCAACCTTACTGAGGCTCAGAAGGATGGGTATGACTAGCATTCCAGGGGGAGGATTGTGTATGGATTGTCACTACCATATATGGTCTGGTCACAATAGGGATTCAACACAAGAATGGGTGTTCAAAGATGGTTCATGTTAACTGCCTTAAGCACAGGTTTGAATCAGAAGGTCAGGAACCCAATGATTGGCAGGAACCTCTAGTGGAGTACCTCTCTCCTATTGCCTCCCACACATATCCCTCACACCCTTCCCACCCACATGACAACATATTGGTGTAGTGTCGGCTGTGCACGACACCTAACATACATAGACACCGATATACACAAACACACACACACACACACACACAGAGCAGGGGCCAGCTACCTATATCTAAGTTTGCCTAATTTATTTAGAGTGGTGGACCCACAGCAGCTCAGGGGAAAAAAAACCCTCACTTTGTGAGGAAAAAACCAACACACACTGCTCTGTACAAACATGAGCACATAAGTTCCATTGCTGGAGTCTTGCTCTTTCGTCTGTGTGGTCATGACCGTCAAGGAGCAACCTGCTTCCAGTATGACAAAACATTTCAAAATACACATGTTGACGTTTCCAGGTGTCGCGTGCACTGTGACCTAGACTGACCAACCTTCCCCTTCCCAAAGCTATTATACCCCCAACCACGTGGCCAGGCTCACATGCCTCACACTTACGTCATATGTAACCAATTGCAATTGGAGAGCATAGTTTCTGTCTAATTCACTACATTCAAACAACATAAACGTTTATAAGTTAGTTTAGCCCTTACTGATTCCGTACCTGCAGAAGAACATTCCCTACATGATTCTGATAATGGCAAACACCACAACACCTGTGGAACAGCCTGCTTTGCAGCAGTCTGGACGGAATCTCAACGCACCTGATTATTATTGAACATGTACGTCTACCATTGCAGTAACATAGCTCGAGGGTGAGTTATGAGGTGGCAATTATAGAGGTCACATATCCATATTTGATACAATTGAAATGAAGTGCATGAACTGTCCAGACTGGTAATTGCGTGTGTTGATGTAATAAGTGTATGCGTGAGTGCAATCAAGGTTGTAGAAATTGCCTACAAATTTGCACCTTGGTCCACCTCCTCACTGCACCACCATTTGGACCTAACGTCACAATTAAAATTAATGAATGCTCTTCTATTTGGAGGGAAATTGTCTTGAATACCCTTTTGGTAAATTTGTTTTGAAGTGCAATCCCTTAGAGGCTACATAGCAGTACATGCAACATATTGCATCTCTCTGCGACATGTTCCTCATTGCATATTTTTCATAATGGGTGCTTCTGCCCATTGTGTGGTTCATTTGCTACCCCCCCCCCCCCCCACTCATATAAGCAGCTACTCCACTCAATGTTGTTTTCAAATACACAATAAAGAGAGTGATAAAATATAAATAGCAAGTATTCGATAACCTAATAAATCTGATAGTTACATACATTCAGGAATTTCTTCAAAGCTGTTTTGATGTGTAAGACGTGGTCTGGTGTGTTTCTGCTTCAGTGAAGGGGTGGATATGGAGGTGTGGATGGAGGTGAGCACATGTTCACCACTTCTGTCTGTTTCCTTTGTAATCTTGACAAAAAGCCCGGACTCTTGTATAAGCTCACCCCCAGATGTTCTTAGTGGTATAAACTTGATGCCTGGAAGTGCATAACATGTTTGTTGCTGAGATACGTTACCAGGGCACCTACCTGGTCGCAAGCTGAAGAGAGGTATGCAGTTTTGCCCAAAGAGTTGTGGCTTGCCAATTTTATACTGAACCTCTACTCTGAAGTAGACAAGGCACTAGACAGGAAGGGTGCAGTCAGTGAGGTTGGAATGAGGACAGAGGGAGAAGTGAGGTTCAGATCATAGATCCTCAAAAGGATAATTTTAATTTACAATTCTAGGGCAATGCAATTAGAAAGGTCATTACCAACTCTGGCATAAGGATTTTCCTCTTCCTATAAACACACGTACCACGTTCCCACTGGGGCCAGAATGCCGAGTTGTGCTGTATAAGAAGAGGACACATGATGTAAACAGTGCTTGGAATATGTGAGAGCTTACCGATGCTAGTGGCGTATCAGACACACAAGTATCTGCTGGAATTCCATATGTACGTATATCGACTGTCAAACCCACACATTTTTTCTTGTATGGGCACAATAATTGGCCAGAAATAAGCTAGGAGGTAGGTACCAGTATGTTGGTTATGCATGAGATAGCTGTGGTTTACTGAGGGAGGGGTGTGCCCTTACCTCTATCTCCAGGTCAACAGTAGGGATGTTGGGATGAGGCTCTGTCATCAAGGGAGAGTATTCCACAGAACCTGTTGAGCATATTCACTGCTAGACAGGGATAGTGTATGCACAGGACCACAGGGTACCATACTGTGACTGGATCTCCTCATCACCTCCGGCTTCAGCACATAGCCACACCCTCCATTTTGTCTGAAGAACCCCTGGTTCAGGTGCATCCACACATCTAGACATGTCAGCAAAGGTGTTTGTAATGGCTTCCCAAAGAACATATTGTTTACCTGGTGTTTGAAAGTTGAGTGCGGCCATTTGCACACCACATCCCCACATCAGGGTTGGGTCATAGTTGGACGAGTCAAACCTTGTACCTCTGGGATAGGTACGCACTAGCTGTCTCTCTGTGCAGGCAAGCATCTCTGTCAGGTAGGAAATATTACAATATTTTTTGGTTATTAACAGTTAGTTACTGTGCGGCTCCTTCCTGCATAGCTTCATGGCTGATGGTTCCCCAAAAGAAAACATCTCACTAACTGTAGTCTTTCTCTGTTCCTTCCAGCTCCAAGGCTTGATGCTAATCGAGCGGCAGTACACTATCAAGTCCTCTAGGGCCTTTGCAGTGTCCTGTGACAGCCAAAATGATTTATCGTATAGGAGATGGAATGGAGATGTAATGTAGTGGAATGAAATGGGGGTGAGATTGGAGTGCAGAACAAAACAACTCACATCCACAAACGTTGTTTCTTGATCGTCCTGTTCAGCCATCTTAGGCTACAATGAAATAAGGTTTGTTAAATAGGCACTCACACATTAGTGCACTGTTACCGCATCAAGACCATATATGGACAACATGTGCTGATTATCATCTGACACTACACACGTTGGCTCTTCCACACCCTGTTAGAATAGGAGCAGATGCTGCTAATGAAACATGAGATAACCCATCCTTACATTAGTGTTCACTGCAGCGAGGTTTAGCTGAAGAAACAGATGCATGGGGTTCACTAACGCAAGATCCATACACCACTCAACTCACCTCACTGCTGGCTGTTGCTATAGGAGCCTTACCCTAACACAAACCACACAACTGTGAACGAATGCTCTATGTATGGTATGCATATTTACCTCCTTGCGTTTACTTGTTCCCTTCAGGATGATCTTCCCTTGCAGCTCAGTAGGGGAAGGAAGTCTTTCCCTACCTTCTATCTCCACCAAGTTGTCTTTGCAAAGGACATCTCCCATGATTTCTACAAAATGCTCAGCCATGCATCTTTGGTTGCTGGGAGAGCAGTGGTTTTCAATGGATATGATGACAGGGTACAACGAAGCGTGAAAGGCATAGTCCTGGAGGAAGTACATCCACATAGCTCCATCACCCTAATTATTGCCACTCACCCTAATTGTATTAACAACAGCAGTGAAGTCAAGCTTTGTTGTCAGGGTATGTCCGTGGTATACGATGATGGAGTCTCCTCCAACTCTCAGCGCTATCAGGAGAGAGTGATTGAGAGGTGTGGGAGCAGGGAAGGAAGGAGGTAATGTTAAAACTGTGCATACTTCCAGGGCTAAATATTTTTTGTGTAGCTAGCAACATGGGGTAGGACACAAATCATATCCTTTTCAACCAAATGTGCAGAGCACACACACATCAATGTATCTTCTTCCTTATTTAAGCACTGTTAGTGTATTTAATTAAGGATGTGCTTTTTTTGAACTATAAGAAGAGTAACTAATTTCATTTTCCGATTGCAAAAGGTCACTCCTTTTTCAGCTTTGTATTAAGAATAGCTAATCTATACTGATTTTAACAACTTGTCCACCTGTAATTGGTCTTTTTTTTAACAATGACTTGGACGTAGCATATTGACGTAATTATGAAAATAAAATTATGTTATCAGAAGGCTGAATGATTGAGAATTACATTAGTTCTTTTCGTTGGAAATCAGGCATGTGGTTTATAGATTATCAGCAATTGAAATTTTGTCACGCATTGAAAGAGTTTCGTGAATATTTCAATGATTTGGTAGTCCTCTATGACCTCGGTAAGCATAGTTTGTACCATTGGCATTGCCGCTGTCAACTTGCAGTACAAGAAATATGCAATTCTATGGTACGGCTTTGCCATTCAAATGTTCCTGATTCCAACTTGATGCCTTTGATATCCTTATTTCCTTATAAGGATTTGACAGATCACTGTGATAAAATTACTTTAGCCATGTGACTAATTCTACTTTTGGTCAGCGATAATTCTAGCTACTAAGTTGATGCCATTGGTTTTATACTTCAACATTGTCCTTATGTACAAACCATGCACCATACATAAGGACGATTGGAGATTAAACGTTAACCTTGGGAAGGGGAGGGGGGGGTGGGCTAATTGTAAGTGCTAATAACTTATAATGGCCATATTTGTCAAACATACCACCATCCCAACAGTCTATCTCCAAACAGCGACATCCCTGGAGAAGGGCACGCACATAGGCCTCACAGCTGGATGTACCCTTCAGCTGGTCCCCTTCAAGGTATGTGTTGTGACTTGAATTGATAAAATAGTGCGACAGAGGTTGGTCCATGTTCTAGTTATGCCAAGAGCATCGTTGCTTCAATTGGGAGGAACAATATGAATGGATAGTTGGCAATACCTGACACTGCTCTTCCTCCTCATATGCTGCATTGTCACGACTTCTCAAGAAGCTGCAATAAAGCAACATTGGGTGTAGGGAGGAAGGAGGACGGAGGAAAGGAGGACGGAGGGAAAAAGCAGGAGGGAGGAAGGAGTAAGGGAAGAAGGAGGAGGAAGGAAGGAAGGGGAGGGAGGGCAGGAGGAGGGAGGGAGGTGGAGGGAGGGAAGGAGGGGGAGGAACACTTACCTCAAAAATCCTGCATATGTAAGCAGAGGTTTTGTAGTGGCAATGGTGAAAGCCAATGGATTGTTCTTAGCTACGTATTTCTTGAAGGACTTGTGGTGATAGTCATGGTGTTTCATCACCTTCAGCACAGCACTCTTGGTACAGTCTCCACGTCTCCACTGCATAGCAACACACAGCTTGTTAGCAATGCTTTGTGGATTGTTAACAGCCACCATATCAATACACGTACCATACATTCTTCAATGAGGAAGTCTCCAAACTCTTCCTTGGTCATGCCAAGGGTAGGGTACTCCTTGGTATATGACCTGAACAGTTTCAATAGCTATACAAAGCAAAAACACATCTGTACACTGACTCTTCAGTTCCCCAGTCCTTACATTTCCATTATCACACATCAAATTGAAGAGCAGAGTTAAGCCATCCCATAGAATGGCATTGCCATAGTTGGTGGTTGAGCTGCACTGATGGTTGTGCGCTGTCTAAATGAAGAAATATTTAGATAGTTAACTTTAATAATGTGACCCTTCCATCAATCATGTGACCCTTCTATGAATGTGACTTTTTATTTTGCCTTTGTTTGGCTTGTTGATACATCATATACCAGTGAGAGAGAAAGAGAGAGAGAGAGAGAGTGTGTGTGTGTGTGTGTGCTCATACCCCTAGGGAGAGGAATCAATGGGGAGGAGGCCAATGAGGAAGAGGGTGTGGCCAATGGGGAGGGGGAGGAGATACATTACCCACCATTATAATTTCCTTGGCAAGGCGAACATCACAGGATGGATGGATCTTCAGTAACAATGACAAGGCTGCTTTCTCTGGTAGTTCATGGTCAGAGTGCTTGGTGGACCACAGACTCTTGAGCCAGCTACAGCAGTTCAGGAAACACAGGTGCTGAACTAGGTATAAGTAGGTGTGGGATGAACATACAGTATGAAGGGATCTGTAGTGGGGTAAATGGAGCTCCACATTGACTTGCGGGAACCAGAGATCAAGGCCCCAAGCTATGGGGGAGGAGATGGTACTCCATCTGGAGCCAATCATGAGCTAACTCACCCCTTCAATCCAATCCTTGTAGTGTGCTGGATTATCACATATCAGGTCCAGAGAGGTTAGGCTAACATAACCATCTAGGGTGGTACACTTCATGTAAAGGAATCAGCGATCTTCTTTGCACTAACTTCTCTCTTCTTCATAGACGAGGGAGAGTGACTGACCATCAACCTCCTCATATGGAAAGTGATGAAACCATTTTGTCAACTGTCCTTCACGTATCTCCAACACATGATGAAGAGGTACTGTGTGTGCATGTAATGTTGCCGTAGTGATAGTTGCCAGGGGTAACATACTATTGACCACTCACAAATATTGCTCATGTGAAAAGCAGACAGTCCAGATCTTCGCCACAGAATTTGCTAAAAGGAACATAACCCTCAAATGGTTCAAACCAATGGGTAATATCAGCTAACCAGGTTATCCTTGTCGATGTGGACAAGTTTTTCGCTTGGTATGGACCATTTTTTGTGAGGGTATTTGATCATAGCATATTCCTCATGAAGCTTTTCAAATGCTTTGCTTTCTACAGTGATGATCATGTGATGTGTGAATGGTAGTAGCGACATGACATTTTTACCAAAATGGCTGTTGCTCATCATCCTCACAAGGCGAGGCGGTTGTTGGTGATGCTATAAGGTTAATTGTGTATACCCATCACCTCACCTCCTCACCTACACACCCCTTACACTTACCACTCTCCGCTTAATCAGCCCTCGTCGCCATGGGTACTTGTATTGCTTAGGATTATGGTCATGTGCCACCACATGGCCGGGGCTGTCATCCATTGGTCCTTCACCTGCACTATGGCCGGGGCTGTCATCCATTGGTCCTTCACCTGCACTATGGCCGGGGCCGTCATCCATTGGTCCTTCACCTGCACTATCTGATGCAATCTCACAAGAGCACTTTGCCGCAGTATTCCCCTCCGGAAGCCCTTCTTCAGTTGAGGTGCCCAGAAGAGAGTCAGTGGGCGTTGGTATGACATGCCATTTGGCCCACACTAGGAACAACAATGCAATGCATAAGGTATCATTGCATTCCTCCTTCGTCCCAAATTAAGGACACAAGAGGACCACACCCATAATACATAATTAATACAACCCACCTTCTCTGATCTTCTGGACCCAGTCTGTAGCTTCCTCTGAGCTTGGGGCCTCCAGAAGCATTACCGTGGCTGAGAACACTAGCTTAAATATGCGAGGATTCTCCTTATCCTCTTCCACAGATTCAATGCTAGTTAGTGGGAATGAACGACGAACCTTGACCTGTAGGTAATAAGCAAACTAATATAATCACACGCACGCACACGCACGCACACGCACACACACACACACACACACACACGCAGCACGAATACAACGCACACATACACGCACACGCACGCAGCACAAATACGACGCCCACACGCGCACACACCAACAGCACCTGACTAAAGCGCTCCAGATACTCGACTGCAACTTCTGTCAGCTGGAAACGTCTCTCTCTTGCCGGTCCAACTGTGGAATTATTCTTTCGAGACTGCGTAGTTTTCTTGAGGTCACCAGTCTTAATGGGATGTTCAGACGAGTCTTTAGTAAGCGTATCACCACGCAATCGACGAATTTCATCAAATAACCCCTGGCGTGGGCTGAGATCTATTAAAGATGATACGAGTCATTATACAACAACCATGCAGTGCAGCTGATTTGAAGTAGTTTTCGCACTTCAACTCTTGCACACAACATAAACCTACGACACCAAAAAAGGCACTATTACGATCTCTATCATAAACATTAAGTAACTGCAAAGCCAGATCGTACCAACCCTAAATGACACACTGATGCTTACGTGACGGCGCCTCCATCCGTAGTACGTGTAATACTACGTGTTAATACTCAATTTTAACATGATCTCACATGCACACTGCAGTACATATAGCAATTTTAATCGCTTGTTTCGTCACATGCAGTCACGTGCATATTGCTTTGAAGATGTTGAGGAGCGCTTTCTTGAAGGTAAGTTGTTACCGGCCTTCCCCATGGATACTTTTTTGTTTTCAAAAAGAAAATTTCAAGTGCTGTACCGGGCGGTGGAAGGAGATGGTTGACACATTCTACCGCTCTCCATCAGAAAGTGGGTACCAAACTGTCGCACACACCGCTATTCTTGTTGCGTTTCGATAACATAGGTGCCGATGAGCAAATTTGACAAGGATAAATATATTAATTACGAGAGGCTTCGGAGCAATGTAAAGGTCGTACGAGAGAGGTAAATGACGTTATGTGTTCGTGCGTATTAATTGGAATCTTAGGTTTTTGTTGTGGTAATGAGGGGAACTTATGTTCTGTATCCTTCAGACTTGGACGACCTTTAACGTTGTCAGAAAAGATCTTGTATGGCCACCTGGATGATCCAAAGGGGCAGGTGTGTTAGTGTGAGGGTGTGTGTTAGTGAATAGGGCAGGTGTGTTAGTGTGAGGGTGTGTGTTAGTGAATAGGGCAGGTGTGTTAGTGTGAGGGTGTGTGTTAGTGAATAGGGCAGGTGTGTTAGTGTGGGTGCATTTCTTAGTGTTGGTGCATTTCTCAGTGGAGTATAGTGGGTGTGGTCACTGGGCTGGTATTTGTACTACGTTTACACAAAACGATTTTGGCATAGTGGTACGGAAATGATGAATATGAGTCACAATTATTAAGCACCATTGAGGGTACAATTATTAAGCACCATTGAAGGTACAATTATTAAGCACCATTAAGGTTCCTTGAAAAGCAATTCTGTAAGTGAAGAGACATAATGCTGTTAGGGAGTTTAGCGTTAAAGCTAAACCTGACAATAATGAAGCATTAATTTTTATAGAGGTGTAGGCTGATTATCGACTGTTGAGCGGGTACTGTCTGATTGGTGATCTTGCTGTGGACCAACAAGCAGACTTGCATACACAAGTGTGCTTTGGCAATTATAACCTTACATAATTAATTAATTTAATTCATTAGACGATAAAGTGGACCTTATGACTAGTGGGCAGAGTGCCACTGTACCCAATGGCTGTGGGTCTGGCATGGTTGGCACTGCACAGCTTTGACAGAGTTCATTAACCAAACCATGTGAACGCATTAAAAGGTGACCTGTACATAAATAGGTATGGGGCAGGTGATAGATAGGTATGGGGCAGGTGATAGATAGGTATGGAGCAGGTGATAGATAGGTATGGGGCAGGTGATAGATAGGTATGGAGCAGGTGATAGATAGGTATGGGGCAGGTGATAGATAGGTATGGGGCAGGTGATAGATAGGTATGGAGCAGGTGATAGATAGGTATGGGGCAGGTGATAGATAGGTATGGAGCAGGTGATAGATAGGTATGGGGCAGGTGATAGATAGGTATGGAGCAGGTGATAGATAGGTATGGGGCAGGTGATAGATAGGTATGGAGCAGGTGATAGATAGGTATGGGGCAGGTGATAGATAGGTATGGGGCAGGTGATAGATAGGTATGGAGCAGGTGATAGATAGGTATGGAGCAGGTGATAGATAGGTATGGGGCAGGTGATAGATAGGTATGGAGCAGGTGATAGATAGGTATGGGGCAGGTGATAGATAGGTATGGAGCAGGTGATAGATAGGTATGGAGCAGGTGATAGATAGGTATGGGGCAGGTGATAGATAGGTATGGAGCAGGTGATAGATAGGTATGGGGCAGGTGATAGATAGGTATGGAGCAGGTGATAGATAGGTATGGGGCAGGTGATAGATAGGTATGGAGCAGGTGATAGATAGGTATGGGGCAGGTGATAGATAGGTATGGAGCAGGTGATAGATAGGTATGGGGCAGGTGATAGATAGGTATGGGGCAGGTGATAGATAGGTATGGGGCAGGTGATAGATAGGTATGGGGCAGGTGATAGATAGGTATGGGGCAGGTGATAGATAGGTATGGGGCAGGTGATAGATAGGTATGGGGCAGGTGATAGATAGGTATGGAGTAGGTGATAGATAGGTATGGGGCAGGTGATAGATAGGTATGGGGCAGGTGATAGATAGGTATGGAGCAGGTGATAGATAGGTATGGGGCAGGTGATAGATAGGTATGGGGCAGGTGATAGATAGGTATGGAGCGGGTGAAGTTGATTTTGCCCATCTTTTTAGTCCAAGTATTCTGGTGTGTTCTTAAGTTCCTTCTCGGTCATAGGAGGTCATTCGAGGAGAATCATACCTTCTCCTCAGACCTGATCGAGTGGCCATGCAAGATGCTACAGCTCAGGTATGTGTGTGTGTGTGTGTGTGTGTGTGTGTGTGCTTGTGTGTGTGCTTGTCTTGGACATTTCACAATTAACTTTGTTTCATTTTAAACAGATGGCCATGTTGCAATTTATCAGCAGTGGTCTACCAAAGGTAGGCTGGCAATCAATGTGTAAATGAGGGAGATGGAGTTACTGCGTTGTTTGTGTGTAGGTAGCTGTGCCTTCAACTATCCATTGCGATCATCTGATCGAAGCTGAAGTCGGTGCAAATGAAGATCTGGCGAAAGCAAAAGTATAAAGCCCCAGCCCCCACCCATAGCCCCTCCCATAGCCCTCCCTCCCATAGTCCCCCTCCCATAGTCCCCCTCCCATAGCCCCTGCTATACCCCGCTCTGTCATGGCCCCCCTCCTACAGCCCCTCTCCCTCGCATAGTCTCCCTCCCATAGCCCTCTCCCTCCTACAGCCCCTCTCCCTCCCATAGTCTCCCTCCCATAGCCCTCTCCCTCCTACAGCCCCTCTCCCTCCCATAGTCCCCCTCCCATAGTCCCCCTCCCATAGCCCCCTCCCATAGCCCTCTCCCTCCTACAGCCCCTCTCCCTCCCATAGTCCCCTCCCATAGCCCTCTCCCTCCTACAGCCCCTCTCCCTCCCATAATCCCCCTCTCTTAGTCCCCCTCCCATAGCCCCCTCCCATAGCCCTCTCCCTCCTACAGCCCCTCTCCCTCCCATAGTCCCCCTCCCATAGCCCTCTCCCTCCTACAGCCCCTCTCCCTCCCATAGTCCCCCTACCATAGCCCTCTCCCTCCTACAGCCCCTCTCCCTCCCATAGTCCCCCTCCCATAGTCCCCTCCCATAGCCCCCTCCCTCCTACAGTCCCTCTCCCTCCCATAGTCCCCCTCTCTTAGTCCCCCTCCCATAGCCCCCTCCCTCCTACAGTCCCTCTCCCTCCCATAGTCCCCCTCTCTTAGTCCCTCTTCCTCTCATAGCTCCCCCCTCCCATAGCTACCCTCCCATAGCTCCCGCCCCTCATCCCTCATCCCTATACTCTAGGTTTTATCAGTAGCCACACACCCACAAGCAGTTCTTTGCCTTGTAGGAAGTGAACAAGGAGGTGTACCAGTTCTTGTCCTCTGGTGCTGCCAAGTACGGAGTTGGGTTTTGGAAACCAGGCAGTGGTATTATACATCAGGTAATGGAGGGAGGAGGGGTAGGGAGGAGGGGATGATGAGGTAATGTACACTGAGAGCTGTTATTTAGTTTTGCATCAATCATATTAGATTGTGTTGGAGAACTATGCCTTTCCGGGACTGCTTTTGATTGGAACTGACAGCCACACACCCAATGCAGGTAGGTAGAGGTGTGTGTGTGTGTGCTTGTGTGTGTGTGTGTGTGTGTGTGTGTGTGTGTGTGTGTGTGTGTGTGTGTGTTTGTACTTTGCTTTTCAGGTTTAGTTGTGATTATATGATGTGTACTTTCAGTATTAAATTTCTTCATTTTATTATTAGGTGGACTAGCAGGAGTTTGTGTGGGTGTGGGTGGAGCAGATGCTGTGGATGTGATGGCTGGACTTCCTTGGGAACTCAAATGTCCAAAGGTAATGATTATACTAATGGGCTTCTGGTAACCTGTATTGGAAAGTGGGCAGTTCCACTGCTACATATAATTGTCATCCCGTTACTGGTATTCTTTTAGTTCCACATAATAGGTCTCAGATTAAGTAGTCACAAAGGTTGACACCTTCTAACTGAGGAATGCAGATTGTAGCATTATAAATATCACATGATCATTTGGTGCTAATATATTCACGAGCATGTTTGCTTCCTTTGTGCCAGTTAAAAATGTGCAGAACTGATTTCAATCATGTCAGCAGTTGTTACATGAAGCTATTTTGTTGCTCAGGTTATAGGTGTTCGTTTGACTGGCTCACTGAAGGGCTGGGCAGCCCCAAAAGGTAACATCCACACACACCAGGTCTGCTAAATGCTGTGCTGATGTAAGTGTGTGTGTGTGTGTGTGTGTGTGTGTGTTTGTTTGTGTGTGTGCGTGTTCGTGCTTGTGTGTGTAGATATCATACTGAAAGTGGCAGATGTCCTTACTGTGGCTGGAGGAACTGGAGCGATCATAGAGTACCATGGACCAGGTGTTGATTCCATTTCTTGCACAGGTACAGTCTAGCTTGGTGAAATGAACCCTTTACTGGGTTTGAAATTAGATAGAAAATCTCCTAGTTAAATGCATCACATTGTTCATCTCTTTGATGCGTGTGTCTCTGATACCATCATTGCTTGTGTCTCTGATACCATCATTGCTTGTGCCTCTGATACCATCATTGCTTGTGCCTCTGATACCATCATTGCTTGTGCCTCTGAACCATCATTGCTTGTGCCTCTGATACCATCATTGCTTGTGCCTCTGATACCATCATTGCTTGTGACTCTGATACCATCATTGCTTGTGCCTCTGATACCATCATTGCTTGTGCCTCTGATACCATCATTGCTTGTGCCTCTGATACCATCATTGCTTGTGCCTCTGATACCATCATTGCTTGGTTGTGGTTGTCTCTTTGCTGTCATCTCTATGGTTAAATGGTCCATTGTAGTACTTGTATAATGCTGCTTTTTTGTGTAGGCATGGCAACTATCTGCAACATGGGAGCAGAAGTTGGTGCTACAACATCCCTTTTCCCGTTCAACAAGAGGATGAGTGCTTATCTCAAAGCCACAGCTAGAGGAGGTATCATTCATGTGTGCACTGCTTTGTAGGCATTTTGTTGGTATGGCTTGAAGACATGGGCTTTCCCCTTTAACCTAAATGAATTAGGGCTTGTGACCAGCTTTGGTTGTTGCTAGCAGGATGTTTAGGTTTGTGAGGGGTGTTAGCCTGACCCTTAGTAGGTGGAGGCCTGACCCTTAGTAGGTGGAGGGCCTGATCCTCAGTAGGTGGAGGGCAGTGTTACCCTGATCCTTGGTAGATGGAGGGCAGTGTTACCCTGATCCTTGGTAGATGGAGGGCAGTGTTACCCTGATCCTTGGTAGATGGAGGGCAGTGTTACCCTGATCCTTGGTAGGTGGAGGGCAGTGTTAGCCTGATCTTTGGTAGGTGGAGGGCAGTGTTACCCTGATCCTTGGTAGGTGGAGGGCAGTGTTAGCCTGATCCTTGGTAGGTGGAGGGCAGTGTTACCCTGATCCTCAGTAGGTGGAGGGCAGTGTTACCCTGATCCTTGGTAGATGGAGGGCAGTGTTACCCTGATCCTTGGTAGATGGAGGGCAGTGTTACCCTGATCCTTGGTAGGTGGAGGGCAGTGTTAGCCTGATCTTTGGTAGGTGGAGGGCAGTGTTAGCCTGATCCTTGGTAGGTGGAGGGCAGTGTTAGCTTGATGCTCGTTTCAGCTTACCAACCTTATGGCTTCCCTACTCTGTAGCTCTTGCTGAGCAAGCAGAGAATAATGAAGACCTACTTGTACCAGACCAAGGGGCAAACTATGACCAGCTAGTTGAGATTGACTTGGACAAGGTGAAGTTGGCTTTGGTTAAGGGAAATTTCATGTTTTCCTTCCATTTAGCTTGAACCACTTGTCAATGGACCATTCACACCAGACAGAGCTAATCCTATATCACAGTTAGGAAAAAATGCCAAAGAAAATGGTTGGCCCTTGGAAATCAAAGTTGGTATGTTTTTTATAATTATTTCCTGCACCCGAATAATTTATATAAATCAGATCATTAATACTAATACTGCATGTGTCCAGCCCTGTTGGTGGTGATGAGTGTATTTGTTTCAATAATAGCTCTTATTGGGAGCTGCACCAACAGCTCATATGAAGACATGACTCGGTCAGCTAGTGTTGCAAAGCAGGCATTGAAGCATGGTGTCAAGGCCAAGTGAGTGGTGTGCAATATGCGTGTATTGTTAGTGATGCAAGAATGCCTTCAGGAGCAGTTTTACTGTAACTCCAGGCTCTGAGCAGATTAGGGCCACAATGGAGAGAGATGGCATAGTAAGCACCAGCTGAAGTATTGGTTATACTTTGGGTCACATTTCCGCTTTGCAGGACACACCGCTCAAGGACATAGGGGGTGTGGTCTTGGCTAATGCGTGTGGCCCATGCATTGGTCAGTGGAACAGAAAAGACATCAAAAAGGGAGAGAAGAACACGATTGTTACTAGCTACAACAGAAACTTCACAGGCCGCAATGACTCCAATCCTGAAACCCATGGCTTTGTTGCATCACCCGAGGTATCTGAACTTATGTGTGCAACATGTGTGTTTATTACCATTTGAGATCTCAGAAGATGTGGTCAGGTGATGCACTGAATTCTATTTATGGTTAGCTTGTAACTGCACTGGCCTTGGCTGGGGACCTGAGATTTAACCCTGAAACTGACTACCTGACTGGTGCAAATGGAGAGAAGTTCAAGCTGGAGTGCCCTCATGGTGACGAGCTTCCAGAAAAGGTATGCTAGCTAACAGTGAAGGACCGTCATGGGTTATGTGTAGTACACATTGTGTCATCATGACCAAGGCAATCCAAAAATTTATTTACTGTCCATGTACAACAAGACCATGTCTGAGAAGTAGGTACATGTATCAGATGATGAGCTTGTATAATGCATTGACCTGCTTGTTTTAATTGCTTTGGCATTGATAATGTCCTTGCCATCATTCTGTGTGCTGTACATCAGGTCACCTACGAGAGGCTAAATAAGGTAGTTTTGTGGCATTTATCCCATGCAAAAAAGTCTGTAAGTAGGCTGTACTATTACATGGTATAGCTATTTGACTTCGTATGTGTGAGCTGTTAAAAATGGTCATGTTCAGTGCATTGTCATAACTTGGCACATAA
>OY811981.1:1141072-1166506 GCA_963681505.1 Eunapius fragilis | reverse complement strand
CCTACATGATTCTGATAATGGCAAACACCACAACACCTGTGGAAACAGCCTGCTTTGCAGCAGTCTGGACGGAATCTCAACGCACCTGATTATTATTGAACATGTACGTCTACCATTGCAGTAACATAGCTCGAGGGTGAGTTATGAGGGTGGCAATTATAGAGGTCACATATCCATATTTGATACAATTGAAATGAAGTGCATGAACTGTCCAGACTGGTAATTGCGTGTGTTGATGTAATAAGTGTATGCAGTGAGTGCAATCAAGGTTGTAGAAATTGCCTACAAATTTGCACCTTGGTCCACCTCCTCACTGCACCACCATTTGGACCTAACGTCACAATTAAAATTAATGAATGCTCTTCTATTTGGAGGGAAATTGTCTTGAATACCCTTTTGGTAAATTTGTTTTGAAGTGCAATCCCTTAGAGGCTACATAGCAGTACATGCAACATATTGCATCTCTCTGCGACATGTTCCTCATTGCAATATTTTTCCATAATGGGTGCTTCTGGCCCATTGTGTGTGGTTCATTTGCTACCCCCCCCCCCCCCACTCATATAAGCAGCTACTCCACTCAATGTTGTTTTCAAATACACAATAAAGAGAGTGATAAAATATAAATAGCAAGTATTCGATAACCTAATAAATCTGATAGTTACATACATTCAGGAATTTCTTCAAAGCTGTTTTGATGTGTAAGACGTGGTCTGGTGTGTTTCTGCTTCAGTGAAGGGGTGGATATGGAGGTGTGGATGGAGGTGAGCACATGTTCACCACTTCTGTCTGTTTCCTTTGTAATCTTGACAAAAAGCCCGGACTCTTGTATAAGCTCACCCCCAGATGTTCTTAGTGGTATAAACTTGATGCTGGAAGTGCATAACATGTTTGTTGCTGAGATACGTTACCAGGGCACCTACCTGGTCGCAAGCTGAAGAGAGGTATGCAGTTTTGCCCAAAGAGTTGTGGCTTGCCAATTTTATACTGAACCTCTACTCTGAAGTAGACAAGGCACTAGACAGGAAGGGTGCAGTCAGTGAGGTTGGAATGAGGACAGAGGGAGAAGTGAGGTTCAGATCATAGATCCTCAAAAGGATAATTTTAATTTACAATTCTAGGGCAATGCAATTAGAAAGGTCATTACCAACTCTGGCATAAGGATTTTCCTCTTCCTATAAACACACGTACCACGTTCCCACTGGGGCCAGAATGCCGAGTTGTGCTGTATAAGAAGAGGACACATGATGTAAACAGTGCTTGGAATATGTGAGAGCTTACCGATGCTAGTGGCGTATCAGACACACAAGTATCTGCTGGAATTCCATATGTACGTATATCGACTGTCAAACCCACACATTTTTTCTTGTATGGGCACAATAATTGGCCAGAAATAAGCTAGGAGGTAGGTACCAGTATGTTGGTTATGCATGAGATAGCTGTGGTTTACTGAGGGAGGGGTGTGCCCTTACCTCTATCTCCAGGTCAACAGTAGGGATGTTGGGATGAGGCTCTGTCATCAAGGGAGAGTATTCCACAGAACCTGTTGAGCATATTCACTGCTAGACAGGGATAGTGTATGCACAGGACCACAGGGTACCATACTGTGACTGGATCTCCTCATCACCTCCGGCTTCAGCACATAGCCACACCCTCCATTTTGTCTGAAGAACCCCTGGTTCAGGTGCATCCACACATCTAGACATGTCAGCAAAGGTGTTTGTAATGGCTTCCCAAAGAACATATTGTTTACCTGGTGTTTGAAAGTTGAGTGCGGCCATTTGCACACCACATCCCCACATCAGGGTTGGGTCATAGTTGGACGAGTCAAACCTTGTACCTCTGGGATAGGTACGCACTAGCTGTCTCTCTGTGCAGGCAAGCATCTCTGTCAGGTAGGAAATATTACAATATTTTTTGGTTATTAACAGTTAGTTACTGTGCGGCTCCTTCCTGCATAGCTTCATGGCTGATGGTTCCCCAAAAGAAAACATCTCACTAACTGTAGTCTTTCTCTGTTCCTTCCAGCTCCAAGGCTTGATGCTAATCGAGCGGCAGTACACTATCAAGTCCTCTAGGGCCTTTGCAGTGTCCTGTGACAGCCAAAATGATTTATCGTATAGGAGATGGAATGGAGATGTAATGTAGTGGAATGAAATGGGGGTGAGATTGGAGTGCAGAACAAAACAACTCACATCCACAAACGTTGTTTCTTGATCGTCCTGTTCAGCCATCTTAGGCTACAATGAAATAAGGTTTGTTAAATAGGCACTCACACATTAGTGCACTGTTACCGCATCAAGACCATATATGGACAACATGTGCTGATTATCATCTGACACTACACACGTTGGCTCTTCCACACCCTGTTAGAATAGGAGCAGATGCTGCTAATGAAACATGAGATAACCCATCCTTACATTAGTGTTCACTGCAGCGAGGTTTAGCTGAAGAAACAGATGCATGGGGTTCACTAACGCAAGATCCATACACCACTCAACTCACCTCACTGCTGGCTGTTGCTATAGGAGCCTTACCCTAACACAAACCACACAACTGTGAACGAATGCTCTATGTATGGTATGCATATTTACCTCCTTGCGTTTACTTGTTCCCTTCAGGATGATCTTCCCTTGCAGCTCAGTAGGGGAAGGAAGTCTTTCCCTACCTTCTATCTCCACCAAGTTGTCTTTGCAAAGGACATCTCCCATGATTTCTACAAAATGCTCAGCCATGCATCTTTGGTTGCTGGGAGAGCAGTGGTTTTCAATGGATATGATGACAGGGTACAACGAAGCGTGAAAGGCATAGTCCTGGAGGAAGTACATCCACATAGCTCCATCACCCTAATTATTGCCACTCACCCTAATTGTATTAACAACAGCAGTGAAGTCAAGCTTTGTTGTCAGGGTATGTCCGTGGTATACGATGATGGAGTCTCCTCCAACTCTCAGCGCTATCAGGAGAGAGTGATTGAGAGGTGTGGGAGCAGGGAAGGAAGGAGGTAATGTTAAAACTGTGCATACTTCCAGGGCTAAATATTTTTTGTGTAGCTAGCAACATGGGGTAGGACACAAATCATATCCTTTTCAACCAAATGTGCAGAGCACACACACATCAATGTATCTTCTTCCTTATTTAAGCACTGTTAGTGTATTTAATTAAGGATGTGCTTTTTTTGAACTATAAGAAGAGTAACTAATTTCATTTTCCGATTGCAAAAGGTCACTCCTTTTTCAGCTTTGTATTAAGAATAGCTAATCTATACTGATTTTAACAACTTGTCCACCTGTAATTGGTCTTTTTTTTAACAATGACTTGGATGTAGCATATTGACGTAATTATGAAAATAAAATTATGTTATCAGAAGGCTGAATGATTGAGAATTACATTAGTTCTTTTCGTTGGAAATCAGGCATGTGGTTTATAGATTATCAGCAATTGAAATTTTGTCACGCATTGAAAGAGTTTCGTGAATATTTCAATGATTTGGTAGTCCTCTATGACCTCGGTAAGCATAGTTTGTACCATTGGCATTGCCGCTGTCAACTTGCAGTACAAGAAATATGCAATTCTATGGTACGGCTTTGCCATTCAAATGTTCCTGATTCCAACTTGATGCCTTTGATATCCTTATTTCCTTATAAGGATTTGACAGATCACTGTGATAAAATTACTTTAGCCATGTGACTAATTCTACTTTTGGTCAGCGATAATTCTAGCTACTAAGTTGATGCCATTGGTTTTATACTTCAACATTGTCCTTATGTACAAACCATGCACCATACATAAGGACGATTGGAGATTAAACGTTAACCTTGGGAAGGGGAGGGGGGGGTGGGCTAATTGTAAGTGCTAATAACTTATAATGGCCATATTTGTCAAACATACCACCATCCCAACAGTCTATCTCCAAACAGCGACATCCCTGGAGAAGGGCACGCACATAGGCCTCACAGCTGGATGTACCCTTCAGCTGGTCCCCTTCAAGGTATGTGTTGTGACTTGAATTGATAAAATAGTGCGACAGAGGTTGGTCCATGTTCTAGTTATGCCAAGAGCATCGTTGCTTCAATTGGGAGGAACAATATGAATGGATAGTTGGCAATACCTGACACTGCTCTTCCTCCTCATATGCTGCATTGTCACGACTTCTCAAGAAGCTGCAATAAAGCAACATTGGGTGTAGGGAGGAAGGAGGACGGAGGAAAGGAGGACGGAGGGAAAAAGCAGGAGGGAGGAAGGAGTAAGGGAAGAAGGAGGAGGAAGGAAGGAAGGGGAGGGAGGGCAGGAGGAGGGAGGGAGGTGGAGGGAGGGAAGGAGGGGGAGGAACACTTACCTCAAAAATCCTGCATATGTAAGCAGAGGTTTTGTAGTGGCAATGGTGAAAGCCAATGGATTGTTCTTAGCTACGTATTTCTTGAAGGACTTGTGGTGATAGTCATGGTGTTTCATCACCTTCAGCACAGCACTCTTGGTACAGTCTCCACGTCTCCACTGCATAGCAACACACAGCTTGTTAGCAATGCTTTGTGGATTGTTAACAGCCACCATATCAATACACGTACCATACATTCTTCAATGAGGAAGTCTCCAAACTCTTCCTTGGTCATGCCAAGGGTAGGGTACTCCTTGGTATATGACCTGAACAGTTTCAATAGCTATACAAAGCAAAAACACATCTGTACACTGACTCTTCAGTTCCCCAGTCCTTACATTTCCATTATCACACATCAAATTGAAGAGCAGAGTTAAGCCATCCCATAGAATGGCATTGCCATAGTTGGTGGTTGAGCTGCACTGATGGTTGTGCGCTGTCTAAATGAAGAAATATTTAGATAGTTAACTTTAATAATGTGACCCTTCCATCAATCATGTGACCCTTCTATGAATGTGACTTTTTATTTTGCCTTTGTTTGGCTTGTTGATACATCATATACCAGTGAGAGAGAAAGAGAGAGAGAGAGAGAGTGTGTGTGTGTGTGTGTGCTCATACCCCTAGGGAGAGGAATCAATGGGGAGGAGGCCAATGAGGAAGAGGGTGTGGCCAATGGGGAGGGGGAGGAGATACATTACCCACCATTATAATTTCCTTGGCAAGGCGAACATCACAGGATGGATGGATCTTCAGTAACAATGACAAGGCTGCTTTCTCTGGTAGTTCATGGTCAGAGTGCTTGGTGGACCACAGACTCTTGAGCCAGCTACAGCAGTTCAGGAAACACAGGTGCTGAACTAGGTATAAGTAGGTGTGGGATGAACATACAGTATGAAGGGATCTGTAGTGGGGTAAATGGAGCTCCACATTGACTTGCGGGAACCAGAGATCAAGGCCCCAAGCTATGGGGGAGGAGATGGTACTCCATCTGGAGCCAATCATGAGCTAACTCACCCCTTCAATCCAATCCTTGTAGTGTGCTGGATTATCACATATCAGGTCCAGAGAGGTTAGGCTAACATAACCATCTAGGGTGGTACACTTCATGTAAAGGAATCAGCGATCTTCTTTGCACTAACTTCTCTCTTCTTCATAGACGAGGGAGAGTGACTGACCATCAACCTCCTCATATGGAAAGTGATGAAACCATTTTGTCAACTGTCCTTCACGTATCTCCAACACATGATGAAGAGGTACTGTGTGTGCATGTAATGTTGCCGTAGTGATAGTTGCCAGGGGTAACATACTATTGACCACTCACAAATATTGCTCATGTGAAAAGCAGACAGTCCAGATCTTCGCCACAGAATTTGCTAAAAGGAACATAACCCTCAAATGGTTCAAACCAATGGGTAATATCAGCTAACCAGGTTATCCTTGTCGATGTGGACAAGTTTTTCGCTTGGTATGGACCATTTTTTGTGAGGGTATTTGATCATAGCATATTCCTCATGAAGCTTTTCAAATGCTTTGCTTTCTACAGTGATGATCATGTGATGTGTGAATGGTAGTAGCGACATGACATTTTTACCAAAATGGCTGTTGCTCATCATCCTCACAAGGCGAGGCGGTTGTTGGTGATGCTATAAGGTTAATTGTGTATACCCATCACCTCACCTCCTCACCTACACACCCCTTACACTTACCACTCTCCGCTTAATCAGCCCTCGTCGCCATGGGTACTTGTATTGCTTAGGATTATGGTCATGTGCCACCACATGGCCGGGGCTGTCATCCATTGGTCCTTCACCTGCACTATGGCCGGGGCTGTCATCCATTGGTCCTTCACCTGCACTATGGCCGGGGCCGTCATCCATTGGTCCTTCACCTGCACTATCTGATGCAATCTCACAAGAGCACTTTGCCGCAGTATTCCCCTCCGGAAGCCCTTCTTCAGTTGAGGTGCCCAGAAGAGAGTCAGTGGGCGTTGGTATGACATGCCATTTGGCCCACACTAGGAACAACAATGCAATGCATAAGGTATCATTGCATTCCTCCTTCGTCCCAAATTAAGGACACAAGAGGACCACACCCATAATACATAATTAATACAACCCACCTTCTCTGATCTTCTGGACCCAGTCTGTAGCTTCCTCTGAGCTTGGGGCCTCCAGAAGCATTACCGTGGCTGAGAACACTAGCTTAAATATGCGAGGATTCTCCTTATCCTCTTCCACAGATTCAATGCTAGTTAGTGGGAATGAACGACGAACCTTGACCTGTAGGTAATAAGCAAACTAATATAATCACACGCACGCACACGCACGCACACGCACACACACACACACACACACACACGCAGCACGAATACAACGCACACATACACGCACACGCACGCAGCACAAATACGACGCCCACACGCGCACACACCAACAGCACCTGACTAAAGCGCTCCAGATACTCGACTGCAACTTCTGTCAGCTGGAAACGTCTCTCTCTTGCCGGTCCAACTGTGGAATTATTCTTTCGAGACTGCGTAGTTTTCTTGAGGTCACCAGTCTTAATGGGATGTTCAGACGAGTCTTTAGTAAGCGTATCACCACGCAATCGACGAATTTCATCAAATAACCCCTGGCGTGGGCTGAGATCTATTAAAGATGATACGAGTCATTATACAACAACCATGCAGTGCAGCTGATTTGAAGTAGTTTTCGCACTTCAACTCTTGCACACAACATAAACCTACGACACCAAAAAAGGCACTATTACGATCTCTATCATAAACATTAAGTAACTGCAAAGCCAGATCGTACCAACCCTAAATGACACACTGATGCTTACGTGACGGCGCCTCCATCCGTAGTACGTGTAATACTACGTGTTAATACTCAATTTTAACATGATCTCACATGCACACTGCAGTACATAGCAATTTTAATCGCTTGTTTCGTCACATGCAGTCACGTGCATATTGCTTTGAAGATGTTGAGGAGCGCTTTCTTGAAGGTAAGTTGTTACCGGCCTTCCCCATGGATACTTTTTTGTTTTCAAAAAGAAAATTTCAAGTGCTGTACCGGGCGGTGGAAGGAGATGGTTGACACATTCTACCGCTCTCCATCAGAAAGTGGGTACCAAACTGTCGCACACACCGCTATTCTTGTTGCGTTTCGATAACATAGGTGCCGATGAGCAAATTTGACAAGGATAAATATATTAATTACGAGAGGCTTCGGAGCAATGTAAAGGTCGTACGAGAGAGGTAAATGACGTTATGTGTTCGTGCGTATTAATTGGAATCTTAGGTTTTTGTTGTGGTAATGAGGGGAACTTATGTTCTGTATCCTTCAGACTTGGACGACCTTTAACGTTGTCAGAAAAGATCTTGTATGGCCACCTGGATGATCCAAAGGGGCAGGTGTGTTAGTGTGAGGGTGTGTGTTAGTGAATAGGGCAGGTGTGTTAGTGTGAGGGTGTGTGTTAGTGAATAGGGCAGGTGTGTTAGTGTGAGGGTGTGTGTTAGTGAATAGGGCAGGTGTGTTAGTGTGGGTGCATTTCTTAGTGTTGGTGCATTTCTCAGTGGAGTATAGTGGGTGTGGTCACTGGGCTGGTATTTGTACTACGTTTACACAAAACGATTTTGGCATAGTGGTACGGAAATGATGAATATGAGTCACAATTATTAAGCACCATTGAGGGTACAATTATTAAGCACCATTGAAGGTACAATTATTAAGCACCATTAAGGTTCCTTGAAAAGCAATTCTGTAAGTGAAGAGACATAATGCTGTTAGGGAGTTTAGCGTTAAAGCTAAACCTGACAATAATGAAGCATTAATTTTTATAGAGGTGTAGGCTGATTATCGACTGTTGAGCGGGTACTGTCTGATTGGTGATCTTGCTGTGGACCAACAAGCAGACTTGCATACACAAGTGTGCTTTGGCAATTATAACCTTACATAATTAATTAATTTAATTCATTAGACGATAAAGTGGACCTTATGACTAGTGGGCAGAGTGCCACTGTACCCAATGGCTGTGGGTCTGGCATGGTTGGCACTGCACAGCTTTGACAGAGTTCATTAACCAAACCATGTGAACGCATTAAAAGGTGACCTGTACATAAATAGGTATGGGGCAGGTGATAGATAGGTATGGGGCAGGTGATAGATAGGTATGGAGCAGGTGATAGATAGGTATGGGGCAGGTGATAGATAGGTATGGAGCAGGTGATAGATAGGTATGGGGCAGGTGATAGATAGGTATGGGGCAGGTGATAGATAGGTATGGAGCAGGTGATAGATAGGTATGGGGCAGGTGATAGATAGGTATGGAGCAGGTGATAGATAGGTATGGGGCAGGTGATAGATAGGTATGGAGCAGGTGATAGATAGGTATGGGGCAGGTGATAGATAGGTATGGAGCAGGTGATAGATAGGTATGGGGCAGGTGATAGATAGGTATGGGGCAGGTGATAGATAGGTATGGAGCAGGTGATAGATAGGTATGGAGCAGGTGATAGATAGGTATGGGGCAGGTGATAGATAGGTATGGAGCAGGTGATAGATAGGTATGGGGCAGGTGATAGATAGGTATGGAGCAGGTGATAGATAGGTATGGAGCAGGTGATAGATAGGTATGGGGCAGGTGATAGATAGGTATGGAGCAGGTGATAGATAGGTATGGGGCAGGTGATAGATAGGTATGGAGCAGGTGATAGATAGGTATGGGGCAGGTGATAGATAGGTATGGAGCAGGTGATAGATAGGTATGGGGCAGGTGATAGATAGGTATGGAGCAGGTGATAGATAGGTATGGGGCAGGTGATAGATAGGTATGGGGCAGGTGATAGATAGGTATGGGGCAGGTGATAGATAGGTATGGGGCAGGTGATAGATAGGTATGGGGCAGGTGATAGATAGGTATGGGGCAGGTGATAGATAGGTATGGGGCAGGTGATAGATAGGTATGGAGCAGGTGATAGATAGGTATGGGGCAGGTGATAGATAGGTATGGGGCAGGTGATAGATAGGTATGGAGCAGGTGATAGATAGGTATGGGGCAGGTGATAGATAGGTATGGGGCAGGTGATAGATAGGTATGGAGCGGGTGAAGTTGATTTTGCCCATCTTTTTAGTCCAAGTATTCTGGTGTGTTCTTAAGTTCCTTCTCGGTCATAGGAGGTCATTCGAGGAGAATCATACCTTCTCCTCAGACCTGATCGAGTGGCCATGCAAGATGCTACAGCTCAGGTATGTGTGTGTGTGTGTGTGTGTGTGTGTGTGTGTGCTTGTGTGTGTGCTTGTCTTGGACATTTCACAATTAACTTTGTTTCATTTTAAACAGATGGCCATGTTGCAATTTATCAGCAGTGGTCTACCAAAGGTAGGCTGGCAATCAATGTGTAAATGAGGGAGATGGAGTTACTGCGTTGTTTGTGTGTAGGTAGCTGTGCCTTCAACTATCCATTGCGATCATCTGATCGAAGCTGAAGTCGGTGCAAATGAAGATCTGGCGAAAGCAAAAGTATAAAGCCCCAGCCCCCACCCATAGCCCCTCCCATAGCCCTCCCTCCCATAGTCCCCCTCCCATAGTCCCCCTCCCATAGCCCCTGCTATACCCCGCTCTGTCATGGCCCCCCTCCTACAGCCCCTCTCCCTCGCATAGTCTCCCTCCCATAGCCCTCTCCCTCCTACAGCCCCTCTCCCTCCCATAGTCTCCCTCCCATAGCCCTCTCCCTCCTACAGCCCCTCTCCCTCCCATAGTCCCCCTCCCATAGTCCCCCTCCCATAGCCCCCTCCCATAGCCCTCTCCCTCCTACAGCCCCTCTCCCTCCCATAGTCCCCTCCCATAGCCCTCTCCCTCCTACAGCCCCTCTCCCTCCCATAATCCCCCTCTCTTAGTCCCCCTCCCATAGCCCCCTCCCATAGCCCTCTCCCTCCTACAGCCCCTCTCCCTCCCATAGTCCCCCTCCCATAGCCCTCTCCCTCCTACAGCCCCTCTCCCTCCCATAGTCCCCCTACCATAGCCCTCTCCCTCCTACAGCCCCTCTCCCTCCCATAGTCCCCCTCCCATAGTCCCCTCCCATAGCCCCCTCCCTCCTACAGTCCCTCTCCCTCCCATAGTCCCCCTCTCTTAGTCCCCCTCCCATAGCCCCCTCCCTCCTACAGTCCCTCTCCCTCCCATAGTCCCCCTCTCTTAGTCCCTCTTCCTCTCATAGCTCCCCCCTCCCATAGCTACCCTCCCATAGCTCCCGCCCCTCATCCCTCATCCCTATACTCTAGGTTTTATCAGTAGCCACACACCCACAAGCAGTTCTTTGCCTTGTAGGAAGTGAACAAGGAGGTGTACCAGTTCTTGTCCTCTGGTGCTGCCAAGTACGGAGTTGGGTTTTGGAAACCAGGCAGTGGTATTATACATCAGGTAATGGAGGGAGGAGGGGTAGGGAGGAGGGGATGATGAGGTAATGTACACTGAGAGCTGTTATTTAGTTTTGCATCAATCATATTAGATTGTGTTGGAGAACTATGCCTTTCCGGGACTGCTTTTGATTGGAACTGACAGCCACACACCCAATGCAGGTAGGTAGAGGTGTGTGTGTGTGTGCTTGTGTGTGTGTGTGTGTGTGTGTGTGTGTGTGTGTGTGTGTGTGTGTGTGTGTTTGTACTTTGCTTTTCAGGTTTAGTTGTGATTATATGATGTGTACTTTCAGTATTAAATTTCTTCATTTTATTATTAGGTGGACTAGCAGGAGTTTGTGTGGGTGTGGGTGGAGCAGATGCTGTGGATGTGATGGCTGGACTTCCTTGGGAACTCAAATGTCCAAAGGTAATGATTATACTAATGGGCTTCTGGTAACCTGTATTGGAAAGTGGGCAGTTCCACTGCTACATATAATTGTCATCCCGTTACTGGTATTCTTTTAGTTCCACATAATAGGTCTCAGATTAAGTAGTCACAAAGGTTGACACCTTCTAACTGAGGAATGCAGATTGTAGCATTATAAATATCACATGATCATTTGGTGCTAATATATTCACGAGCATGTTTGCTTCCTTTGTGCCAGTTAAAAATGTGCAGAACTGATTTCAATCATGTCAGCAGTTGTTACATGAAGCTATTTTGTTGCTCAGGTTATAGGTGTTCGTTTGACTGGCTCACTGAAGGGCTGGGCAGCCCCAAAAGGTAACATCCACACACACCAGGTCTGCTAAATGCTGTGCTGATGTAAGTGTGTGTGTGTGTGTGTGTGTGTGTGTGTTTGTTTGTGTGTGTGCGTGTTCGTGCTTGTGTGTGTAGATATCATACTGAAAGTGGCAGATGTCCTTACTGTGGCTGGAGGAACTGGAGCGATCATAGAGTACCATGGACCAGGTGTTGATTCCATTTCTTGCACAGGTACAGTCTAGCTTGGTGAAATGAACCCTTTACTGGGTTTGAAATTAGATAGAAAATCTCCTAGTTAAATGCATCACATTGTTCATCTCTTTGATGCGTGTGTCTCTGATACCATCATTGCTTGTGTCTCTGATACCATCATTGCTTGTGCCTCTGATACCATCATTGCTTGTGCCTCTGATACCATCATTGCTTGTGCCTCTGAACCATCATTGCTTGTGCCTCTGATACCATCATTGCTTGTGCCTCTGATACCATCATTGCTTGTGACTCTGATACCATCATTGCTTGTGCCTCTGATACCATCATTGCTTGTGCCTCTGATACCATCATTGCTTGTGCCTCTGATACCATCATTGCTTGTGCCTCTGATACCATCATTGCTTGGTTGTGGTTGTCTCTTTGCTGTCATCTCTATGGTTAAATGGTCCATTGTAGTACTTGTATAATGCTGCTTTTTTGTGTAGGCATGGCAACTATCTGCAACATGGGAGCAGAAGTTGGTGCTACAACATCCCTTTTCCCGTTCAACAAGAGGATGAGTGCTTATCTCAAAGCCACAGCTAGAGGAGGTATCATTCATGTGTGCACTGCTTTGTAGGCATTTTGTTGGTATGGCTTGAAGACATGGGCTTTCCCCTTTAACCTAAATGAATTAGGGCTTGTGACCAGCTTTGGTTGTTGCTAGCAGGATGTTTAGGTTTGTGAGGGGTGTTAGCCTGACCCTTAGTAGGTGGAGGCCTGACCCTTAGTAGGTGGAGGGCCTGATCCTCAGTAGGTGGAGGGCAGTGTTACCCTGATCCTTGGTAGATGGAGGGCAGTGTTACCCTGATCCTTGGTAGATGGAGGGCAGTGTTACCCTGATCCTTGGTAGATGGAGGGCAGTGTTACCCTGATCCTTGGTAGGTGGAGGGCAGTGTTAGCCTGATCTTTGGTAGGTGGAGGGCAGTGTTACCCTGATCCTTGGTAGGTGGAGGGCAGTGTTAGCCTGATCCTTGGTAGGTGGAGGGCAGTGTTACCCTGATCCTCAGTAGGTGGAGGGCAGTGTTACCCTGATCCTTGGTAGATGGAGGGCAGTGTTACCCTGATCCTTGGTAGATGGAGGGCAGTGTTACCCTGATCCTTGGTAGGTGGAGGGCAGTGTTAGCCTGATCTTTGGTAGGTGGAGGGCAGTGTTAGCCTGATCCTTGGTAGGTGGAGGGCAGTGTTAGCTTGATGCTCGTTTCAGCTTACCAACCTTATGGCTTCCCTACTCTGTAGCTCTTGCTGAGCAAGCAGAGAATAATGAAGACCTACTTGTACCAGACCAAGGGGCAAACTATGACCAGCTAGTTGAGATTGACTTGGACAAGGTGAAGTTGGCTTTGGTTAAGGGAAATTTCATGTTTTCCTTCCATTTAGCTTGAACCACTTGTCAATGGACCATTCACACCAGACAGAGCTAATCCTATATCACAGTTAGGAAAAAATGCCAAAGAAAATGGTTGGCCCTTGGAAATCAAAGTTGGTATGTTTTTTATAATTATTTCCTGCACCCGAATAATTTATATAAATCAGATCATTAATACTAATACTGCATGTGTCCAGCCCTGTTGGTGGTGATGAGTGTATTTGTTTCAATAATAGCTCTTATTGGGAGCTGCACCAACAGCTCATATGAAGACATGACTCGGTCAGCTAGTGTTGCAAAGCAGGCATTGAAGCATGGTGTCAAGGCCAAGTGAGTGGTGTGCAATATGCGTGTATTGTTAGTGATGCAAGAATGCCTTCAGGAGCAGTTTTACTGTAACTCCAGGCTCTGAGCAGATTAGGGCCACAATGGAGAGAGATGGCATAGTAAGCACCAGCTGAAGTATTGGTTATACTTTGGGTCACATTTCCGCTTTGCAGGACACACCGCTCAAGGACATAGGGGGTGTGGTCTTGGCTAATGCGTGTGGCCCATGCATTGGTCAGTGGAACAGAAAAGACATCAAAAAGGGAGAGAAGAACACGATTGTTACTAGCTACAACAGAAACTTCACAGGCCGCAATGACTCCAATCCTGAAACCCATGGCTTTGTTGCATCACCCGAGGTATCTGAACTTATGTGTGCAACATGTGTGTTTATTACCATTTGAGATCTCAGAAGATGTGGTCAGGTGATGCACTGAATTCTATTTATGGTTAGCTTGTAACTGCACTGGCCTTGGCTGGGGACCTGAGATTTAACCCTGAAACTGACTACCTGACTGGTGCAAATGGAGAGAAGTTCAAGCTGGAGTGCCCTCATGGTGACGAGCTTCCAGAAAAGGTATGCTAGCTAACAGTGAAGGACCGTCATGGGTTATGTGTAGTACACATTGTGTCATCATGACCAAGGCAATCCAAAAATTTATTTACTGTCCATGTACAACAAGACCATGTCTGAGAAGTAGGTACATGTATCAGATGATGAGCTTGTATAATGCATTGACCTGCTTGTTTTAATTGCTTTGGCATTGATAATGTCCTTGCCATCATTCTGTGTGCTGTACATCAGGTCACCTACGAGAGGCTAAATAAGGTAGTTTTGTGGCATTTATCCCATGCAAAAAAGTCTGTAAGTAGGCTGTACTATTACATGGTATAGCTATTTGACTTCGTATGTGTGAGCTGTTAAAAATGGTCATGTTCAGTGCATTGTCATAACTTGGCACATAACTCATGTTATGTTCTTTGCAGGGCTTTGATCCTGGCCATGACACCTACCAAGCACCTCCACAGGAGGCTTCCAAGATTGATGTTGTTGTGGATCCAAAAAGGTTTGAAGGCAAAAATTGAGTTGGCAGTTACATGCAGTGGGCTTACTGTACAGCAAACGACTCCAGCTACTGAGCCCATTCAAAAAATATGATGGGAAGGATATTGTAGATGCACCAGTGTTGATTAAAGTGCTTGGAAAATGTACCACTGATCATATTAGGTGAGTTGGTGGGTGGGGCTTGTTGAGTCGGTGGGTGGAGCTTGATCACCTTCCTGTATGGCAATAGTGCTGCTGGCCCTTGGCTCAAGTACAGAGGACACCTCGATAACATCTCAAACAACCTGCTAATCACGTATGTTGTACACACAGTGTAGTGATCCAGCTAAAATGTCATGGTATGTTCAAAGCGCAATTAATGCAGAAAACAAGATGATGAATAGTGTTAAGAACCAGATCACTGGTCAGTATGGACCTGTTCCAGATACGGCCAGATTCTACAAGGTAATGGTATTCATTGTTGCAATGCGTGAGGTTTATATGTGTGACACTCTCACCCCTTAATAAAGTCCAAGGATATCCCTTGGGTTATTGTTGGGGATGTTAACTATGGAGAGGGTAGTAGCCGAGAACATGCGGCACTGGAGCCAAGGCACCTTGGTGGTGTAGCTGTCATTGTCAGGAGCTTTGCCCGTATTCATGGTACATGGAAGTCATTTTCAGCCTTGGGGTTCTGGTCATTACTGTTTTATGTCTAGAAACAAACCTAAAGAAACAAGGAATGCTACCTCTTACGTTTGCTAACCCAGCGGACTATGACAAGGTCCAGCCATCGGATCGCATTTCACTGGTAGGCTTGAACAACCTAGCTGCAGGAAAGGTGAGCAGTGTGATGTAATGTGGTGATTCCTATAATAAGTACCATACTACAGCCTTTGAAGTGTGTATTGAAGCATCAAGATGGCAAGAGTGAAGAGATAGTTTTGAAGCACACCATGAATGCTACACAGATTTCATGGTTCCGTGCTGGTAGTGCTCTGAATAGAATGGCAGAGCTGAAGAAGTAGATGCAGACAGACTGTATGTGTAAAAAGTTATATATGTATGCACAGTGAGTGATATATTATGTCATATGTATAAACAATTTATCGTCTGTGGACATAAACACACGCACACAAAGAATAAAAACACATGTCGGCAGTTGTACAGAGAAGTAATCAATCATGTTAAGAAATAGTGTCTTTGTCACATCGGTATATGTCTGACCAGTGGCCTGTGTACCACAGGTAAGGACCATGGCTAAGGAGATTCTACACATGTGCATGTATCTTACCATCCAAAGGATTTTCTAATCTTGCTCGGAGATCACGGTTCTGAAGTAATTCTGACAGGGATATTCTCTCAGCTGGGACTATTCTAAGCATCTGATATAGTATTTGCTTTGTTAGCACATAATCCTGGATGCATGCAAGTAGATGTCAAATTAATCCATCATGGGATGTATATACTATCTACCCCCGGGATGTCCTCTTCAACGAAACGAGAAATTTCTAGACTACCGGCATGCTCAGTTGTGTTGTGAGCAACACTGTATCCAAGACTAGTGCCCAATTGCTGAAATAGTAGACATTTAAACTGCTGGGTGTTATAAAATGTAGCTTACGTATACAAAGAGGTCTTTATGATTGGACATGTCCCATAAAATGCACCCTATAGACCAGACATCACACTTTGCATCATACCTAAGGGATAAAACTTTCACACTGACCTGAAGTGGATACACAATCATTGACAGCTTACCCAGTTAGATAACCAGTGTTAATTAAGCTCATGTAACTAAGGAATAGCTCAGGTGCTATGTAGGGGGGTGTGCCTTGAATAAAGATGTGTTCCAAATTAAATGTACTGCGTCAATAGCAGGACTGTAAACTTACCACAGAATGATTTTGCAATTGATGCTTTGTCCACGATTCGCGCTACACCAAAATCAGCTTTGTGCAGTCCAAAGAGATTTCTGAACAAGTATGCGATGACAAGCTTACTCACCAAGCTTCACTCTTCGCCTATGATCCAAGAGGACATTCTCTGGCTTTAAGTCGCGATGGATTATTTTTTTCTGGTGACAACTGTATACTGCTTCACATATCTCTGTTAGCATATGTAGAATCAACTGTCCATACATGGGCCACCACCATAAAAGAGGAGGCCATTGACTATGGCAGGGCTCACCAGCTCTGTGACCATTTGGTGTTTCCTGATTCTTTTGATCCACTGCATGAGGTTACCTGCTTCACAATATTCCATTACTACAAACAACTCTCTTTCAGACAGTAGTGGAATTGTGTCGTAAATTCTCACAACGTGGTCAAGGTTTAATCCTGCTTGAATTTCAACCTATAAAGACAAAAATAGCTCCATTTGTAGCAACAAATTGACACTTACCTCCTTCCGGTTGTTTTCATTGTATTCCATCTGCTTCATGGCGTATATTATTTTTGTTTTGGTATCTCGGACCTTGTACACAGTTCCGAAAGCTCCCTTTCCAACGGGAGTTAGTATTTCATATCTTTCGGCAACACTGGGGGGAAACGAAATGGAAGTTTGACCCCGCAGTTGGTCTTCTTTTGACAATAAGCTGCTTTCTCCGGTCCCCATAGTAGAAGTATTTATAATCGCTTGATAATATCGCGCCTTAATTGGAATACAATATATTTCATATGCATTGATGGCCGCAGATGACAGATACACTGCGTTGACTCCCGAGGATCGGGCACGAATGGAAAAGCGAAGAAACGATGTATTAGAATACATGCCGCCGAAGTGGTCATCTAACTATGCGGATCCTGTGTCAGGGCAGATTGTCGAGATTCCAATGGTGGAACATGCCAGTATCCACCGCTAGTGTAGTTGTAGGAATCCCTCTTGAAAGAGCGCTTCCTTCACATGTCTAAGATATAGTGTTTATTGGACCTACCGGTTCAGGCAAATCCTCATTGATTGGTAGCCTATACCGTGCGGTTAATGAGGTGGACGAGTTTCCTGATCTGTTGCGGTACACTCTCAATCACCCTGACGAAGATTCACATGGCACCATGTGTTGGTTGGAAACCTATGGAAACGCGAAGAGAACGATTGTGTTCCAGGACACAAGAGGCGATCAGGTAGGCAGTCTTGGCATCCAATGGGGAAAGGCAGGGTGGAATTTGACAACTGATTGTGAAATGTTTGGGTTGCCAGTAGAGGTACCCTACAATGGGTGGTCATAAATGTTACAAATGTTAAATATAGCACTCAATTTTAACAGAAGTTTGATGCAGAGGAAAGAACTGTTCATGAATTTTCTATGAGGGGGATGTATCGCGATGGTGCTTCGCTGAGGGTGTCCAGTGTTCTCTCAAAGGACTGGTGGACCTCTCAGAGGTTTTTCTGGGAAAGAACTCTGTCTGAGATACCCCACTGTGTTGTGTTTGTATTTGATGGCTCAAGCGATCCTTTTCTTGACTCCGAAAGTCTTGGCTTTTTTAAAGATGTGTTTGAGGACTGTGCTCATCACGGTATGTTTAATGTAGTAAGCAGATGTATTTATGAAAACATACTAGCAAGTCATAAGATTGACTCTGTATTGAGCTTTGTGACAACTATTTATTACAATCACAACCGACATGTGTGATCCTTGGCTATTGATTATCACCTTGAAAAGGGCTCTATCACATTTATTGATGTTCTGAGATACCTAGGTCTTCTAAAGAGATTCTAAACTTCTTTTGTATGCACTGGAAATTAGTCCATCCACCATGGACTTACAGTGGCCCGAATTTTTAAATTTGCATACATTTCAATTCATGCATTTGTCAGCTTTGATGCTCCCTCATGAGAACTTTTTGTTAGGTCCCTTTATGAAATATACACGCTATCACAATAAAAGAGAATGGGCTGTTCTAATCTGCTTTCACTTTTTTTAGGGTATGAACCAGCTATTGTGGTGACGTGTGTGGATCTGATATACCAAGATGCACTTAACCAGGGCCAGAAATTTGAGGTCCAGCTAGAGCATAAGAAAGAGAATGTACTGCAGGCATTCGAGAACCTAAATCTTACTGGTAAGAGTATATATTTTGTTACCAATTTCCATCAAGGTCACCGAGGAGTGAAGATATGGGATCCTTCTGACAGAGGATTTGACATTGTAACAAAGAAAATGGTGGACCTAAACAGAGAACTTTTAAGCCTGGCTGACAGGTTTATAAAAAACAAATATAATCAACATAGTCACAGTAGTTGTGCTGTTCTGTAATAGTATTTGAAATGTTTTAGTAACACAATGATGTATTTGCATTCAGATGGGATTCAACTTCCAGGTTTCAACAATTGTGGCAGAGTTGAGACTGCAATTAATAAATATTGTAGCCCTAACTTTTATGCACACAGTACCTAATGGTTGAGTGTATATGTTTGCTCTTAGCATAGGGGACATGTACTGTTTATTATTTGCTGTAGGGTATCAATGATTTGAACAAGAATGTGGCCTGCGCCATGTAAGAGATATTTTGTTGAGGGGGGAGGGACGGGTGTCTGAAACCAGAGTATAATTTTCTCCTGAGTGGCAAGGTAGGCCCCCCCTATGGTCTTTTCAGTGCACAAGTCCTTTCTTCGCAATGCACAGCTGCTATTGTTTGGGTTTCATTTGGCAGCAGAATACTATGTATGGCCATGTTCTTCTGCCTGATGGCATAATGAATACTACCTCAATGCAATGTACACCCACACATATTATCATCAACTGCTGCTGATTGACTTTCATTGTTCTACAATCCAGCCCTGCCCTACATCTTTTCATTGAACATACCATCCTGTCGAATATTCCTCCCCACCAAGGAGCTCTTTCCAAGTTGAAAACCCACTGCCCTTAGAGCATGACAAGTCAACGTATATCAAGGCCACACCCATCATCAGATAGTTAAAACAATTATAGCTATGAACATTACACATAAGGAGTACTAAATGAGGATGGTAGCCAAGGAACCATGTAGAGGATTCATGGTGAAATATCTATTATACAATGGATGGCCACTGATACCTACAGCAGTCATGTTCGGTTGGCCAAAAAGATGTCGTCCGTTCCCATGCATTGGAGCTGCCTCTTACTTGATCCCATCTATATTTATTAGCCTACATTATAACTGCACATACTGGGCTCTAGCAAGGATTCTCCAGGCTAGGTTGCATTTGACAGCACGAAATATGTGGTAACATGGAGTTATGGATGAATTTGCAAAAGACTGTGTCGTGGATTAGATTATGGCATGTGTGGACAGAAATTGTATGCTTGAAACAAAGAGAATTATTATGCAAACATTACACATAGCATAGTCAAGAGGTTATGTGTGTAATGAGAATATAATTACACACAAAATGGACATAACCATTAGTTGATGTAAGAGGTTTGCATTGCAGTTAGTAAAATGACAGAATTATAAGAGTGCCACTATAGCAGAGAGCAAGACTGCACAGGATTGCAGTCCAAGTTAGCAAGGCGGAGAAGTGCATCCAAATGCCAAACACTTGGTCCAGTTTTCCATGACAAAACTTGCTCCTTGTCTAAGTAGAATTTTAGCGAATCTTGATTATATAACCTTGTTTGCAGTACAGGCGAGATCAACTCATTTGCATTGTTCACAACCACACACCCTGGTGGGCTGTAGTTTGCCACAACAAATGCCACTTTGTTTGGACCTAAGTAATTAAGAACGACAGTTGAAAACATCCCTTACATATATGTACGTGACCTATTTGCAAGTGTGCTAGTTATATAGTTATATAGGTGCACTACATTTGAATGTAGTTTAGGCTGGAAGCTTGTTGACCTGTTGCCTTGACCCCAGCTCAAATAGGCCCCCCCCCCAAAAGATGCCCAGCCCCACATGAATACTTACCAAGTAGTGCTTCGACAAGTCTCAATAGAGTGCTATAAAAGCCGTCTGGACCTGTTAGCAAAATTCTTGCCTCAGAGGCATTATAACAAAAACAGATAAGATCATGCTGTTTGAGGTCTCTGGTATCAAAAGTTCCTTTAAGAAGAACTTTTCTCCGTACAGTGAAAGGAACGAACTTTGCTGTGCAATTATCAGAATACTTCTGAAGAAGCCCCTGCATGTCTGAAGCGATTTGTCCAGGCTGGTCAAATTCTCTTCCTATAATGGCGATTAACTTCTGATTAATACTATCCCGGCTATAATGTATAGCAGGAGCTAAAAACTCTCGTTCGTACAAAGATGCTGCGGGTGATCTGTAATCAGAACTGGAGTTGGATGATGAAGTCGAGCTATCTCTCGAGAAAGTCGTCACACACTGCGGCTCATTTCGCCCTTTGAGTTGGCGGTCACTCTCGTCTGTAGCTAATGGCTTGTCTTGATTTCCTGGAATTGCTATGCTTTCGTGGGTACATGCGTGGGTATCTTGAAACTGTTCTTCAGTACTCAAGACAGGACTGCTATCTTCAACGAGGACATTAGCTTCATATTTCATTTCGTTTTTCTGTGATCCTTCATTGCCATTATCATTCAGTGGCAGGATTTTGTCTGGCTTAAAATACTCCAAGCCGTCCATCTTAGAATGAAATTAATAGTTAACTAACTGTTGCCGAGCAACGATTTTACCCAACAATACAATATGGCGAGCGGAAGTGGAGTAAGTTATAGCAGAGATCATATATAGATGATCTCTGGTTATAGTGGTATTACCTATGATGATTTATCTGCTTGTCATTTAGGCAGAAATAGATATAGCAAAAGATTTGCCCTCGGGGAGTAACCGCGCAGACTTGAACGACGCCATCGGAGCGTTTTTATACGATGAAAATGAACATAAAAGGTCTACCAGTACCAGGAATCAAAAGTTGAGGTTTGTAAAAAACAAAAACGAACTAATTTAAACAAGATGCAATACCTTTACATAAGTAGTAAAGAAGAATATGCTGATCAACGGGCCTTTTACACGAACCTTCACGTAAGAGACTTCATTTATGGTTGAGCATGATCGTATACGTGCGTCTATGGTCCATAACGTTTGTTCTGCCATTTTCATGTATTTAAGGAGTCTATGAAGCTGGATGCTTCAGTGAATATTGATGACCTTGAGGGAAACTTGTTTAGTTCTTTGTCCTTAAAGCAAAAAAAAACAGTTTTTACTAAACCTGCTACTTCTGTGATTCAAGGAAATATTGGAACTGAGGAGAATAGTGCTGAATTTACACAAAATGAAAGCAAACACTTCACCTCCAAACCAGCAAGTAGTGTGAAACCTGGTAAGTTTTGGCCGCTAGTGTATCATACACAGATAGGTAGCGGATAGATCGATAGATACAATCATCTTGTAACAATAATGGTTTATCTTTATATGGGGTAACTTCATATTGATGTATTCCATTTAATACCGTATGCATAAAAAATTAGTAGCCATGATGTGTGAAGATGTTTTACAATTTATGAGTTACACAAATGCCATTTGTATCTACATGTAGCTCTGAATAATGATGACCTGTTGGATCTTTTGGGAGGCCAAGATGAGGAAGAAATAATGCCTTCAAGGAAGGGTAAACCCAAGTTTACGTTAAATTCAAAGAGAACTGGACAAAGCAGTATCTCACTTGAAGCATTTGGCAGTGGGTTACAAGTTTCTGAGCAGCTAAGTACTAGTTCAGGATTGAACAAACTGAGTGATATATCCAGCACTAAGGATGAAGCAATGTCGTCAGAATATGTCACACTTGTCCAGGGTGCAGACAAGAAAGATGAATGTGACATGGAGCTTAGTGATGAGGTTACCACTTTGGACACAAATGCATTGCCTATGGAAATTATAAGTGAAGAGGAATTAAAGAAAGGCTCAAGGTTTGATGAACTATTGGGTGTTAATACTTCTTTTCAGACAACCAGAAGAAGTAAAAACCATGAAATCATGGGGCCCAGTGTGGATGCAGATAAAACGGTAATTCCACTGGATCCAAATAAGGAACAGGAATACCAGTTTGGAGATTATCTCCCTTCTGCCATTTCAAAACTTGATCCTTACAAATCAAGATCACTACAAAATACAGTACCATCAGGGAAGAAATCAGTGAAGTTTACTGAGACTGTTAAGACTGATGATAGGGCACCCAGACCATTGGCAACTATTAGTGATAAATTACAGAATCTCAGCATTATGAAATCAATTGGACTGGTAGGGGATAGGAATATGGAAAAAAGTATGGTGTCAGACAATGCTGGACTGGAGAAAAGGCAAGATGCATATGTTCTGCCTGTGTGTTGGGTTAGAACATGTTTTGTGGAATAATAACAAAAAATAATAGTTAGTCATTTAATGTTTGCTAGGTTGCTATAATTTGCATTAATAATTTACAGCATACAAATTATTATTATGCATATGAACATTGATAATAAATAGCCTGTGATTTTAATGTATAAGAGATTTATCAATTAATTTAATCAGATTGTACCCATTTGTATGTATGTAATAATTGCTTGATAATAATAATAGTAATAATAAATCACATAGTGTACAGAGGCAAGAATTGTTTTTATTAATGTTATTTATTATTTTGGAGGAGAAACATCATGCATGAATTTTATTTCATTTTATTATATATATTTTATTTAATAATATTTAATCAGTGTTTTTTTTATTTCAAATTAATGCATTTTAATTGTAAATATTCAACGAGTGAACTATATTGCCACGTGTCAGTTGTCTTGATGCGACAGAATGCACAGGTGCTGCTGGCTCACGCTGCAGGGGCTCGTTGAATATTGTTGTAACTAATATTTAATTAAAATGCATTAATGTTATTTTAATAAATAAATAAATTATACTGTTTTAGTCTAACACTATCAAAGCTAATGCCAGAGCTTTGCTTTCATGTTCGGGCTTTAGGTGGTCTGAGGGTGGAAGTTATTGCATGTTCTTCAAGTGGTCTAACGTTGTTATACTTGTATTGCTGTATCTGTAATCCTGATTGATATCATTTTAAAATAAGAGGCAATGCACTAGCAATGCTGCATTCGTTCTCAGGTGTGCTGGTTAAGTTTTAGAGGTAGTGTAGTGGTATACTGTAGAGTTGAACATTAGGCCTTCATTGTAATTTTTGTTATTATGCATACTGTATTCTCTTCTATTCTAATTAAATACAAAATAAATAAATAACAAAGATGCTCTCCAAATATAAGATCAATTGCTGTTGGTGAATCAAAGAGGTAACTTTACAGGGAAATGTCTCTGTGTTGTGCTAAAAGACAGGGCATCAGAGTATTTTGAGCCTATTCAGCTGGGTGTGGCTTGTAGCAGGGAGGATCATCCATGGCCTGAGAAAGTGCATGGAAGAACACTGGACGGAAGATGACTTTGTTGTAGCAAAAACTGACATGCGAAGCGCATTTAACCTTATATCAAGGCAGGCCTTCCTTGATGAATGTGCTATTTATTTCCCAGCACAGCTAGTGTGGTGCTGCGGGTTTTACTCTTCTGTGGATCCTATCTTCACAGCCAGGAGTGCAACACGGTGACCTATTGGGACCTCTGCTCCTTTCCACAAGATAGCTTCCACTGTGGATTCTGATGAGTGCCTAAACCGTCTCTTCCAGGCGCGGTTACTGAATTATGGGGTAATAGCTGGCAGGAGGTCAAATGTACAGTGTACTCTTTCCCTCATTGATAAGTTGGAATCCACCCTTAGTATTTCATCAACCTACCAAAATATGAACATTTTCGCCAAAATGATACCTCCAGTTTTTCTGGTTGTCATCTCCCCAATATGGACTTCTGGGAGCTCTCATTGGTGGCTACTTGATTGTGCAAATTTCATTGCTGGCAAGCGAGATGAAGCCAAGAAGTTGTTGTCCCAATTAGTGGAGTTTGCAGTTCGTGACTCTCAGCTGCAGGTGGCTATAACTCTGTTGTGCATTTGTGGCAGCTACTGCAGATTGATATACCTGGCACAAACTACTCCAAATTTGGACTCACATGGTTTGTCATGATGATAATGTGAGGAAGCCACAGAAACACAAGATGTTCTTAGGAAAATCTTAGCCTTAGCTATAGTGGATTAGGTCTCCTCCCTCACTGCTCATTCGTGTGCAGCTTTCATGGCATCACCATCTAGCTCAGGCCTTTGTGCAGTTGATAGTCCACACCTAAAATTCAACAGCCAAATTCTGTTTCTGATTTAGATACCATCAAATCACTTAAGTCAAAAGTTATTGCTGATCTCTATGGATGTGTAAATCTAACCCTGATGAGGGCCATTGCAAGGACCATTCTAGCCAGAGCTTTCTGACCAATAGGACTATTTAATTAAGTACATTGAATTATATAATGCTGCTAATGTACCAGTAATATAGTATTTCTTGTACCGTGGTATGAACGTTTCAAGTTTCTTTCGTTGTTTAATAACAGTACAAGCGAATACATGAAAGCCCAAAGTGCTCAGATCTAGGATGGATATGTGTCCCTATGGTCATTGAAACTTATGAAGATTGAGTAAAAGAAGCCACGCACTACCATTATTTCCTCTGTAACTTGCCACCTTCATATGCTGGCCAAAGTCCGTCTTACTCAATGAGATCTATGGTCGACCTGGTCAGGGCAAATGCTAGTTCCTCTATCATAGAGCTGAATTTTGTATTTAATCAGTGTTGAATAAGTGCATGTCCAACAGAAATAATAAATATATTGCATTAAATGGTAGCTTCTTCTCACTCCCAAAGTATTGTACAAGCAAGTCCTGGACAAGCGGTAAAATCTGTCAAAGCAGATGAAAGATCTCAGAAGGAACTGGACCCAATGTCTAAATTGCATAATCCTTTGAAACATCCTTTCTTTCCATGGCAAGACACTACATATTGCTCCGTTACTAAGGAGCAGAAATATTCAACAAGTCATAGCATC
>OY811981.1:1087872-1140872 GCA_963681505.1 Eunapius fragilis | reverse complement strand
CTTGCAGCAGATGAAAAACCAATTACAAAACATGAACTTGCTAGCTCCATCACCGCACATTCAGGTGATGAAGTTGTGGAACCACAAGGAAATTCTCTAGAATCATGGAAACAAAGCAGCAATATAGCGCCATATGAAAAGAAGCACGAGGGATTGGAAGAACTGAAAACTGCTAATGAAGAAAGAGAGTTGTATAAGGTATTGTATACTAAGGGAGGGGAAAAAAAAAACCGCTAATGATAATACTAAGGGAGGGAGAAAAAAAAAAACGCCCAACGTGGGGCTCGAACCCACGACCCTGAGATTAAGAGTCTCATGCTCTACCGACTGAGCTAGCCGGGCTATACGATTTGGCTATTATCTTATAACCTCCATATAGACAAGGGTCGTAGAGTTAGAGGATCGTCTCAAAGCATCCGAAGAAAATAAACTACGAACTACGGAAGAATTAAAGCTAAAGTTATGTGCACTGGAAGATGATCGCAGATCCATGCTTGATAAGTTGGATGATTTAAGTACCAAGGTGAGAGAACCTGCATGACAAAAGCATATTTTTGACTGAAATTTATAGCTTCATATAGTTACAATGGAACGAGATAAACTTCAAATATCTTTAGATAACTTCACAAGAAGACACCATGAGGAAATGGAATCAATAAAAAAAGAACATGGGTAATAGTGGTTTTCATGGTGCACTAGTCTAATCTTTATTTCTGATTATCAGTGTCAGACTACATGATGTGGAGGAATCCTTCCAGTTAAGATTGGCCAGGCTAGTATGATTTGTATTAACTGTACTTTGAGGAAAGATATCTAATCCTACAGACTGCAAGATGATGTTGAACTGGAGCGAAAAACTTTGAATGAGAAATTAGTGGCTTTGACAAAAGAAAATACAAGGCATGAAGTGTTTTTAAAGAAAGAGATTGAGTCCCTTGAAATAATGAAATCCAATGAAGTTAGCAGTGTGAAGGAAATGTGTGAGTAAGTTGGACTCTAATTGTTTACATGTTGAACTATCCAGGTGATAAAATATTGTCATAATGCTGTTACATACTCATATCACAAATAAAACTAAACTCAATTCAATCCATGAGTGGGTATGAGGGAGGAGTGTCACCCATAAAACCTAGTTTCTATGGTTGAAAAAGTTGCATGCATCCTAAAGGATGGCTTGTGTTTCATTCTGGTAATGTATGGCCATGTAGGGTCCTTGTGGAGAATTTAAAAAAAGAGCATGAACTGAATTTGCAGCATTGTTCAAGCCTACATCGTCAGGAAATTGAGGCTCTGAAGTGCTCATATTCTCATTCCAGGTAACGTCAGTGTTTGTTTATATCACACTGTGTTTGTTTATCTCATACTGATTACTACCCCATTATTATCATTACTACCCCAGAACGCTAAGTGAACTTACACAGCAAGTGGAAGCATCTGTAAAGGAAGTCGCTCAAATTCACACAATAATAGATCAAGCACATTCCAAAGGACTAGATCAGCGGGAGCAAGTGATAAGGTTTCAGCAAGAACACCTGAATGGTCAGCATATAAGTGAAAATTTAAAATTTATAGGTGAAGTAAGCTTTATACTTTAGAGATGGAGGGGAGGCTTGTTAAGCAACAATTCAGCAATGACCAAGAGAGAGAAAAACTCCAAGGGCTTATTGCAAAGTTAGAAGCCCATGTTTATCAACAGAGCCAACAAATTGAACATGTCTGTAGTCATTTCAAATGAAATGTTCCTGTTGTGTAATTTATTCTGAAATTTTAGGAGCATTGGCAGATCCAGCAAGCAGCAGTGAAACTTAGAGCCCAAGAGGTAGCTTTCGAGGAGGAGAGATCCAGAACCTTTAAATGCTTTGCCGAAGAAAAGGAGAAGTTGCAGAAAGCAAAAGTATCTAGGCACCAATGCATTGAGCTTTGTTTATTAATGTAGGAAAAAAAAGCGGCTTCACTATTACAATGGATTTGCATTAAACAGTAATTTAGTTCTCTCATGTATGAAATGTGAACGCTTGTCATTGTAACTTTTGTTAATTAAAGTTCACCAGGTATGGCTAGGTTGAAAAATAGAAACATCCATAAAAAGATTGATTATTGAACTATTTATACTCTCTAAATTCATCTTTAGGGCAGAGTAATTTGGGATGTATATTCTATAGGGCATTTATGTTTAGCACTTTAAAAAATCTAGCGTCATTTCAATATTCTGCTCCATCTTGTTCAGGAAACATTTTTAGCGGAGCAGCAATGCATTCTTTCACAGAGCTATGAAGAAAAACGACGATTGGCAGCAGAAAGAACTGAATTTGGAAACATTCAAAGGATGGCTGCAGAGAAAGAGAAAATAGAGGCGGAACGATATTTGATGGTATGGATGGTAGCACAATGTTGTAATAGAGTGCTCATTTCTAGCATTTATTGAGGCGAAGGCTGATCTCTTATCTAAAATGGCTCATTTAAAGGATGAAAACTCACGTATCTATGATGAAAGTGCTCAGCTTAACCAACAGCAAGAAAAGCTTAGGGTTGAGCTGGAAGCAGTAAAAAATGAAAAGGAGCAGTTAATTAACATTTCAGAAATATTGCGCCTAAAGTTAAAGGAGATGGAAGAAACAAGAAAGGTATTTCGCAGTGTCTGTATTGGCATCATGTTGTGTATCATGTTATGCAGATTGCACAGGCTGCAAAAGAATATGGAGAGAAGTGTTTGAAGGATGCTCAGAAATATGACAATGAACTGGTTAAACAGGCACACATTCTGCATCTGCAAACACACGAGCTACAAAGACGTGAACAAGAACTATCCAAGGTGAGAAACGAGAAACAAACCTTACCGCTTAAGCTTTTATTTCTGGTCTAGGAGAGAATTGCTTTCGTTCGGGAGAGAAGAGAACTACCACCTGTGCATCATTCGAAGGATGGTACGTAAATTGTATAAACATGCTTAATTAGCGGATCCAGGAAAGGATTGCAGCATCATGCAAATGGTTCTTCATTAGAGTATAGTTCTTCAGCACTACTGTCAACCTCAGTCTCATCTATTGAACAACAACCAATTATCGGTCAAGATAGACTGCAATGTTACCAGTACAAATCGATCAAGCAATACATAGATCAGCTTAACGATAGCAAATGTGCACGCCAAGTAGCACAGCACACTCAAGAGGTATATATTTTTTGGTAATGGATATTTGGCTTTAAAATATTTCTTCATATTTTGCAGGACAGTGAAGAGCTAGAACAAGAGGAAGATTTCTTATATTCTCACACGCTTCTGAGTGATTTATGAGATTTTTTACACTAGTATATGCATGTGGCTGAAAGGGAGAGCAATAATGTAACTAAATTTATAACACAAAATGCCTCTAAATAATAAATGGAGCGAAAAACGTAAATGGAAAAAAACTGTTACACAAAGGTTTCAATGTCTGGTTTGGGTTCTACTCCTTCCTTTATAACTCTAATTTCAAATCATCTTATCAATCAATTTCATATCTACCTTACCATCAATGTGTTAATTAAAAAACTTAGCATAGAAAGTAATAGTATGGATGAAAGATAGCAGTGATGCGTATGCATACATGCTTCAGTATGGGATTAACAAGCGATTCAAATGTAGGTTCCCACCCATACATCTCTCTTGGAAACTACTGATACATCTCTATGGGAAAGCTTGACTTTCCTAACGTCAGGATGTTGATGAGGCTTCTAATTAAAGAAAACCACTGCACACATGAATAATAGCAGTGACAATCCCTCTTTCTACAATTGATGCACCCTCAGGCATACAAGCTTCAGTATGGGTTTAACAAGCGAGTTCTCATCCATACATCTGTATGGGACTGTTTGACTATTTTAACGTAAAGGTGTTGATGAAGCTTATAATTCAAGAAAACCACTGCACACATGGAAGATAGCAGTGACCATCCCTGTTTCTATAATTGATGCCTAATCAGGCATACAAGCTTCAGAATGGCTTTAACAAGCAATTCAAAAGTAGGTTCCCACCCATACATCTTTACGGGAAAGTATGACAATCCAATGGTCAAGGTGTTGTTGAGGCTTCTAATTCAAGAAAACCGCCACCTCAGGCATACAAGCTTCAGGATGGTTTTAACAAGCAATTCAAATGTAGGATCCCAACCATACATCTCTATGGGAAAGAACCCATACATCTCTATGGTAAAGTATGACTTTCCTATCGTCAAGATGTTAATGAGGCTTCTAATTCAAGCAAACTATTGCACACATACACAATAGCAATGACAATCCCTCTTTCTATAATTGATGCCACCTTAGGCATACAAGCTTCAGTATGGGTTTAACGAGCGATTCAAAAGTAGGACTATCTTAACGTCAAGGTGTTGATGAGGCTTCGTATTCAAGAAAACCACTGCACACACGGAAGATAGCGGTGACCATCCCTCTTTCTCTAATTGATGCCACCAGGCATGCAAGCATCAGTAAGGTTATAACAAGCCGTTGAAAAGTATGTTCCCACCCATACATCTCAATGGGAAAGTTTGACTACCTTAACAAACATCAAGGAATTGATGAGGCTTCTAATACTAGAAAACCATTGCACACATGGAAGATAGCAGTGACCATCCCTCTTTCTATAATTGATGCCCCCTCAGGATTCAAGCTTCAGTATGGGTTCAACAAGCGATTGAAAAGTAGGTTCCCACAGATACATCTCTATGGGAAAGTTTGACTATATAAACATCAAAGTGTTGATGAGGCTTCAAATACTAGAAAACCAGTACACATGGAATATAGCAGTGACAATCCCTCTTCCTCTATAAGATGCCACATCATACATACGTGCTTCAGCATGGGTTTAACAAGCAAATCAAAAGTAAGTTCCCACCCATACATTTTTATGGACATCTCTATGGTAAAGTTTAACTATCTTAACTTCAAGGTGTTGATGAGGCTTCTAATTCAAGTAAACCAATGCATCATGGGAGATAGAAGGGACCATCCCTCTTTCTCTAATTGATGTCACCTCAGGTATATATGCTTTAGTGTGGTTCTAACAAGGAATTCAAAAGTAGGATCCCACCCATTCAATTCTATGGACATCTCTATGGTACAATTCGACTATCTTAAAGCCAAGGTGTTGATGAGGCTTCTAACTACTGAACACTTGAAAGATAGCAATGACCATCCCTTTTTCTATATTTGAACAAACATCAGGGAATTGATGAGGCTTCTAATACTAGAAAACCATTGCACACATGGAAGATAGCAGTGACCATCCCACTTTCTATAATTGATGCCACCTCAGGATTCAAGCTTCAGTATGGGTTCAACAAGCAATTGAAAAGTAGGTTCCCACAGATACATCTCGATGGGAAAGTTTGACTATATAAACATCAAAGTGTTGATGAGGCTTCAAATACTAGAAAACCATTGCACACATGGAATATAGCAGTGACAATCCCTCTTCCTCTATAAGATGCCACATCATACATACGTGCTTCAGCATGGGTTTAACAAGCAAATCAAAAGTAAGTTCCCTCCCATTCAATTCTATGGACATCTCTATGGTAAAGTTTAACTATCTTAACATCAAGGTGTAGATGAGGCTGCTAATTGAAGTAAACCACTGCATACTTGGAAGATAGCAGGGACCATCCCTATTTCTATAATTGATGTCACCTTAGGCATACAAGCTTCTGTGTGGTATTAACAAGCAATTCAAAAGTAGCTAGGTTCCCACCCATACATTCTCTATGGTAAAGTTTAACTATCTTAACATCTAGGTGTTGATGAGGCTTCTAATTCAAGTAAACCAATGCATACATGGAAGATAGCAGGGACCATCCCTCTTTATCTGCTTGATGTCACCTTAGGCATATAAGCTTCAGTGTGTGTTTAACATACAATTCAAAAGTAGGTTCCCACCTATACATTTCTATGGACATCTCTATGGTAAAGTTTGACTATGTTAATGTCATAGTGTTGACGAGGCTTCTAAAACAAGAAAACCAATGCACACTTGGAAGATGGCAGGGACCATCCCTCTCTATCTGTTTAGGCATATAAGCTTCAGTGTGTGTTTAACAAGTAACTCAAAAGTAGGTTCCCACCCATTCATTTCTATGAACATCTCTATGCTGAAGTTTGGCTGTCTTAACATCTAGGTGTTGATGAGGCTTCTAATTCAATGCATACATGGAAGATAGCAGGGACCATCCCTCTTTATATAATTGATGTCACCTCAGGCATGTAAGCTTCAGTGTGTGTTTAACAAGCAACTCAAAAGTAGGTTCCCACCCATACATTTCTATGGACATCTCTATGGTAAAGTTTGACTATCTTATCATTGAGGTGTTGATGAGGCTTATAATACTAGAAAACAAATGCACACTTGGAAGATAGCAGTGACCATCCCTCTTTCTCAATTTGATTCCACCTCATGCATACGTGCTTGAGTATGGGTTTAACAAGCAATTCAAAAGTAGGTTCCCACCCATACATTTCAATGGGAAATTTTTGACTATCTGAGCATCGAGGTGTTGATGAGACATGCAATATGAGCAAACCACTGCACACATGGAAGATAGCAGTAACCATTCCTCTATCTGTTTTAAATGCCAACCCGAGGATACCTGCATTGGTATGGGTTTACCAAGCGATTCAAAAGTAGGTTCCCACCCATACATTTCCATGGGAAATTTTTGACTATCTGAGCATCGAGGTGTTGATGAGACATGCAATATGAGCAAACCACTGCACACATGGAAGATAGCAGTAACCATTCCTCTATCTGTTTTAAATGCCATCCCAAGGATACCTGCTTTGGTATGGGTTTACCAAGCGATTCAAAAGTAGGTTCCCACCTATAGATTTTCTATGGGAAATTTTTGACTATTTGAGCATCGAGGTGTTGATGAGACATGCAATATGAGCAAACCACTGCACACATGGAAGATAGCAGTAACCATTCCTCTATCTGTTTTAAATGCCACCCCGAGGATACCTGCATTGGTATGGGTTTACCAAGCGATTCAAAAGTAGGTTCCCACCCATACATTTCCATGGGAAATTTTTGACTATATTAGCATCGAGGTGTTGATGAGACATGCAATATGAGCAAACCACTGCACACATGGAAGATAGCAGTAACCATTCCTCTATCTGTTTAAAATACCACCCTGAGCATACCTGCTTCGGTATGGGTTACCCAAGCGATTCAAAAGTAGGTTCCCACCCATGCATTCTTATGGGAAACCATCCATACATCTCTATGGGAAATATTGACTATCTTAGCATCGAGGTGTTGATGAGGCATGCAATATGAGCAAACCACTGCACACATGGAAGATAGCAGTAACCACTCCTCTATCTCTTTTCAATGCCACCCCGAGGATACCTGCTTAGGTATGGGTTTACCAAGCGATTCAAAAGTAGGTTCCCACCCATAAAATTCTATGGGAATTTTTTGACTATCTTAGCATCGAGGTGTTGATGAGACATGCAATATGAGCAAACCACTGCACACATGGAAGATAGCAGTAACCATTCCTCTATCTGTTTTAAATGCCAACCCGAGCATACCTGCTTCGGTATGGGTTACCCAAGCAATTCGAAAGTAGGTTCCCACCCATACATTCCTATGGGAAACCATCCATACATCTCTATGGGAAGTATTGACTATCTTAGCATCGAGGTGTTGATGAGGCATGCAATTCGAGCAAACCACTGCTCACATGGAAGATAGCAGTAACCACTACTCTATCTGTATTAAATGCCACCCCGAGGATACCTGCATTGGTATGGGTTTACCAAGCGATTCAAAAGTAGGTTCCCACCCATACATTTCCATGGGAAATTTTTGACTATCTTAGCATCGAGGTGTTGATGAGGCATGCAATATGAGCAAACCACTGCACACATGGAAGATAGCAGTAACCACTCCTCTATCTCTTTTCAATGCCACCCCGAGGATACCTGCTTAGGTATGGGTTTACCAAGCGATTCAAAAGTAGGTTCCCACCCATACAATTCTATGGGAATTTTTTGACTATCTTAGCATCGAGGTGTTGATGAGACATGCAATATGAGCAAACCACTGCACACATGGAAGATAGCAGTAACCATTCCTCTATCTAATTAAATGCCACCCCGAGCATACCTGCTTCGGTATGGGTTACCCAAGCAATTCGAAAGTAGGTTCCCACCCATACATTCCTATGGGAAACCATCCATACATCACTATGGGAAATATTGACTATCTTAGCATCGAGGTGTTGATGAGGCATGCAATTCGAGCAAACCACTGCTCACATGGAAGATAGCAGTAACCACTCCTCTATCTCTTTTTAATGCCACCCCGAGGATACCTGCTTTGGTATGGGTTTACGAAGCGATTCAAAAGTAGGTTCCCACCCATAGATTTTCTATGGGAAATTTTTGACTATATTAGCATCGAGGTGTTGATGAGACATGCAATATGAGCAAACCACTGCACACATGGAAGATAGCAGTAACCATTCCTCTATCTGTTTTAAATGCCACCCCGAGGATACCTGCATTGGTATGGGTTTACCAAGCGATTCAAAAGTAGGTTCCCACCCATACATTTCCATGGGAAATTTTTGACTATATTAGCATCGAGGTGTTGATGAGACATGCAATATGAGCAAACCACTGCACACATGGAAGATAGCAGTAACCATTCCTCTATCTGTTTAAAATGCCACCCTGAGCATACCTGCTTCGGTATGGGTTACCCAAGCGATTCAAAAGTAGGTTCCCACCCATGCATTCTTATGGGAAACCATCCATACATCTCTATGGGAAATATTGACTATCTTAGCATCGAGGTGTTGATGAGGCATGCAATTCGAGCAAACCACTGCTCACATGGAAGATAGCAGTAACCCCTCCTCTATCTCTTTTTAATGCCACCCCGAGGATACCTGCTTTGGTATGGGTTTACGAAGCGATTCAAAAGTAGGTTCCCACCCATAGATTTTCTATGGGAAATTTTTGACTATTTTAGCATCGAGGTGTTGATGAGACATGCAATATGAGCAAACCACTGCACACATGGAAGATAGCAGTAACCATTCCTCTATCTGTTTTAAAAGCCACCCCGAGGATACCTGCATTGGTATGGGTTTACCAAGCGATTCAAAAGTAGGTTCCCACCCATACATTTCCATGGGAAATTTTTGACTATATTAGCATCGAGGTGTTGATGAGACATGCAATATGAGCAAACCACTGCACACATGGAAGATAGCAGTAACCATTCCTCTATCTGTTTAAAATGCCACCCTGAGCATACCTGCTTCGGTATGGGTTACCCAAGCGATTCAAAAGTAGGTTCCCACCCATGCATTCTTATGGGAAACCATCCATACATCTCTATGGGAAATATTGACTATCTTAGCATCGAGGTGTTGATGAGGCATGCAATTCGAGCAAACCACTGCTCACATGGAAGATAGCAGTAACCACTCCTCTATCTCTTTTTAATGCCACCCCGAGGATACCTGCTTTGGTATGGGTTTACGAAGCGATTCAAAAGTAGGTTCCCACCCATAGATTTTCTATGGGAAATATTTGACTATTTTAGCATCGAGGTGTTGATGAGACATGCAATATGAGCAAACCACTGCACACATGGAAGATAGCAGTAACCATTCCTCTATCTGTTTTAAATGCCACCCCGAGGATACCTGCATTGGTATGGGTTTACCAAGCGATTCAAAAGTAGGTTCCCACCCATACATTTCCATGGGAAATTTTTGACTATATTAGCATCGAGGTGTTGATGAGACATGCAATAGGAGCAAACCACTGCACACATGGAAGATAGCAGTAACCATTCCTCTATCTGTTTAAAATGCCACCCTGAGCATACCTGCTTCGGTATGGGTTACCCAAGCGATTCAAAAGTAGGTTCCCACCCATGCATTCTTATGGGAAACCATCCATACATCTCTATGGGAAATATTGACTATCTTAGCATCGAGGTGTTGATGAGGCATGCAACTCGAGCAAACCACTGCTCACTTGGAAGATAGCAGTAACCACTCCTCTATCTCTTTTTAATGCCACCCCGAGGATACCTGCTTTGGTATGGGTTTACCAAGCGATTCAAAAGTAGGTTCCCACCCATAGATTTTCTATGGGAAATTTTTGACTATTTTAGCATCGAGGTGTTGATGAGACATGCAATATGAGCAAACCACTGCACACATGGAAGATAGCAGTAACCATTCCTCTATCTGTTTTAAATGCCACCCCGAGGATACCTGCATTGGTATGGGTTTACCAAGCGATTCAAAAGTAGGTTCCCACCCATACATTTCCATGGGAAATTTTTGACTATATTAGCATCGAGGTGTTGATGAGGCATGCAATATGAGCAAACCACTGCACACATGTAAGATAGCAGTAACCACTCCTCTATCTCTTTTCAATGCCAACCCGAGGATACCTGCTTAGGTATGCGTTTACCAAGCGATTCAAAAGTAGGTTCCCACCCATACAATTCTATGGGAATTTTTTGACTATCTTAGCATCGAGGTGTTGATGAGACATGCAATATGAGCAAACCACTGCACACATGGAAGATAGCAGTAACCATTCCTCTATCTGTTTTAAATGCCACCCCGAGCATACCTGCTTCGGTATGGGTTACCCAAGCAATTCGAAAGTAGGTTCCCACCCATACATTCCTATGGGAAACCATCCATACATCTCTATGGGAAGTATTGACTATCTTAGCATCGAGGTGTTGATGAGGCATGCAATTCGAGCAAACCACTGCTCACATGGAAGATAGCAGTAACCACTCCTCTATCTCTTTTTAATGCCACCCCGAGGATACCTGCTTTGGTATGGGTTTACGAAGCGATTCAAAAGTAGGTTCCCACCCATACATTTTCTATGGGAAATTTTTGACTATTTTAGCATCGAGGTGTTGATGAGACATGCAATATGAGCAAACCACTGCACACATGGAAGATAGCAGTAACCATTCCTCTATCTGTTTTAAATGCCACCCCGAGGATACCTGCATTGGTATGGGTTTACCAAGCGATTCAAAAGTAGGTTCCCACCCATACATTTCCATGGGAAATTTTTGACTATATTAGCATCGAGGTGTTGATGAGACATGCAATAGGAGCAAACCACTGCACACATGGAAGATAGCAGAAACCATTCCTCTATCTGTTTAAAATGCCACCCTGAGCATACCTGCTTCGGTATGGGTTACCCAAGCGATTCAAAAGTAGGTTCCCACCCATGCATTCTTATGGGAAACCATCCATACATCTCTATTGGAAATATTGACTATCTTAGCATCGAGGTGTTGATGAGGCATGCAATTCGAGCAAACCACTGCTCACTTGGAAGATAGCAGTAACCACTCCTCTATCTCTTTTTAATGCCACCCCGAGGATACCTGCTTTGGTATGGGTTTACCAAGCGATTCAAAAGTAGGTTCCCACCCATAGATTTTCTATGGGAAATTTTTGACTATTTTAGCATCGAGGTGTTGATGAGACATGCAATATGAGCAAACCACTGCACACATGGAAGATAGCAGTAACCATTCCTCTATCTGTTTTAAATGCCACCCCGAGGATACCTGCATTGGTATGGGTTTACCAAGCGATTCAAAAGTAGGTTCCCACCCATACATTTCCATGGGAAATTTTTGACTATATTAGCATCGAGGTGTTGATGAGGCATGCAATATGAGCAAACCACTGCACACATGTAAGATAGCAGTAACCACTCCTCTATCTCTTTTCAATGCCAACCCGAGGATACCTGCTTAGGTATGCGTTTACCAAGCGATTCAAAAGTAGGTTCCCACCCATACAATTCTATGGGAATTTTTTGACTATCTTAGCATCGAGGTGTTGATGAGACATGCAATATGAGCAAACCACTGCACACATGGAAGATAGCAGTAACCATTCCTCTATCTGTTTTAAATGCCACCCCGAGCATACCTGCTTCGGTATGGGTTACCCAAGCAATTCGAAAGTAGGTTCCCACCCATACATTCCTATGGGAAACCATCCATACATCTCTATGGGAAGTATTGACTATCTTAGCATCGAGGTGTTGATGAGGCATGCAATTCGAGCAAACCACTGCTCACATGGAAGATAGCAGTAACCACTCCTCTATCTCTTTTTAATGCCACCCCGAGGATACCTGCTTTGGTATGGGTTTACGAAGCGATTCAAAAGTAGGTTCCCACCCATACATTTTCTATGGGAAATTTTTGACTATTTTAGCATCGAGGTGTTGATGAGACATGCAATATGAGCAAACCACTGCACACATGGAAGATAGCAGTAACCATTCCTCTATCTGTTTTAAATGCCACCCCGAGGATACCTGCATTGGTATGGGTTTACCAAGCGATTCAAAAGTAGGTTCCCACCCATACATTTCCATGGGAAATTTTTGACTATATTAGCATCGAGGTGTTGATGAGACATGCAATAGGAGCAAACCACTGCACACATGGAAGATAGCAGAAACCATTCCTCTATCTGTTTAAAATGCCACCCTGAGCATACCTGCTTCGGTATGGGTTACCCAAGCGATTCAAAAGTAGGTTCCCACCCATGCATTCTTATGGGAAACCATCCATACATCTCTATTGGAAATATTGACTATCTTAGCATCGAGGTGTTGATGAGGCATGCAATTCGAGCAAACCACTGCTCACTTGGAAGATAGCAGTAACCACTCCTCTATCTCTTTTTAATGCCACCCCGAGGATACCTGCTTTGGTATGGGTTTACCAAGCGATTCAAAAGTAGGTTCCCACCCATAGATTTTCTATGGGAAATTTTTGACTATTTTAGCATCGAGGTGTTGATGAGACATGCAAAATGAGCAAACCACTGCACACATGGAAGATAGCAGTAACCATTCCTCTATCTGTTTTAAATGCCACCCCGAGGATACCTGCATTGGTATGGGTTTACCAAGCGATTCAAAAGTAGGTTCCCACCCATACATTTCCATGGGAAATTTTTGACTATATTAGCATCGAGGTGTTGATGAGGCATGCAATATGAGCAAACCACTGCACACATGGAAGATAGCAGTAACCACTCCTCTATCTCTTTTCAATGCCACCCCGAGGATACCTGCTTAGGTATGCGTTTACCAAGCGATTCAAAAGTAGGTTCCCACCCATACAATTCTATGGGAATTTTTTGACTATCTTAGCATCGAGGTGTTGATGAGACATGCAATATGAGCAAACCACTGCACACATGGAAGATAGCAGTAACCATTCCTCTATCTGTTTTAAATGCCACCCCGAGCATACCTGCTTCGGTATGGGTTACCCAAGCAATTCGAAAGTAGGTTCCCACCCATACATTCCTATGGGAAACCATCCATACATCTCTATGGGAAGTATTGACTATCTTAGCATCGAGGTGTTGATGAGGCATGCAATTCGAGCAAACCACTGCTCACATGGAAGATAGCAGTAACCACTCCTCTATCTCTTTTTAATGCCACCCCGAGGATACCTGCTTTGGTATGGGTTTACCAAGCGATTCAAAAGTAGGTTCCCACCCATAGATTTTCTATGGGAAATTTTTGACTATCTTAGCATCGAGGTGTTGATGAGACATGCAATATGAGCAAACCACGGCACACATGGAAGATAGCAGTAACCATTCCTCTATCTGTTATAAATGCCACCCCGAAGATACCTGCTTTGGTATGGGTTTACCAAGCGATTCAAAAGTAGGTTCCCACCCATGCATTCTTATGGGAAACCATCCATACATCTCTATGGGAAATATTGACTATATTAGCATCGAGGTGTTGATGAGGCATGCAATTCGAGCAAACCACTGCTCACATGGAAGATAGCAGTAACCACTCCTCTATCTCTTTTTAATGCCACCCCGAGGATACCTGCTTTGGTATGGGTTTACCAAGCGATTCAAAAGTAGGTTCCCACCCATAGATTTTCTATGGGAAATTTTTGACTATTTTAGCATCGAGGTGTTGATGAGACATGCAATATGAGCAAACCACTGCACACATGGAAGATAGCAGTAACCATTCCTCTATCTGTTTTAAATGCCACCCCGAGGATACCTGCATTGGTATGGGTTTACCAAGCGATTCAAAAGTAGGTTCCCACCCATACATTTCCATGGGAAATTTTTGACTATCTTAGCATCGAGGTGTTGATGAGGCATGCAATATGAGCAAACCACTGCACACATGGAAGATAGCAGTAACCACTCCTCTATCTCTTTTCAATGCCACCTCGAGGATACCTGCTTAGGTATGGGTTTACCAAGCGATTCAAAAGTAGGTTCCCACCCATAAAATTCTATGGGAATCTTTTGACTATCTTAGCATCGAGGTGTTGATGAGACATGCAATATGAGCAAACCACGGCACACATGGAAGATAGCAGTAACCATTCCTCTATCTGTTTAAAATGCCACCCCGAGGATACCTGCATTGGTATGGGTTTACCAAGCGATTCAAAAGTAGGTTCCCACCCATACATTTCCATGGGAAATTTTTGACTATATTAGCATCGAGGTGTTGATGAGGCATGCAATATGAGCAAACCACTGCACACATGGAAGATAGCAGTAACCACTCCTCTATCTCTTTTCAATGCCACCCCGAGGATACCTGCTTAGGTATGCGTTTACCAAGCGATTCAAAAGTAGGTTCCCACCCATACAATTCTATGGGAATTTTTTGACTATCTTAGCATCGAGGTGTTGATGAGACATGCAATATGAGCAAACCACTGCACACATGGAAGATAGCAGTAACCATTCCTCTATCTGTTTTAAATGACACCCCGAGGATACCTGCTTCGGTATGGGTTACCCAAACGATTAAAAAGTAGGTTCCCACCCATACATTCTTATGGGAAACCATCCATACATCTCTATGGGAAATATTGACTATCTTAGCATCGAGGTGTTGATGAGGCATGCAATATGACCAAACCACTGCACACATGGAAGATAGCAGTAACCATTCCTCTATCTGTTTTAAATGCCACCCCGAGGATACCTGCTTTGGTATGGGTTTACCAAGCGATTCAAAAGCAGGTTCCCACCCATACATTCCTATGGGAACCAATCCATACATCTCTATTGGAAATATTGACTATCTTAGCATTTAGGTGTTGATGAGGCATGCAATATGAGCAAACCACTGCACACATGGAAGATAGCAGTAACCACTCCTCTATCTCTTTTTAATGCCACCCCGAGGATATCTGCTTTGGTATGGGTTTACCAAGCGATTCAAAAGTAGGTTCCCACCCATACATTTCTATGGGAAATTTTTGACTATCTTAGCATCGAGGTGTTGATGAGACATGCAATATGAGCAAACCACGGCACACATGGAAGATAGCAGTAACCATTCCTCTATCTGTTTTAAATGCCACCCCGAGCATACCTGCTTCGGTATGGGTTACCCAAGCGATTCAAAAGTAGGTTCCCACCCATACATTCCTATGGGAAACCACCCATACATCTCTATGGGAAATATTGACTATCTTAGCATCGAGGTGTTGATGAGACATGCAATATGAGCAAACCACTGCACACATGGAAGATAGCAGTAACCATTCCTCTATCTGTTTTAAATGACACCCCGAGCATACCTGCTTCGGTATGGATTACCCAAACGATTAAAAAGTAGGTTCTCACCCATACATTCTTATGGGAAACCATCCATACATCTCTATGGGAAATATTGACTATCTTAGCATCGAGGTGTTGATGAGGCATGCAATATGACCAAACCACTGCACACATGGAAGATAGCAGTAACGACTCCTCTATCTGTTTTAAATGCCACCACGAGGATACCTGCTTTGGTATGGGTTTACCAAGCGATTCAAAAGTAGGTTCCCACCCATACATTCCTATGGGAAACAATCCATACATCTCTATGGGAAATATTGACTATCTTAGCATTTAGGTGTTGATGAGGCATGCAATATGAGCAAACCACTGCACACATGGAAGATAGCAGTAACCACTCCGCTATCTCTTTTTAATGCCACCCCGAGGATACCTGCTTTGGTATGGGTTTACCAAGCGATTCAAAAGTAGGTTCCCACCCATACATTCCTATGGGAAACCATCCATACATCTCTATTGGAAGTATTGACTATCTTAGCATCGAGGTGTTGATGAGGCATGCAATTCGAGCAAACCACTGCTCACATGGAAGATAGCAGTAACCACTCCTCTATCTGTTTTAAATGCCACCCCGAAGATACCTGCTTTGGTATGGGTTTACCAAGCGATTCAAAAGTAGGTTCCCACCCATACATTTCTATGGGAAATTTTTGACTATCTTAGCATCGAGGTGTTGATGAGACATGCAATATGAGCAAACCACTGCACACATGGAAGATAGCAGTAACCATTCCTCTATCCGTTTTAAATGCCACCCCGCGGATACCTGCTTTGGTATGGGTTTACCAAGCGATTCAAAAGTAGGTTCCCACCCATACATTTCTATGGGAAATTTTTGACTATCTTAGCATCGAGGTGTTGATGAGACATGCAATATGAGCAAACCACTGCACACATGGAAGATAGCAGTAACCATTCCTCTATCTGTTTTAAATGACACCCCGAGCATACCTGCTTCGGTATGGGTTACCCAAACGATTAAAAAGTAGGTTCCCACCCATACATTCTTATGGGAAACCATCCATACATCTCTATGGGAAATATTGACTATCTTAGCATCGAGGTGTTGATGAGACATGCAATATGAGCAAACCACTGCACACATGGAAGATAGCAGTAACCATTCCTCTATCTGTTTTAAATGACACCCCGAGCATACCTGCTTCGGTATGGGTTACCCAAACGATTAAAAAGTAGGTTCCCACCCATACATTCTTATGGGAAACCATCCATACATCTCTATGGGAAATATTGACTATCTTAGCATCGAGGTGTTGATGAGGCATGCAATATGACCAAACCACTGCACACATGGAAGATAGCAGTAAGGATTCCTCTATCTGTTTGAAATGCCACCACGAGGATACCTGCTTTGGTATGGGTTTACCAAGCGATTCAAAAGTAGGTTCCCACCCATACATTCCTATGGGAAACAATCCATACATCTCTATGGGAAATATTGACTATCTTAGTATTTAGGTGTTGATGAGGCATGCAATATGAGCAAACCACTGCACACATGGAAGATAGCAGTAACCACTCCTCTATCTCTTTTTAATGCCACCCCGAGGATACCTGCTTTGGTATGGGTTTACCAAGAGATTCAAAAGTAGGTTCCCACCCATACATTTCTATGGGAAATTTTTGACTATTTTAGCATCGAGGTGTTGATGAGACATGCAATATGAGCAAACCACTGCACACATGGAAGATAGCAGTAACCATTCCTCTATCTGTTTTAAATGACACCCCGAGGATACCTGCTTCGGTATGGGTTACCCAAACGATTAAAAAGTAGGTTCCCACCCATACATTCTTATGGGAAACCATCCATACATCTCTATGGGAAATATTGACTATCTTAGCATCGAGGTGTTGATGAGGCATGCAATATGACCAAACCACTGCACACATGGAAGATAGCAGTAACCATTCCTCTATCTGTTTTAAATGCCACCCCGAGGATACCTGCTTTGGTATGGGTTTACCAAGCGATTCAAAAGTAGGTTCCCACCCATACATTCCTATGGGAAACAATCCATACATCTCTATTGGAAATATTGACTATCTTAGCATTTAGGTGTTGATGAGGCATGCAATATGAGCAAACCACTGCACACATGGAAGATAGCAGTAACCACTCCTCTATCTCTTTTTAATGCCACCCCGAGGATACCTGCTTTGGTATGGGTTTACGAAGCGATTCAAAAGTAGGTTCCCACCCATAGATTTTCTATGGGAAATTTTTGACTATCTTAGCATCGAGGTGTTGATGAGGCATGCAATTCGAGCAAACCACTGCTCACATGGAAGATAGCAGTAACCACTCCTCTATCTCTTTTTAATACCACCCCGAGGATACCTGCTTTGGTATGGGTTTACGAAGCGATTCAAAAGTAGGTTCCCACCCATAGATTTTCTATGGGAAATTTTTGACTATTTTAGCATCGAGGTGTTGATGAGACATGCAATATGAGCAAACCACTGCACACATGGAAGATAGCAGTAACCATTCCTCTATCTGTTTTAAATGCCACCCCGAGGATACCTGCATTGGTATGGGTTTACCAAGCGATTCAAAAGTAGGTTCCCACCCATACATTTCCATGGGAAATTTTTGACTATATTAGCATCGAGGTGTTGATGAGACATGCAATAGGAGCAAACCACTGCACACATGGAAGATAGCAGAAACCATTCCTCTATCTGTTTAAAATGCCACCCTGAGCATACCTGCTTCGGTATGGGTTACCCAAGCGATTCAAAAGTAGGTTCCCACCCGTGCATTCTTATGGGAAACCATCCATACATCTCTATTGGAAATATTGACTATCTTAGCATCGAGGTGTTGATGAGGCATGCAATTCGAGCAAACCACTGCTCACTTGGAAGATAGCAGTAACCACTCCTCTATCTCTTTTTAATGCCACCCCGAGGATACCTGCTTTGGTATGGGTTTACCAAGCGATTCAAAAGTAGGTTCCCACCCATAGATTTTCTATGGGAAATTTTTGACTATTTTAGCATCGAGGTGTTGATGAGACATGCAAAATGAGCAAACCAATGCACACATGGAAGATAGCAGTAACCATTCCTCTATCTGTTTTAAATGCCACCCCGAGGATACCTGCATTGGTATGGGTTTACCAAGCGATTCAAAAGTAGGTTCCCACCCATACATTTCTATGGGAAATTTTTGACTATATTAGCATCGAGGTGTTGATGAGGCATGCAATATGAGCAAACCACTGCACACATGGAAGATAGCAGTAACCACTCCTCTATCTCTTTTCAATGCCACCCCGAGGATACCTGCTTAGGTATGCGTTTACCAAGCGATTCAAAAGTAGGTTCCCACCCATACAATTCTATGGGAATTTTTTGACTATCTTAGCATCGAGGTGTTGATGAGACATGCAATATGAGCAAACCACTGCACACATGGAAGATAGCAGTAACCATTCCTCTATCTGTTTTAAATGCCACCCCGAGCATACCTGCTTCGGTATGGGTTACCCAAGCAATTCGAAAGTAGGTTCCCACCCATACATTCCTATGGGAAACCATCCATACATCTCTATGGGAAGTATTGACTATCTTAGCATCGAGGTGTTGATGAGGCATGCAATTCGAGCAAACCACTGCTCACATGGAAGATAGCAGTAACCACTCCTCTATCTCTTTTTAATGCCACCCCGAGGATACCTGCTTTGGTATGGGTTTACCATGCGATTCAAAAGTAGGTTCCCACCCATAGATTTTCTATGGGAAATTTTTGACTATCTTAGCATCGAGGTGTTGATGAGACATGCAATATGAGCAAACCACGGCACACATGGAAGATAGCAGTAACCATTCCTCTATCTGTTATAAATGCCACCCCGAAGATACCTGCTTTGGTATGGGTTTACCAAGCGATTCAAAAGTAGGTTCCCACCCATGCATTCTTATGGGAAACCATCCATACATCTCTATGGGAAATATTGACTATCTTAGCATCGAGGTGTTGATGAGGCATGCAATTCGAGCAAACCACTGCTCACATGGAAGATAGCAGTAACCACTCCTCTATCTCTTTTTAATGCCACCCCGAGGATACCTGCTTTGGTATGGGTTTACCAAGCGATTCAAAAGTAGGTTCCCACCCATAGATTTTCTATGGGAAATTTTTGACTATTTTAGCATCGAGGTGTTGATGAGACATGCAATATGAGCAAACCACTGCACACATGGAAGATAGCAGTAACCATTCCTCTATCTGTTTTAAATGCCACCCCGAGGATACCTGCATTGGTATGGGTTTACCAAGCGATTCAAAAGTAGGTTCCCACCCATACATTTCCATGGGAAATTTTTGACTATCTTAGCATCGAGGTGTTGATGAGGCATGCAATATGAGCAAACCACTGCACACATGGAAGATAGCAGTAACCACTCCTCTATCTCTTTTCAATGCCACCCCGAGGATACCTGCTTAGGTATGGGTTTACCAAGCGATTCAAAAGTAGGTTCCCACCCATAAAATTCTATGGGAATTTTTTGACTATCTTAGCATCGAGGTGTTGATGAGACATGCAATATGAGCAAACCACGGCACACATGGAAGATAGCAGTAACCATTCCTCTATCTGTTTAAAATGCCACCCCGAGGATACCTGCATTGGTATGGGTTTACCAAGCGATTCAAAAGTAGGTTCCCACCCATACATTTCCATGGGAAATTTTTGACTATATTAGCATCGAGGTGTTGATGAGGCATGCAATATGAGCAAACCACTGCACACATGGAAGATAGCAGTAACCACTCCTCTATCTCTTTTCAATGCCACCCCGAGGATACCTGCTTAGGTATGCGTTTACCAAGCGATTCAAAAGTAGGTTCCCACCCATACAATTCTATGGGAATTTTTTGACTATATTAGCATCGAGGTGTTGATGAGACATGCAATAGGAGCAAACCACTGCACACATGGAAGATAGCAGTAACCATTCCTCTATCTGTTTAAAATGCCACCCTGAGCATACCTGCTTCGGTATGGGTTACCCAAGCGATTCAAAAGTAGGTTCCCACCCATGCATTCTTATGGGAAACCATCCATACATCTCTATGGGAAATATTGACTATCTTAGCATCGAGGTGTTGATGAGGCATGCAACTCGAGCAAACCACTGCTCACTTGGAAGATAGCAGTAACCACTCCTCTATCTCTTTTTAATGCCACCCCGAGGATACCTGCTTTGGTATGGGTTTACCAAGCGATTCAAAAGTAGGTTCCCACCCATAGATTTTCTATGGGAAATTTTTGACTATTTTAGCATCGAGGTGTTGATGAGACATGCAATATGAGCAAACCACTGCACACATGGAAGATAGCAGTAACCATTCCTCTATCTGTTTTAAATGCCACCCCGAGGATACCTGCATTGGTATGGGTTTACCAAGCGATTCAAAAGTAGGTTCCCACCCATACATTTCCATGGGAAATTTTTGACTATATTAGCATCGAGGTGTTGATGAGGCATGCAATATGAGCAAACCACTGCACACATGTAAGATAGCAGTAACCACTCCTCTATCTCTTTTCAATGCCAACCCGAGGATACCTGCTTAGGTATGCGTTTACCAAGCGATTCAAAAGTAGGTTCCCACCCATACAATTCTATGGGAATTTTTTGACTATCTTAGCATCGAGGTGTTGATGAGACATGCAATATGAGCAAACCACTGCACACATGGAAGATAGCAGTAACCATTCCTCTATCTGTTTTAAATGCCACCCCGAGCATACCTGCTTCGGTATGGGTTACCCAAGCAATTCGAAAGTAGGTTCCCACCCATACATTCCTATGGGAAACCATCCATACATCTCTATGGGAAGTATTGACTATCTTAGCATCGAGGTGTTGATGAGGCATGCAATTCGAGCAAACCACTGCTCACATGGAAGATAGCAGTAACCACTCCTCTATCTCTTTTTAATGCCACCCCGAGGATACCTGCTTTGGTATGGGTTTACGAAGCGATTCAAAAGTAGGTTCCCACCCATACATTTTCTATGGGAAATTTTTGACTATTTTAGCATCGAGGTGTTGATGAGACATGCAATATGAGCAAACCACTGCACACATGGAAGATAGCAGTAACCATTCCTCTATCTGTTTTAAATGCCACCCCGAGGATACCTGCATTGGTATGGGTTTACCAAGCGATTCAAAAGTAGGTTCCCACCCATACATTTCCATGGGAAATTTTTGACTATATTAGCATCGAGGTGTTGATGAGACATGCAATAGGAGCAAACCACTGCACACATGGAAGATAGCAGAAACCATTCCTCTATCTGTTTAAAATGCCACCCTGAGCATACCTGCTTCGGTATGGGTTACCCAAGCGATTCAAAAGTAGGTTCCCACCCATGCATTCTTATGGGAAACCATCCATACATCTCTATTGGAAATATTGACTATCTTAGCATCGAGGTGTTGATGAGGCATGCAATTCGAGCAAACCACTGCTCACTTGGAAGATAGCAGTAACCACTCCTCTATCTCTTTTTAATGCCACCCCGAGGATACCTGCTTTGGTATGGGTTTACCAAGCGATTCAAAAGTAGGTTCCCACCCATAGATTTTCTATGGGAAATTTTTGACTATTTTAGCATCGAGGTGTTGATGAGACATGCAATATGAGCAAACCACTGCACACATGGAAGATAGCAGTAACCATTCCTCTATCTGTTTTAAATGCCACCCCGAGGATACCTGCATTGGTATGGGTTTACCAAGCGATTCAAAAGTAGGTTCCCACCCATACATTTCCATGGGAAATTTTTGACTATATTAGCATCGAGGTGTTGATGAGGCATGCAATATGAGCAAACCACTGCACACATGTAAGATAGCAGTAACCACTCCTCTATCTCTTTTCAATGCCAACCCGAGGATACCTGCTTAGGTATGCGTTTACCAAGCGATTCAAAAGTAGGTTCCCACCCATACAATTCTATGGGAATTTTTTGACTATCTTAGCATCGAGGTGTTGATGAGACATGCAATATGAGCAAACCACTGCACACATGGAAGATAGCAGTAACCATTCCTCTATCTGTTTTAAATGCCACCCCGAGCATACCTGCTTCGGTATGGGTTACCCAAGCAATTCGAAAGTAGGTTCCCACCCATACATTCCTATGGGAAACCATCCATACATCTCTATGGGAAGTATTGACTATCTTAGCATCGAGGTGTTGATGAGGCATGCAATTCGAGCAAACCACTGCTCACATGGAAGATAGCAGTAACCACTCCTCTATCTCTTTTTAATGCCACCCCGAGGATACCTGCTTTGGTATGGGTTTACGAAGCGATTCAAAAGTAGGTTCCCACCCATACATTTTCTATGGGAAATTTTTGACTATTTTAGCATCGAGGTGTTGATGAGACATGCAATATGAGCAAACCACTGCACACATGGAAGATAGCAGTAACCATTCCTCTATCTGTTTTAAATGCCACCCCGAGGATACCTGCATTGGTATGGGTTTACCAAGCGATTCAAAAGTAGGTTCCCACCCATACATTTCCATGGGAAATTTTTGACTATATTAGCATCGAGGTGTTGATGAGACATGCAATAGGAGCAAACCACTGCACACATGGAAGATAGCAGAAACCATTCCTCTATCTGTTTAAAATGCCACCCTGAGCATACCTGCTTCGGTATGGGTTACCCAAGCGATTCAAAAGTAGGTTCCCACCCATGCATTCTTATGGGAAACCATCCATACATCTCTATTGGAAATATTGACTATCTTAGCATCGAGGTGTTGATGAGGCATGCAATTCGAGCAAACCACTGCTCACTTGGAAGATAGCAGTAACCACTCCTCTATCTCTTTTTAATGCCACCCCGAGGATACCTGCTTTGGTATGGGTTTACCAAGCGATTCAAAAGTAGGTTCCCACCCATAGATTTTCTATGGGAAATTTTTGACTATTTTAGCATCGAGGTGTTGATGAGACATGCAAAATGAGCAAACCACTGCACACATGGAAGATAGCAGTAACCATTCCTCTATCTGTTTTAAATGCCACCCCGAGGATACCTGCATTGGTATGGGTTTACCAAGCGATTCAAAAGTAGGTTCCCACCCATACATTTCCATGGGAAATTTTTGACTATATTAGCATCGAGGTGTTGATGAGGCATGCAATATGAGCAAACCACTGCACACATGGAAGATAGCAGTAACCACTCCTCTATCTCTTTTCAATGCCACCCCGAGGATACCTGCTTAGGTATGCGTTTACCAAGCGATTCAAAAGTAGGTTCCCACCCATACAATTCTATGGGAATTTTTTGACTATCTTAGCATCGAGGTGTTGATGAGACATGCAATATGAGCAAACCACTGCACACATGGAAGATAGCAGTAACCATTCCTCTATCTGTTTTAAATGCCACCCCGAGCATACCTGCTTCGGTATGGGTTACCCAAGCAATTCGAAAGTAGGTTCCCACCCATACATTCCTATGGGAAACCATCCATACATCTCTATGGGAAGTATTGACTATCTTAGCATCGAGGTGTTGATGAGGCATGCAATTCGAGCAAACCACTGCTCACATGGAAGATAGCAGTAACCACTCCTCTATCTCTTTTTAATGCCACCCCGAGGATACCTGCTTTGGTATGGGTTTACCAAGCGATTCAAAAGTAGGTTCCCACCCATAGATTTTCTATGGGAAATTTTTGACTATCTTAGCATCGAGGTGTTGATGAGACATGCAATATGAGCAAACCACGGCACACATGGAAGATAGCAGTAACCATTCCTCTATCTGTTATAAATGCCACCCCGAAGATACCTGCTTTGGTATGGGTTTACCAAGCGATTCAAAAGTAGGTTCCCACCCATGCATTCTTATGGGAAACCATCCATACATCTCTATGGGAAATATTGACTATATTAGCATCGAGGTGTTGATGAGGCATGCAATTCGAGCAAACCACTGCTCACATGGAAGATAGCAGTAACCACTCCTCTATCTCTTTTTAATGCCACCCCGAGGATACCTGCTTTGGTATGGGTTTACCAAGCGATTCAAAAGTAGGTTCCCACCCATAGATTTTCTATGGGAAATTTTTGACTATTTTAGCATCGAGGTGTTGATGAGACATGCAATATGAGCAAACCACTGCACACATGGAAGATAGCAGTAACCATTCCTCTATCTGTTTTAAATGCCACCCCGAGGATACCTGCATTGGTATGGGTTTACCAAGCGATTCAAAAGTAGGTTCCCACCCATACATTTCCATGGGAAATTTTTGACTATATTAGCATCGAGGTGTTGATGAGGCATGCAATATGACCAAACCACTGCACACATGGAAGATAGCAGTAAGGATTCCTCTATCTGTTTGAAATGCCACCACGAGGATACCTGCTTTGGTATGGGTTTACCAAGCGATTCAAAAGTAGGTTCCCACCCATACATTCCTATGGGAAACAATCCATACATCTCTATGGGAAATATTGACTATCTTAGTATTTAGGTGTTGATGAGGCATGCAATATGAGCAAACCACTGCACACATGGAAGATAGCAGTAACCACTCCTCTATCTCTTTTTAATGCCACCCCGAGGATACCTGCTTTGGTATGGGTTTACCAAGAGATTCAAAAGTAGGTTCCCACCCATACATTTCTATGGGAAATTTTTGACTATTTTAGCATCGAGGTGTTGATGAGACATGCAATATGAGCAAACCACTGCACACATGGAAGATAGCAGTAACCATTCCTCTATCTGTTTTAAATGACACCCCGAGGATACCTGCTTCGGTATGGGTTACCCAAACGATTAAAAAGTAGGTTCCCACCCATACATTCTTATGGGAAACCATCCATACATCTCTATGGGAAATATTGACTATCTTAGCATCGAGGTGTTGATGAGGCATGCAATATGACCAAACCACTGCACACATGGAAGATAGCAGTAACCATTCCTCTATCTGTTTTAAATGCCACCCCGAGGATACCTGCTTTGGTATGGGTTTACCAAGCGATTCAAAAGTAGGTTCCCACCCATACATTCCTATGGGAAACAATCCATACATCTCTATTGGAAATATTGACTATCTTAGCATTTAGGTGTTGATGAGGCATGCAATATGAGCAAACCACTGCACACATGGAAGATAGCAGTAACCACTCCTCTATCTCTTTTTAATGCCACCCCGAGGATACCTGCTTTGGTATGGGTTTACGAAGCGATTCAAAAGTAGGTTCCCACCCATAGATTTTCTATGGGAAATTTTTGACTATCTTAGCATCGAGGTGTTGATGAGGCATGCAATTCGAGCAAACCACTGCTCACATGGAAGATAGCAGTAACCACTCCTCTATCTCTTTTTAATACCACCCCGAGGATACCTGCTTTGGTATGGGTTTACGAAGCGATTCAAAAGTAGGTTCCCACCCATAGATTTTCTATGGGAAATTTTTGACTATTTTAGCATCGAGGTGTTGATGAGACATGCAATATGAGCAAACCACTGCACACATGGAAGATAGCAGTAACCATTCCTCTATCTGTTTTAAATGCCACCCCGAGGATACCTGCATTGGTATGGGTTTACCAAGCGATTCAAAAGTAGGTTCCCACCCATACATTTCCATGGGAAATTTTTGACTATATTAGCATCGAGGTGTTGATGAGACATGCAATAGGAGCAAACCACTGCACACATGGAAGATAGCAGAAACCATTCCTCTATCTGTTTAAAATGCCACCCTGAGCATACCTGCTTCGGTATGGGTTACCCAAGCGATTCAAAAGTAGGTTCCCACCCGTGCATTCTTATGGGAAACCATCCATACATCTCTATTGGAAATATTGACTATCTTAGCATCGAGGTGTTGATGAGGCATGCAATTCGAGCAAACCACTGCTCACTTGGAAGATAGCAGTAACCACTCCTCTATCTCTTTTTAATGCCACCCCGAGGATACCTGCTTTGGTATGGGTTTACCAAGCGATTCAAAAGTAGGTTCCCACCCATAGATTTTCTATGGGAAATTTTTGACTATTTTAGCATCGAGGTGTTGATGAGACATGCAAAATGAGCAAACCAATGCACACATGGAAGATAGCAGTAACCATTCCTCTATCTGTTTTAAATGCCACCCCGAGGATACCTGCATTGGTATGGGTTTACCAAGCGATTCAAAAGTAGGTTCCCACCCATACATTTCTATGGGAAATTTTTGACTATATTAGCATCGAGGTGTTGATGAGGCATGCAATATGAGCAAACCACTGCACACATGGAAGATAGCAGTAACCACTCCTCTATCTCTTTTCAATGCCACCCCGAGGATACCTGCTTAGGTATGCGTTTACCAAGCGATTCAAAAGTAGGTTCCCACCCATACAATTCTATGGGAATTTTTTGACTATCTTAGCATCGAGGTGTTGATGAGACATGCAATATGAGCAAACCACTGCACACATGGAAGATAGCAGTAACCATTCCTCTATCTGTTTTAAATGCCACCCCGAGCATACCTGCTTCGGTATGGGTTACCCAAGCAATTCGAAAGTAGGTTCCCACCCATACATTCCTATGGGAAACCATCCATACATCTCTATGGGAAGTATTGACTATCTTAGCATCGAGGTGTTGATGAGGCATGCAATTCGAGCAAACCACTGCTCACATGGAAGATAGCAGTAACCACTCCTCTATCTCTTTTTAATGCCACCCCGAGGATACCTGCTTTGGTATGGGTTTACCATGCGATTCAAAAGTAGGTTCCCACCCATAGATTTTCTATGGGAAATTTTTGACTATCTTAGCATCGAGGTGTTGATGAGACATGCAATATGAGCAAACCACGGCACACATGGAAGATAGCAGTAACCATTCCTCTATCTGTTATAAATGCCACCCCGAAGATACCTGCTTTGGTATGGGTTTACCAAGCGATTCAAAAGTAGGTTCCCACCCATGCATTCTTATGGGAAACCATCCATACATCTCTATGGGAAATATTGACTATCTTAGCATCGAGGTGTTGATGAGGCATGCAATTCGAGCAAACCACTGCTCACATGGAAGATAGCAGTAACCACTCCTCTATCTCTTTTTAATGCCACCCCGAGGATACCTGCTTTGGTATGGGTTTACCAAGCGATTCAAAAGTAGGTTCCCACCCATAGATTTTCTATGGGAAATTTTTGACTATTTTAGCATCGAGGTGTTGATGAGACATGCAATATGAGCAAACCACTGCACACATGGAAGATAGCAGTAACCATTCCTCTATCTGTTTTAAATGCCACCCCGAGGATACCTGCATTGGTATGGGTTTACCAAGCGATTCAAAAGTAGGTTCCCACCCATACATTTCCATGGGAAATTTTTGACTATCTTAGCATCGAGGTGTTGATGAGGCATGCAATATGAGCAAACCACTGCACACATGGAAGATAGCAGTAACCACTCCTCTATCTCTTTTCAATGCCACCCCGAGGATACCTGCTTAGGTATGGGTTTACCAAGCGATTCAAAAGTAGGTTCCCACCCATAAAATTCTATGGGAATTTTTTGACTATCTTAGCATCGAGGTGTTGATGAGACATGCAATATGAGCAAACCACGGGACACATGGAAGATAGCAGTAACCATTCCTCTATCTGTTTAAAATGCCACCCCGAGGATACCTGCATTGGTATGGGTTTACCAAGCGATTCAAAAGTAGGTTCCCACCCATACATTTCCATGGGAAATTTTTGACTATATTAGCATCGAGGTGTTGATGAGGCATGCAATATGAGCAAACCACTGCACACATGGAAGATAGCAGTAACCACTCCTCTATCTCTTTTCAATGCCACCCCGAGGATACCTGCTTAGGTATGCGTTTACCAAGCGATTCAAAAGTAGGTTCCCACCCATACAATTCTATGGGAAATTTTTGACTATATTAGCATCGAGGTGTTGATGAGGCATGCAATATGAGCAAACCACTGCACACATGGAAGATAGCAGTAACCACTCCTCTATCTCTTTTCAATGCCACCCCGAGGATACCTGCTTAGGTATGCGTTTACCAAGCGATTCAAAAGTAGGTTCCCACCCATACAATTCTATGGGAATTTTTTGACTATCTTAGCATCGAGGTGTTGATGAGACATGCAATATGAGCAAACCACTGCACACATGGAAGATAGCAGTAACCATTCCTCTATCTGTTTTAAATGCCACCCCGAGCATACCTGCTTCGGTATGGGTTACCCAAGCAATTCGAAAGTAGGTTCCCACCCATACATTCCTATGGGAAACCATCCATACATCTCTATGGGAAGTATTGACTATCTTAGCATCGAGGTGTTGATGAGGCATGCAATTCGAGCAAACCACTGCTCACATGGAAGATAGCAGTAACCACTCCTCTATCTCTTTTTAATGCCACCCCGAGGATACCTGCTTTGGTATGGGTTTACCATGCGATTCAAAAGTAGGTTCCCACCCATAGATTTTCTATGGGAAATTTTTGACTATCTTAGCATCGAGGTGTTGATGAGACATGCAATATGAGCAAACCACGGCACACATGGAAGATAGCAGTAACCATTCCTCTATCTGTTATAAATGCCACCCCGAAGATACCTGCTTTGGTATGGGTTTACCAAGCGATTCAAAAGTAGGTTCCCACCCATGCATTCTTATGGGAAACCATCCATACATCTCTATGGGAAATATTGACTATCTTAGCATCGAGGTGTTGATGAGGCATGCAATTCGAGCAAACCACTGCTCACATGGAAGATAGCAGTAACCACTCCTCTATCTCTTTTTAATGCCACCCCGAGGATACCTGCTTTGGTATGGGTTTACCAAGCGATTCAAAAGTAGGTTCCCACCCATAGATTTTCTATGGGAAATTTTTGACTATTTTAGCATCGAGGTGTTGATGAGACATGCAATATGAGCAAACCACTGCACACATGGAAGATAGCAGTAACCATTCCTCTATCTGTTTTAAATGCCACCCCGAGGATACCTGCATTGGTATGGGTTTACCAAGCGATTCAAAAGTAGGTTCCCACCCATACATTTCCATGGGAAATTTTTGACTATCTTAGCATCGAGGTGTTGATGAGGCATGCAATATGAGCAAACCACTGCACACATGGAAGATAGCAGTAACCACTCCTCTATCTCTTTTCAATGCCACCCCGAGGATACCTGCTTAGGTATGGGTTTACCAAGCGATTCAAAAGTAGGTTCCCACCCATAAAATTCTATGGGAATTTTTTGACTATCTTAGCATCGAGGTGTTGATGAGACATGCAATATGAGCAAACCACGGCACACATGGAAGATAGCAGTAACCATTCCTCTATCTGTTTAAAATGCCACCCCGAGGATACCTGCATTGGTATGGGTTTACCAAGCGATTCAAAAGTAGGTTCCCACCCATACATTTCCATGGGAAATTTTTGACTATATTAGCATCGAGGTGTTGATGAGGCATGCAATATGAGCAAACCACTGCACACATGGAAGATAGCAGTAACCACTCCTCTATCTCTTTTCAATGCCACCCCGAGGATACCTGCTTAGGTATGCGTTTACCAAGCGATTCAAAAGTAGGTTCCCACCCATACAATTCTATGGGAATTTTTTGACTATATTAGCATCGAGGTGTTGATGAGACATGCAATAGGAGCAAACCACTGCACACATGGAAGATAGCAGTAACCATTCCTCTATCTGTTTAAAATGCCACCCTGAGCATACCTGCTTCGGTATGGGTTACCCAAGCGATTCAAAAGTAGGTTCCCACCCATGCATTCTTATGGGAAACCATCCATACATCTCTATGGGAAATATTGACTATCTTAGCATCGAGGTGTTGATGAGGCATGCAACTCGAGCAAACCACTGCTCACTTGGAAGATAGCAGTAACCACTCCTCTATCTCTTTTTAATGCCACCCCGAGGATACCTGCTTTGGTATGGGTTTACCAAGCGATTCAAAAGTAGGTTCCCACCCATAGATTTTCTATGGGAAATTTTTGACTATTTTAGCATCGAGGTGTTGATGAGACATGCAATATGAGCAAACCACTGCACACATGGAAGATAGCAGTAACCATTCCTCTATCTGTTTTAAATGCCACCCCGAGGATACCTGCATTGGTATGGGTTTACCAAGCGATTCAAAAGTAGGTTCCCACCCATACATTTCCATGGGAAATTTTTGACTATATTAGCATCGAGGTGTTGATGAGGCATGCAATATGAGCAAACCACTGCACACATGTAAGATAGCAGTAACCACTCCTCTATCTCTTTTCAATGCCAACCCGAGGATACCTGCTTAGGTATGCGTTTACCAAGCGATTCAAAAGTAGGTTCCCACCCATACAATTCTATGGGAATTTTTTGACTATCTTAGCATCGAGGTGTTGATGAGACATGCAATATGAGCAAACCACTGCACACATGGAAGATAGCAGTAACCATTCCTCTATCTGTTTTAAATGCCACCCCGAGCATACCTGCTTCGGTATGGGTTACCCAAGCAATTCGAAAGTAGGTTCCCACCCATACATTCCTATGGGAAACCATCCATACATCTCTATGGGAAGTATTGACTATCTTAGCATCGAGGTGTTGATGAGGCATGCAATTCGAGCAAACCACTGCTCACATGGAAGATAGCAGTAACCACTCCTCTATCTCTTTTTAATGCCACCCCGAGGATACCTGCTTTGGTATGGGTTTACGAAGCGATTCAAAAGTAGGTTCCCACCCATACATTTTCTATGGGAAATTTTTGACTATTTTAGCATCGAGGTGTTGATGAGACATGCAATATGAGCAAACCACTGCACACATGGAAGATAGCAGTAACCATTCCTCTATCTGTTTTAAATGCCACCCCGAGGATACCTGCATTGGTATGGGTTTACCAAGCGATTCAAAAGTAGGTTCCCACCCATACATTTCCATGGGAAATTTTTGACTATATTAGCATCGAGGTGTTGATGAGACATGCAATAGGAGCAAACCACTGCACACATGGAAGATAGCAGAAACCATTCCTCTATCTGTTTAAAATGCCACCCTGAGCATACCTGCTTCGGTATGGGTTACCCAAGCGATTCAAAAGTAGGTTCCCACCCATGCATTCTTATGGGAAACCATCCATACATCTCTATTGGAAATATTGACTATCTTAGCATCGAGGTGTTGATGAGGCATGCAATTCGAGCAAACCACTGCTCACTTGGAAGATAGCAGTAACCACTCCTCTATCTCTTTTTAATGCCACCCCGAGGATACCTGCTTTGGTATGGGTTTACCAAGCGATTCAAAAGTAGGTTCCCACCCATAGATTTTCTATGGGAAATTTTTGACTATTTTAGCATCGAGGTGTTGATGAGACATGCAAAATGAGCAAACCACTGCACACATGGAAGATAGCAGTAACCATTCCTCTATCTGTTTTAAATGCCACCCCGAGGATACCTGCATTGGTATGGGTTTACCAAGCGATTCAAAAGTAGGTTCCCACCCATACATTTCCATGGGAAATTTTTGACTATATTAGCATCGAGGTGTTGATGAGGCATGCAATATGAGCAAACCACTGCACACATGGAAGATAGCAGTAACCACTCCTCTATCTCTTTTCAATGCCACCCCGAGGATACCTGCTTAGGTATGCGTTTACCAAGCGATTCAAAAGTAGGTTCCCACCCATACAATTCTATGGGAATTTTTTGACTATCTTAGCATCGAGGTGTTGATGAGACATGCAATATGAGCAAACCACTGCACACATGGAAGATAGCAGTAACCATTCCTCTATCTGTTTTAAATGCCACCCCGAGCATACCTGCTTCGGTATGGGTTACCCAAGCAATTCGAAAGTAGGTTCCCACCCATACATTCCTATGGGAAACCATCCATACATCTCTATGGGAAGTATTGACTATCTTAGCATCGAGGTGTTGATGAGGCATGCAATTCGAGCAAACCACTGCTCACATGGAAGATAGCAGTAACCACTCCTCTATCTCTTTTTAATGCCACCCCGAGGATACCTGCTTTGGTATGGGTTTACCAAGCGATTCAAAAGTAGGTTCCCACCCATAGATTTTCTATGGGAAATTTTTGACTATCTTAGCATCGAGGTGTTGATGAGACATGCAATATGAGCAAACCACGGCACACATGGAAGATAGCAGTAACCATTCCTCTATCTGTTATAAATGCCACCCCGAAGATACCTGCTTTGGTATGGGTTTACCAAGCGATTCAAAAGTAAGTTCCCACCCATGCATTCTTATGGGAAACCATCCATACATCTCTATGGGAAATATTGACTATATTAGCATCGAGGTGTTGATGAGGCATGCAATTCGAGCAAACCACTGCTCACATGGAAGATAGCAGTAACCACTCCTCTATCTCTTTTTAATGCCACCCCGAGGATACCTGCTTTGGTATGGGTTTACCAAGCGATTCAAAAGTAGGTTCCCACCCATAGATTTTCTATGGGAAATTTTTGACTATTTTAGCATCGAGGTGTTGATGAGACATGCAATATGAGCAAACCACTGCACACATGGAAGATAGCAGTAACCATTCCTCTATCTGTTTTAAATGCCACCCCGAGGATACCTGCATTGGTATGGGTTTACCAAGCGATTCAAAAGTAGGTTCCCACCCATACATTTCCATGGGAAATTTTTGACTATCTTAGCATCGAGGTGTTGATGAGGCATGCAATATGAGCAAACCACTGCACACATGGAAGATAGCAGTAACCACTCCTCTATCTCTTTTCAATGCCACCCCGAGGATACCTGCTTAGGTATGGGTTTACCAAGCGATTCAAAAGTAGGTTCCCACCCATAAAATTCTATGGGAATTTTTTGACTATCTTAGCATCGAGGTGTTGATGAGACATGCAATATGAGCAAACCACGGCACACATGGAAGATAGCAGTAACCATTCCTCTATCTGTTTAAAATGCCACCCCGAGGATACCTGCATTGGTATGGGTTTACCAAGCGATTCAAAAGTAGGTTCCCACCCATACATTTCCATGGGAAATTTTTGACTATATTAGCATCAAGGTGTTGATGAGGCATGCAATATGAGCAAACCACTGCACACATGGAAGATAGCAGTAACCACTCCTCTATCTCTTTTCAATGCCACCCCGAGGATACCTGCTTAGGTATGCGTTTACCAAGCGATTCAAAAGTAGGTTCCCACCCATACAATTCTATGGGAATTTTTTGACTATCTTAGCATCGAGGTGTTGATGAGACATGCAATATGAGCAAACCACTGCACACATGGAAGATAGCAGTAACCATTCCTCTATCTGTTTTAAATGACACCCCGAGGATACCTGCTTCGGTATGGGTTACCCAAACGATTAAAAAGTAGGTTCCCACCCATACATTCTTATGGGAAACCATCCATACATCTCTATGGGAAATATTGACTATCTTAGCATCGAGGTGTTGATGAGGCATGCAATATGACCAAACCACTGCACACATGGAAGATAGCAGTAACCATTCCTCTATCTGTTTTAAATGCCACCCCGAGGATACCTGCTTTGGTATGGGTTTACCAAGCGATTCAAAAGCAGGTTCCCACCCATACATTCCTATGGGAACCAATCCATACATCTCTATTGGAAATATTGACTATCTTAGCATTTAGGTGTTGATGAGGCATGCAATATGAGCAAACCACTGCACACATGGAAGATAGCAGTAACCACTCCTCTATCTCTTTTTAATGCCACCCCGAGGATATCTGCTTTGGTATGGGTTTACCAAGCGATTCAAAAGTAGGTTCCCACCCATACATTTCTATGGGAAATTTTTGACTATCTTAGCATCGAGGTGTTGATGAGACATGCAATATGAGCAAACCACGGCACACATGGAAGATAGCAGTAACCATTCCTCTATCTGTTTTAAATGCCACCCCGAGCATACCTGCTTCGGTATGGGTTACCCAAGCGATTCAAAAGTAGGTTCCCACCCATACATTCCTATGGGAAACCACCCATACATCTCTATGGGAAATATTGACTATCTTAGCATCGAGGTGTTGATGAGACATGCAATATGAGCAAACCACTGCACACATGGAAGATAGCAGTAACCATTCCTCTATCTGTTTTAAATGACACCCCGAGCATACCTGCTTCGGTATGGATTACCCAAACGATTAAAAAGTAGGTTCTCACCCATACATTCTTATGGGAAACCATCCATACATCTCTATGGGAAATATTGACTATCTTAGCATCGAGGTGTTGATGAGGCATGCAATATGACCAAACCACTGCACACATGGAAGATAGCAGTAACGACTCCTCTATCTGTTTTAAATGCCACCACGAGGATACCTGCTTTGGTATGGGTTTACCAAGCGATTCAAAAGTAGGTTCCCACCCATACATTCCTATGGGAAACAATCCATACATCTCTATGGGAAATATTGACTATCTTAGCATTTAGGTGTTGATGAGGCATGCAATATGAGCAAACCACTGCACACATGGAAGATAGCAGTAACCACTCCGCTATCTCTTTTTAATGCCACCCCGAGGATACCTGCTTTGGTATGGGTTTACCAAGCGATTCAAAAGTAGGTTCCCACCCATACATTCCTATGGGAAACCATCCATACATCTCTATTGGAAGTATTGACTATCTTAGCATCGAGGTGTTGATGAGGCATGCAATTCGAGCAAACCACTGCTCACATGGAAGATAGCAGTAACCACTCCTCTATCTGTTTTAAATGCCACCCCGAAGATACCTGCTTTGGTATGGGTTTACCAAGCGATTCAAAAGTAGGTTCCCACCCATACATTTCTATGGGAAATTTTTGACTATCTTAGCATCGAGGTGTTGATGAGACATGCAATATGAGCAAACCACGGCACACATGGAAGATAGCAGTAACCATTCCTCTATCTGTTTTAAATGCCACCCCGAGGATACCTGCTTTGGTATGGGTTTACCAAGCGATTCAAAAGCAGGTTCCCACCCATACATTCCTATGGGAACCAATCCATACATCTCTATTGGAAATATTGACTATCTTAGCATTTAGGTGTTGATGAGGCATGCAATATGAGCAAACCACTGCACACATGGAAGATAGCAGTAACCACTCCTCTATCTCTTTTTAATGCCACCCCGAGGATATCTGCTTTGGTATGGGTTTACCAAGCGATTCAAAAGTAGGTTCCCACCCATACATTTCTATGGGAAATTTTTGACTATCTTAGCATCGAGGTGTTGATGAGACATGCAATATGAGCAAACCACGGCACACATGGAAGATAGCAGTAACCATTCCTCTATCTGTTTTAAATGCCACCCCGAGCATACCTGCTTCGGTATGGGTTACCCAAGCGATTCAAAAGTAGGTTCCCACCCATACATTCCTATGGGAAACTACCCATACATCTCTATGGGAAATATTGACTATCTTAGCATCGAGGTGTTGATGAGACATGCAATATGAGCAAACCACTGCACACATGGAAGATAGCAGTAACCATTCCTCTATCTGTTTTAAATGACACCCCGAGCATACCTGCTTCGGTATGGATTACCCAAACGATTAAAAAGTAGGTTCTCACCCATACATTCTTATGGGAAACCATCCATACATCTCTATGGGAAATATTGACTATCTTAGCATCGAGGTGTTGATGAGGCATGCAATATGACCAAACCACTGCACACATGGAAGATAGCAGTAACGACTCCTCTATCTGTTTTAAATGCCACCACGAGGATACCTGCTTTGGTATGGGTTTACCAAGCGATTCAAAAGTAGGTTCCCACCCATACATTCCTATGGGAAACAATCCATACATCTCTATGGGAAATATTGACTATCTTAGCATTTAGGTGTTGATGAGGCATGCAATATGAGCAAACCACTGCACACATGGAAGATAGCAGTAACCACTCCGCTATCTCTTTTTAATGCCACCCCGAGGATACCTGCTTTGGTATGGGTTTACCAAGCGATTCAAAAGTAGGTTCCCACCCATACATTCCTATGGGAAACCATCCATACATCTCTATTGGAAGTATTGACTATCTTAGCATCGAGGTGTTGATGAGGCATGCAATTCGAGCAAACCACTGCTCACATGGAAGATAGCAGTAACCACTCCTCTATCTGTTTTAAATGCCACCCCGAAGATACCTGCTTTGGTATGGGTTTACCAAGCGATTCAAAAGTAGGTTCCCACCCATACATTTCTATGGGAAATTTTTGACTATCTTAGCATCGAGGTGTTGATGAGACATGCAATATGAGCAAACCACTGCACACATGGAAGATAGCAGTAACCATTCCTCTATCCGTTTTAAATGCCACCCCGCGGATACCTGCTTTGGTATGGGTTTACCAAGCGATTCAAAAGTAGGTTCCCACCCATACATTTCTATGGGAAATTTTTGACTATCTTAGCATCGAGGTGTTGATGAGACATGCAATATGAGCAAACCACTGCACACATGGAAGATAGCAGTAACCATTCCTCTATCTGTTTTAAATGACACCCCGAGCATACCTGCTTCGGTATGGGTTACCCAAACGATTAAAAAGTAGGTTCCCACCCATACATTCTTATGGGAAACCATCCATACATCTCTATGGGAAATATTGACTATCTTAGCATCGAGGTGTTGATGAGACATGCAATATGAGCAAACCACTGCACACATGGAAGATAGCAGTAACCATTCCTCTATCTGTTTTAAATGACACCCCGAGCATACCTGCTTCGGTATGGGTTACCCAAACGATTAAAAAGTAGGTTCCCACCCATACATTCTTATGGGAAACCATCCATACATCTCTATGGGAAATATTGACTATCTTAGCATCGAGGTGTTGATGAGGCATGCAATATGACCAAACCACTGCACACATGGAAGATAGCAGTAAGGATTCCTCTATCTGTTTTAAATGCCACCACGAGGATACCTGCTTTGGTATGGGTTTACCAAGCGATTCAAAAGTAGGTTCCCACCCATACATTCCTATGGGAAACAATCCATACATCTCTATGGGAAATATTGACTATCTTAGTATTTAGGTGTTGATGAGGCATGCAATATGAGCAAACCACTGCACACATGGAAGATAGCAGTAACCACTCCGCTATCTCTTTTTAATGCCACCCCGAGGATACCTGCTTTGGTATGGGTTTACCAAGAGATTCAAAAGTAGGTTCCCACCCATACATTTCTATGGGAAATTTTTGACTATTTTAGCATCGAGGTGTTGATGAGACATGCAATATGAGCAAACCACTGCACACATGGAAGATAGCAGTAACCATTCCTCTATCTGTTTTAAATGACACCCCGAGGATACCTGCTTCGGTATGGGTTACCCAAACGATTAAAAAGTAGGTTCCCACCCATACATTCTTATGGGAAACCATCCATACATCTCTATGGGAAATATTGACTATCTTAGCATCGAGGTGTTGATGAGGCATGCAATATGACCAAACCACTGCACACATGGAAGATAGCAGTAACCATTCCTCTATCTGTTTTAAATGCCACCCCGAGGATACCTGCTTTGGTATGGGTTTACCAAGCGATTCAAAAGTAGGTTCCCACCCATACATTCCTATGGGAAACAATCCATACATCTCTATTGGAAATATTGACTATCTTAGCATTTAGGTGTTGATGAGGCATGCAATATGAGCAAACCACTGCACACATGGAAGATAGCAGTAACCACTCCTCTATCTCTTTTTAATGCCACCCCGAGGATACCTGCTTTGGTATGGGTTTACGAAGCGATTCAAAAGTAGGTTCCCACCCATAGATTTTCTATGGGAAATTTTTGACTATCTTAGCATCGAGGTGTTGATGAGGCATGCAATTCGAGCAAACCACTGCTCACATGGAAGATAGCAGTAACCACTCCTCTATCTCTTTTTAATACCACCCCGAGGATACCTGCTTTGGTATGGGTTTACGAAGCGATTCAAAAGTAGGTTCCCACCCATAGATTTTCTATGGGAAATTTTTGACTATTTTAGCATCGAGGTGTTGATGAGACATGCAATATGAGCAAACCACTGCACACATGGAAGATAGCAGTAACCATTCCTCTATCTGTTTTAAATGCCACCCCGAGGATACCTGCATTGGTATGGGTTTACCAAGCGATTCAAAAGTAGGTTCCCACCCATACATTTCCATGGGAAATTTTTGACTATATTAGCATCGAGGTGTTGATGAGACATGCAATAGGAGCAAACCACTGCACACATGGAAGATAGCAGAAACCATTCCTCTATCTGTTTAAAATGCCACCCTGAGCATACCTGCTTCGGTATGGGTTACCCAAGCGATTCAAAAGTAGGTTCCCACCCGTGCATTCTTATGGGAAACCATCCATACATCTCTATTGGAAATATTGACTATCTTAGCATCGAGGTGTTGATGAGGCATGCAATTCGAGCAAACCACTGCTCACTTGGAAGATAGCAGTAACCACTCCTCTATCTCTTTTTAATGCCACCCCGAGGATACCTGCTTTGGTATGGGTTTACCAAGCGATTCAAAAGTAGGTTCCCACCCATAGATTTTCTATGGGAAATTTTTGACTATTTTAGCATCGAGGTGTTGATGAGACATGCAAAATGAGCAAACCAATGCACACATGGAAGATAGCAGTAACCATTCCTCTATCTGTTTTAAATGCCACCCCGAGGATACCTGCATTGGTATGGGTTTACCAAGCGATTCAAAAGTAGGTTCCCACCCATACATTTCTATGGGAAATTTTTGACTATATTAGCATCGAGGTGTTGATGAGGCATGCAATATGAGCAAACCACTGCACACATGGAAGATAGCAGTAACCACTCCTCTATCTCTTTTCAATGCCACCCCGAGGATACCTGCTTAGGTATGCGTTTACCAAGCGATTCAAAAGTAGGTTCACACCCATACAATTCTATGGGAATTTTTTGACTATCTTAGCATCGAGGTGTTGATGAGACATGCAATATGAGCAAACCACTGCACACATGGAAGATAGCAGTAACCATTCCTCTATCTGTTTTAAATGCCACCCCGAGCATGCCTGCTTCGGTATGGGTTACCCAAGCAATTCGAAAGTAGGTTCCCACCCATACATTCCTATGGGAAACCATCCATACATCTCTATGGGAAGTATTGACTATCTTAGCATCGAGGTGTTGATGAGGCATGCAATTCGAGCAAACCACTGCTCACATGGAAGATAGCAGTAACCACTCCTCTATCTCTTTTTAATGCCACCCCGAGGATACCTGCTTTGGTATGGGTTTACCAAGCGATTCAAAAGTAGGTTCCCACCCATAGATTTTCTATGGGAAATTTTTGACTATCTTAGCATCGAGGTGTTGATGAGACATGCAATATGAGCAAACCACGGCACACATGGAAGATAGCAGTAACCATTCCTCTATCTGTTATAAATGCCACCCCGAAGATACCTGCTTTGGTATGGGTTTACCAAGCGATTCAAAAGTAGGTTCCCACCCATGCATTCTTATGGGAAACCATCCATACATCTCTATGGGAAATATTGACTATCTTAGCATCGAGGTGTTGATGAGGCATGCAATTCGAGCAAACCACTGCTCACATGGAAGATAGCAGTAACCACTCCTCTATCTCTTTTTAATGCCACCCCGAGGATACCTGCTTTGGTATGGGTTTACCAAGCGATTCAAAAGTAGGTTCCCACCCATAGATTTTCTATGGGAAATTTTTGACTATTTTAGCATCGAGGTGTTGATGAGACATGCAATATGAGCAAACCACTGCACACATGGAAGATAGCAGTAACCATTCCTCTATCTGTTTTAAATGCCACCCCGAGGATACCTGCATTGGTATGGGTTTACCAAGCGATTCAAAAGTAGGTTCCCACCCATACATTTCCATGGGAAATTTTTGACTATCTTAGCATCGAGGTGTTGATGAGGCATGCAATATGAGCAAACCACTGCACACATGGAAGATAGCAGTAACCACTCCTCTATCTCTTTTCAATGCCACCCCGAGGATACCTGCTTAGGTATGGGTTTACCAAGCGATTCAAAAGTAGGTTCCCACCCATAAAATTCTATGGGAATTTTTTGACTATCTTAGCATCGAGGTGTTGATGAGACATGCAATATGAGCAAACCACGGCACACATGGAAGATAGCAGTAACCATTCCTCTATCTGTTTAAAATGCCACCCCGAGGATACCTGCATTGGTATGGGTTTACCAAGCGATTCAAAAGTAGGTTCCCACCCATACATTTCCATGGGAAATTTTTGACTATATTAGCATCGAGGTGTTGATGAGGCATGCAATATGAGCAAACCACTGCACACATGGAAGATAGCAGTAACCACTCCTCTATCTCTTTTCAATGCCACCCCGAGGATACCTGCTTAGGTATGCGTTTACCAAGCGATTCAAAAGTAGGTTCCCACCCATACAATTCTATGGGAATTTTTTGACTATCTTAGCATCGAGGTGTTGATGAGACATGCAATATGAGCAAACCACTGCACACATGGAAGATAGCAGTAACCATTCCTCTATCTGTTTTAAATGCCACCCCGAGCATACCTGCTTCGGTATGGGTTACCCAAGCAATTCGAAAGTAGGTTCCCACCCATACATTCCTATGGGAAACCATCCATACATCTCTATGGGAAGTATTGACTATCTTAGCATCGAGGTGTTGATGAGGCATGCAATTCGAGCAAACCACTGCTCACATGGAAGATAGCAGTAACCACTCCTCTATCTCTTTTTAATGCCACCCCGAGGATACCTGCTTTGGTATGGGTTTACCAAGCGATTCAAAAGTAGGTTCCCACCCATAGATTTTCTATGGGAAATTTTTGACTATCTTAGCATCGAGGTGTTGATGAGACATGCAATATGAGCAAACCACGGCACACATGGAAGATAGCAGTAACCATTCCTCTATCTGTTTTAAATGCCACCCCGAAGATACCTGCTTTGGTATGGGTTTACCAAGCGATTCAAAAGTAGGTTCCCACCCATACATTTCTATGGGAAATTTTTGACTATCTTAGCATCGAGGTGTTGATGAGACATGCAATATGAGCAAACCACTGCACACATGGAAGATAGCAGTAACCATTCCTCTATCCGTTTTAAATGCCACCCCGCGGATACCTGCTTTGGTATGGGTTTACCAAGCGATTCAAAAGTAGGTTCCCACCCATACATTTCTATGGGAAATTTTTGACTATTTTAGCATCGAGGTGTTGATGAGACATGCAATATGAGCAAACCACTGCACACATGGAAGATAGCAGTAACTATTCCTCTATCTGTTTTAAATGACACCCCGAGCATACCTGCTTCGATATGGGTTACCCAAACGATTAAAAAGTAGGTTCCCACCCATACATTCTTATGGGAAACCATCCATACATCTCTATGGGAAATATTGACTATCTTAGCATCGAGGTGTTGATGAGACATGCAATATGAGCAAACCACTGCACACATGGAAGATAGCAGTAACCATTCCTCTATCTGTTTTAAATGCCACCCCGAGCTTACCTGCTTCGGTATGGGTTACCCAAGCAATTCGAAAGTAGGTTCCCACCCATACATTCCTATGGGAAACCATCCATACATCTCTATGGGAAGTATTGACTATCTTAGCATCGAGGTGTTGATGAGGCATGCAATTCGAGAAAACCACTGCTCACATGGAAGATAGCAGTAACCACTCCTCTATCTCTTTTTAATGCCACCCCGAGGATACCTGCTTTGGTATGGGTTTACCAAGCGATTCAAAAGTAGGTTCCCACCCATAGATTTTCTATGGGAAATTTTTGACTATTTTAGCATCGAGGTGTTGATGAGACATGCAATATGAGCAAACCACTGCACACATGGAAGATAGCAGTAACCATTCCTCTATCTGTTTAAAATGCCACCCTGAGCATACCTGCTTCGGTATGGGTTACCCAAGCGATTCAAAAGTAGGTTCCCACCCATGCATTCTTATGGGAAACCATCCATACATCTCTATGGGAAATATTGACTATCTTAGCATCGAGGTGTTGATGAGGCATGCAATTCGAGCAAACCACTGCTCACATGGAAGATAGCAGTAACCACTCCTCTATCTCTTTTTAATGCCACCCCGAGGATACCTGCTTTGGTATGGGTTTACGAAGCGATTCAAAAGTAGGTTTCCACCCATACATTTCCATGGGAAATTTTTGACTATATTAGCATCGAGGTGTTGATGAGACATGCAATAGGAGCAAACCACTGCACACATGGAAGATAGCAGTAACCATTCCTCTATCTGTTTAAAATGCCACCCTGAGCATACCTGCTTCGGTATGGGTTACCCAAGCGATTCAAAAGTAGGTTCCCACCCATGCATTCTTATGGGAAACCATCCATACATCTCTATGGGAAATATTGACTATCTTAGCATCGAGGTGTTGATGAGGCATGCAATTCGAGCAAACCACTGCTCACTTGGAAGATAGCAGTTACCACTCCTCTATCTCTTTTTAATGCCACCCCGAGGATACCTGCTTTGGTGTGGGTTTACCAAGCGATTCAAAAGTAGGTTCCCACCCATAGATTTTCTATGGGAAATTTTTGACTATTTTAGCATCGAGGTGTTGATGAGACATGCAATATGAGCAAACCACTGCACACATGGAAGATAGCAGTAACCATTCCTCTATCTGTTTTAAATGCCACCCCGAGGATACCTGCATTGGTATGGGTTTACCAAGCGATTCAAAAGTAGGTTCCCACCCATACATTTCCATGGGAAATTTTTGACTATATTAGCATCGAGGTGTTGATGAGGCATGCAATATGAGCAAACCACTGCACACATGGAAGATAGCAGTAACCACTCCTCTATCTCTTTTCAATGCCACCCCGAGGATACCTGCTTAGGTATGCGTTTACCAAGCGATTCAAAAGTAGGTTCCCACCCATACAATTCTATGGGAATTTTTTGACTATCTTAGCATCGAGGTGTTGATGAGACATGCAATATGAGCAAACCACTGCTCACATGGAAGATAGCAGTAACCACTCCTCTATCTCTTTTTAATGCCACCCCGAGGATACCTGCTTTGGTATGGGTTTACCAAGCGATTCAAAAGTAGGTTCCCACCCATAGATTTTCTATGGGAAATTTTTGACTATCTTAGCATCGAGGTGTTGATGAGACATGCAATATGAGGAAACCACGGCACACATGGAAGATAGCAGTAACTATTCCTCTATCTGTTTTAAATGCCACCCCGAAGATGCCTGCTTTGGTATGGGTTTACCAAGCGATTCAAAAGTAGGTTCCCACCCATACAATTCTATGGGAATTTTTTGACTATCTTAGCATCGAGGTGTTGTTGAGACATGCAATATGAGCAAACCACTGCACACATGGAAGATAGCAGTAACCATTCCTCTATCTGTTTTAAATGCCACCCCGAGCATACCTGCTTCGGTATGGGTTACCCAAGCAATTCGAAAGTAGGTTCCCACCCATACATTCCTATGGGAAACCATCCATACATCTCTATTGGAAGTATTGACTATCTTAGCATCGAGGTGTTGATGAGGCATGCAATTCGAGCAAACCACTGCACACATGGAAGATAGCAGTAACCACTCCGCTATCTCTTTTTAATGCCACCCCGAGGATACCTGCTTTGGTATGGGTTTACCAAGCGATTCAAAAGTAGGTTCCCACCCATACATTTCTATGGGAAATTTTTGACTATTTTAGCATCGAGGTGTTGATGAGACATGCAATATGAGCAAACCACTGCACACATGGAAGATAGCAGTAACCATTCCTCTATCTGTTTTAAATGTCACCCCGAGCATACCTGCTTCGGTATGGGTTACCCAAACGATTAAAAAGTAGGTTCCCACCCATACATTCTTATGGGAAACCATCCATACATCTCTATGGGAAATATTGACTATCTTAGCATCGAGGTGTTGATGAGGCATGCAATATGACCAAACCACTGCACACATGGAAGATAGCAGTAACCATTCCTCTATCTGTTTTAAATGCCACCCCGAGCATACCTGCTTCGGTATGGGTTACCCAAGCGATTCAAAAGTAGGTTCCCACCCATACATTCCTATGGGAAACCATCCATACATCTCTATGGGAAATATTGACTATCTTAGCATCGAGGTGTTGATGAGGCATGCAATTCGAGCAAACCACTGCTCACATGGAAGATAGCAGTAACCACTCCTCTATCTCTTTTTAATGCCACCCCGAGGATACCTGCATTGGTATGGGTTTACCAAGCGATTCAAAAGTAGGTTCCCACCCATACATTTCCATGGGAAATTTTTGACTATCTTAGCATCGAGGTGTTGATGAGGCATGCAATAAGAGCAAACCACTGCACACATGGAAGATAGCAGTAACCACTCCTCTATCTCTTTTCAATGCCACCCCGAGGATACCTTCTTAGGTATGGGTTTACCAAGCGATTCAAAAGTAGGTTCCCACCCATACAATTCTATGGGAATTTTTTGACTATCTTAGCATCGAGGTGTTGATGAGACATGCAATATGAGCAAACCACTGCACACATGGAAGATAGCAGTAACCATTCCTCTTTCTGTTTTAAATGCCACCCCGAGCATACCTGCTTCGGTATGGGTTACCCAAGCAATTCGAAAGTAGGTTCCCACCCATACATTCCTATGGGAAACCATCCATACATCTCTATTGGAAGTATTGACTATCTTAGCATCGAGGTGTTGATGAGGCATGCAATTCGAGCAAACCACTGCTCACATGGAAGATAGCAGTAACCACTCCTCTATCTCTTTTTAATGCCACCCCGAGGATACCTGCTTTGGTATGGGTTTACCAAGCGATTCAAAAGTAGGTTCCCACCCATAGATTTTCTATGGGAAATTTTTGACTATCTTAGCATCGAGGTGTTGATGAGACATGCAATATGAGCAAACCACGGCACACATGGAAGATAGCAGTAACCATTCCTATATCTGTTTTAAATGCCACCCCGAAGATACCTGCTTTGGTATGGGTTTACCAAGCGATTCAAAAGTAGGTTCCCACCCATACATTTCTATGGGAAATTTTTGACTATCTTAGCATCGAGGTGTTGATGAGACATGCAATATGAGCAAACCACTGCACACATGGAAGATAGCAGTAACCATTCCTCTATCCGTTTTAAATGCCACCCCGCGGATACCTGCTTTGGTATGGGTTTACCAAGCGATTCAAAAGTAGGTTCCCACCCATACATTTCTATGGGAAATTTTTGACTATCTTAGCATCGAGGTGTTGATGAGACATGCAATATGAGCAAACCACTGCACACATGGAAGATAGCAGTAACCATTCCTCTATCTGTTTTAAATGACAACCCGAGCATACCTGCTTCGGTATGGGTTACCCAAACGATTAAAAAGTAGGTTCCCACCCATACATTCTTATGGGAAACCATCCATACATCTCTATGGGAAATATTGACTATCTTAGCATCGAGGTGTTGATGAGGCATGCAATATGACCAATCCACTGCACACATGGAAGATAGCAGTAACCATTCCTCTATCTGTTTTAAATGCCACCACGAGGATACCTGCTTTGGTATGGGTTTACCAAGCGATTCAAAAGTAGGTTCCCACCCATACATTCCTATGGGAAACAATCCATACATCTCTATGGGAAATATTGACTATCTTAGCATTTAGGTGTTGATGAGGCATGCAATATGAGCAAACCACTGCACACATGGAAGATAGCAGTAACCACTCCGCTATCTCTTTTTAATGCCACCCCGAGGATACCTGCTTTGGTATGGGTTTACCAAGCGATTCAAAAGTAGGTTCCCACCCATACATTTCTATGGGAAATTTTTGACTATTTTAGCATCGAGGTGTTGATGAGACATGCAATATGAGCAAACCACTGCACACATGGAAGATAGCAGTAACCATTCCTCTATCTGTTTTAAATGACACCCCGAGCATACCTGCTTCGGTATGGGTTACCCAAACGATTAAAAAGTAGGTTCCCACCCATACATTCTTATGGGAAACCATCCATACATCTCTATGGGAAATATTGACTATCTTAGCATCGAGGTGTTGATGAGGCATGCAATATGACCAAACCACTGCACACATGGAAGATAGCAGTAACCATTCCTCTATCTGTTTTAAATGCCACCCCGAGGATACCTGCTTTGGTATGGGTTTACCAAGCGATTCAAATGTAGGTTCCCACCCATACATTGCTATGGGAAACAATCCATACATCTCTATTGGAAATATTGACTATCTTAGCATTTAGGTGTTGATGAGGCATGCAATATGAGCAAACCACTGCACACATGGAAGATAGCAGTAACCACTCCTCTATCTCTTTTTAATGCCACCCCGAGGATACCTGCTTTGGTATGGGTTTACCAAGCGATTCAAAAGTAGGTTCCCACCCATACATTTCTATGGGAAATTTTTGACTATCTTAGCATCGAGGTGTTGATGAGACATGCAATATGAGCAAACCACGGCACACATGGAAGATAGCAGTAACCATTCCTCTATCTGTTTTAAATGCCACCCCGAGCATACCTGCTTCGGTATGGGTTACCCAAGCGATTCAAAAGTAGGTTCCCACCCATACATTCCTATGGGAAACCATCCATACATCTCAATGGGAAATATTGACTATCTTAGCATCTAGGTGTTGATGAGGCATGCAATATGAGCAAACCACTGCACACATGGAAGATAGCAGTAACCATTCATCTATCTGTTTTAAATGCCACCCCGAGCATACCTGCTTCGGTATGGGTTACCCAAGCGATTCAAAAGTAGGTTCCCACCCATACATTCCTATGGGAAACCATCCATACATCTCTATGGGAAGTATTGACTATCTTAGCATCGAGGTGTTGATGAGGCATGCAATATGACCAAACCACTGCACACATGGAAGATAGCAGTAACCATTCCTCTATCTGTTTTAAATGCCACCCCGAGGATACCTGCTTTGGTATGGGTTTACCAAGCGATTCAAAAGTAGGTTCCCACCCATACATATCTATGGGAAATTTTTGACTATCTTAGCATCGAGGTGTTGATGAGGCATGCAATATGACCAAACCACTGCACACATGGAAGATAGCAGTAACCATTCCTCTATCTGTTTTAAATGCCACCCCGAGGATACCTGCTTTGGTATGGGTTTACCAAGCGATTCAAATGTAGGTTCCCACCCATACATTCCTATGGGAAACAATCCATACATCTCTATTGGAAATATTGACTATCTTAGCATTTAGGTGTTGATGAGGCATGCAATATGAGCAAACCACTGCACACATGGAAGATAGCAGTAACCACTCCTCTATCTCTTTTTAATGCCACCCCGAGGATACCTGCTTTGGTATGGGTTTACCAAGCGATTCAAAAGTAGGTTCCCACCCATACATTTCTATGGGAAATTTTTGACTATCTTAGCATCGAGGTGTTGATGAGACATGCAATATGAGCAAACCACGGCACACATGGAAGATAGCAGTAACCATTCCTCTATCTGTTTTAAATGCCACCCCGAGGATACCTGCATTGGTATGGGTTTACCAAGCGATTCAAAAGTAGGTTCCCACCCATGCATTCTTATGGGAAACCATCCATACATCTCTATGGGAAATATTTACTATCTTAGCATCGAGGTGTTGATGAGGCATGCAATTCGAGCAAACCACTGCTCACATGGATGATAGCAGTAACCACTCCTCTATCTCTTTTTAATGCCACCCCGAGGATACCTGCTTTGGTATGGGTTTACCAAGCGATTCAAAAGTAGGTTCCCACCCATAGATTTTCTATGGGAAATTTTTGACTATTTTAGCATCGAGGTGTTGATGAGACATGCAATATGAGCAAACCACTGCACACATGGAAGATAGCAGTAACCATTCCTCTATCTGTTTTAAATGCCACCCCGAGGATACCTGCATTGGTATGGGTTTACCAAGCGATTCAAAAGTAGGTTCCCACCCATACATTTCCATGGGAAATTTTTGACTATCTTAGCATCGAGGTGTTGATGAGGCATGCAATATGAGCAAACCACTGCACACATGGAAGATAGCAGTAACCACTCCTCTATCTCTTTTCAATGCCACCCCGAGGATACCTGCTTAGGTATGGGTTTACCAAGCGATTCAAAAGTAGGTTCCCACCGATACAATTCTATGGGAATTTTTTGACTATCTTAGCATCGAGGTGTTGATGAGACATGCAATATGAGCAAACCACTGCACACATGGAAGATAGCAGTAACCATTCCTCTATCTGTTTTAAATGCCACCCCGAGCATACCTGCTTCGGTATGGGTTACCCAAGCAATTCGAAAGTAGGTTCCCACCCATACATTCCTATGGGAAACCATCCATACATCTCTATTGGAAGTATTGACTATCTTAGCATCGAGGTGTTGATGAGGCATGCAATTCGAGCAAACCACTGCTCACATGGAAGATAGCAGTAACCACTCCTCTATCTCTTTTTAATGCCACCCCGAGGATACCTGCTTTGGTATGGGTTTACCAAGCGATTCAAAAGTAGGTTCCCACCCATACATTTCTATGGGAAATTTTTGACTATTTTAGCATCGAGGTGTTGATGAGACATGCAATATGAGCAAACCACGGCACACATGGAAGATAGCAGTAACCATTCCTCTATCTGTTTTAAATGCCACCCCGAGCATACCTGCTTCGGTATGGGTTACCCAAGCGATTCAAAAGTAGGTTCCCACCCATACATTCCTATGGGAAACCATCCATACATCTCTATGGGAAATATTGACTATCTTAGCATCTAGGTGTTGATGAGGCATGCAATATGAGCAAACCAATGCACACATGGAAGATAGCAGTAACCATTCCTCTATCTGTTTTAAATGCCACCCCGAGCATACCTGCTTTGGTATGGGTTACCCAAGCGATTCAAAAGTAGGTTCCCACCCATATATTCCTATGGGAAACCATCCATACATCTCTATGGGAAATATTGACTATCTTAGCATCGAGGTGTTGATGAGGCATGCAATATGACCAAACCACTGCACACATGGAAGATAGCAGTAACCATTCCTCTATCTGTTTTAAATGCCACCCCGAGGATACCTGCTTTGGTATGGGTTTACCAAGCGATTCAAAAGTAGGTTCCCACCCATACATATCTATGGGAAAGTTTTGACTATCTTAGCATCGAGGTGTTGATGAGACGTGCAATATGAGCAAACCACTGCACACATGGAAGATAGCAGTAACCATTCCTCTATCTGTTTAAAATGCCACCCAGAGCATACCTGCTTTGGTATGGGTTACCCAAGCGATTCAAAAGTAGGTTCCCACCCATACATTCCTATGGGAAACCATCCATACATCTCTATGGGAAATATTGACTATCTTAGCATCTAGGTGTTGATGAGGCATGCAATATGAGCAAACCACTGCACACATGGAAGATAGCAGTAACCATTCATCTATCCGTTTTAAATGCCACCCCGAGCATACCTGCTTCGGTATGGGTTACCCAAGCGATTCAAAAGTAGGTTCCCACCCATACATTCATATGGGAAACCATCCATACATCTCTTTGGGAAATATTGACTATCTTAGCATCTAGGTGTTGATGAGGCATGCAATATGAGCAAACCACTGCACACATGGAAGATAGCAGTAACCACTCCTCTATCTCTTTTCAATGCCACCCCGAGCATACCTGCTTCGGTATGGGTTACCCAAGCAATTCGAAAGTAGGTTCCCACCCATACATTCCTATCGGAAACCATCCATACATCTCTATGGGAAGTATTGACTATCTTAGCATCGAGGTGCTGATGAGGCATGCAATTCGAGCAAACCACTGCTCACATGGAAGATAGCAGTAACCACTCCTCTATCTCTTTTTAATGCCACCCCGAGGATACCTGCTTTGGTATGGGTTTACCAAGCGATTCAAAAGTAGGTTCCCACCCATAGATTTTCTATGGGAAATTTTTGACTATCTTAGCATCGAGGTGTTGATGAGACATGCAATATGAGCAAACCATGGCACACATGGAAGATAGCAGTAACCATTCCTCTATCTTTTTTAAATGCCACCCCGAAGATACCTGCTTTGGTATGGGTTTACCAAGCGATTCAAAAGTAGGTTCCCACCCATGCATTCTTATGGGAAACCATCCATACATCTCTATGGGAAATATTTACTATCTTAGCATCGAGGTGTTGATGAGGCATGCAATTCGAGCAAACCACTGCTCACATGGAAGATAGCAGTAACCACTCCTCTATCTCTTTTTAATGCCACCCCGAGGATACCTGCTTTGGTATGGGTTTACCAAGCGATTCAAAAGTAGGTTCCCACCCATAGATTTTCTATGGGAAATTTTTGACTATTTTAGCATCGAGGTGTTGATGAGACATGCAATATGAGCAAACCACTGCACACATGGAAGATAGCAGTAACCATTCCTCTAACTGTTTTAAATGCCACCCCGAGGATACCTGCATTGGTATGGGTTTACCAAGCGATTCAAAAGTAGGTTCCCACCCATACATTTCCATGGGAAATTTTTGACTATCTTAGCATCGAGGTGTTGATGAGGCATGCAATATGAGCAAACCACTGCACACATGGAAGATAGCAGTAACCACTCCTCTATCTCTTTTCAATGCCACCCCGAGGATACCTGCTTAGGTATGGGTTTACCAAGCGATTCAAAAGTAGGTTCCCACCGATACAATTCTATGGGAATTTTTTGACTATCTTAGCATCGAGGTGTTGATGAGACATGCAATATGAGCAAACCACTGCACACATGGAAGATAGCAGTAACCATTCCTCTATCTGTTTTAAATGCCACCCCGAGCATACCTGTTTCGTATGGGTTACCCAAGCAATTCGAAAGTAGGTTCCCACCCATACATTCCTATGGGAAACCATCCATACATCTCTATTGGAAGTATTGACTATCTTAGCATCGAGGTGTTGATGAGGCATGCAATTCGAGCAAACCACTGCTCACATGGAAGATAGCAGTAACCACTCCTCTATCTCTTTTTAATGCCACCCCGAGGATACCTGCTTTGGTATGGGTTTACCAAGCGATTCAAAAGTAGGTTCCCACCCATACATTTCTATGGGAAATTTTTGACTATTTTAGCATCGAGGTGTTGATGAGACATGCAATATGAGCAAACCACGGCACACATGGAAGATAGCAGTAACCATTCCTCTATCTGTTTTAAATGCCACCCCGAGCATACCTGCTTCGGTATGGGTTACCCAAGCGATTCAAAAGTAGGTTCCCACCCATACATTCCTATGGGAAACCATCCATACATCTCTATGGGAAATATTGACTATCTTAGCATCTAGGTGTTGATGAGGCATGCAATATGAGCAAACCAATGCACACATGGAAGATAGCAGTAACCATTCATCTATCTGTTTTAAATGCCACCCCGAGCATACCTGCTTTGGTATGGGTTACCCAAGCGATTCAAAAGTAGGTTCCCACCCATATATTCCTATGGGAAACCATCCATACATCTCTATGGGAAATATTGACTATCTTAGCATCGAGGTGTTGATGAGGCATGCAATATGACCAAACCACTGCACACATGGAAGATAGCAGTAACCATTCCTCTATCTGTTTTAAATGCCACCCCGAGGATACCTGCTTTGGTATGGGTTTACCAAGCGATTCAAAAGTAGGTTCCCACCCATACATATCTATGGGAAATTTTTGACTATCTTAGCATCGAGGTGTTGATGAGACGTGCAATATGAGCAAACCACTGCACACATGGAAGATAGCAGTAACCATTCCTCTATCTGTTTAAAATGCCACCCCGAGCATACCTGCTTTGGTATGGGTTACCCAAGCGATTCAAAAGTAGGTTCCCACCCATACATTCCTATGGGAAACCATCCATACGTCTCTATGGGAAATATTGACTATCTTAGCATCTAGGTGTTGATGAGGCATGCAATATGAGCAAACCACTGCACACATGGAAGATAGCAGTAACCATTCATCTATACGTTTT